>OY744500.1:4418315-4844038 GCA_963556185.1 Pseudopediastrum boryanum
AGACCGACTGCAAAATTGCACTTCCAGAGGTGTAAGCAACATTGTATAGGTATATGCCAGCTAGATATGTCTTGCAGATAGTACCCCCTCCATAGGATGTTTCCATGATAGATCACCAAGCCAGCTTGTCTTGCATTGCAGGATTTTGAGCCAGTCAATACAAGCTTGGCGGCAGGCAGTGGTGGAGCAACAGCAGCAGCAACAGCAGGCCTGCTCACGGCTGCAGCATGTACAGTCAGCACTTTTACAGGTTGATGTACGCTCAGCACTGCAGAGGTGGTACCAGTGGAAGTGCAGACGTGCCTGGGCCAGGGGCATCGTCCAGCAGCAGCTTGCAAAGCGGAAGGAGCGACAGCAGCAGCAGGTGAGTAGGCACCACATTGTCTGGTTAGCTTCTGGCTTTATGATTGTTGGGTAGCTCATTAGGGGAGGCCTGCGTGTTATGTTTAGCCCTCCTGAGGAAGGAAGCCCTGGATTTGAACTGTGATCGCGTGCACTGAATGCATCAGTCAGTGTGCAGATGGCTGCTTCAAGGGTTCAGGGAATAACCATAACGGTACACCCGCCCAAGTTCTGCAGGCTATGGGTGTTGAAACAACTCTTGTGCAGTTGCTCAATTGCTGCGCTTTTGCTGAAATATTGAGCCAGTCACTTTCGCTTGGCTGCCAAAGTTTTCGTATTCATGAAATGGGTAAGCAGTAAACTTGTATAGCTGGCAGTGCTCATGCATATGGGCTTTGAAATGGGGGGTTCATGTGCACAACCTCACACACTTCACTGCACCAGCTGCCGGGTGTCGAGCAGCTTGGCAGACTCCATTGAGGGCATGGCATTGAGCCGTTATGACCAGTCACAACCATGCTGATAATGAAGGAGGTCTCCATCCCAACCTATTGGTAAGGGTGTTCCGCACTGGCCTCTTTGCAGGTGTTATGTGCATGGCGGCGTATGGTGGTCACTCGCCAGAGCCTGCGCAAAGCAGCGTTGCGCCTTGCAGCCTCTAGAGATGCCTGGTGGTTGTCCATCTGCTGGCAGCGCTGGGTGGCTGTGTCCAGACTCATGCAGGGGAGCAGGGCAGCAGAGCTACGGGCACTGGTGCAACAGAGAGCAGTGCTAGGGTGAGCAAAGCCTAGGTAGCTCATTACTTAGTAGACAGGCAAGATAAGGAGCAAAGTTGGCTACATGTTTGTGAGCTTCGGGGGCGTTTGTTTTGGATGTGGGGCAGGGGGGCTGCTAGCTGGAATTCATTGCTAGTGATGGAAGCATTGCTGTTCCAAGCACAACGTAACCTTGGTGGTGTGGGCTGTTGCCTGGCGTGGGGCCTGTTTAAGCAGAGTTGGCATCTTCTTGGCTGTCATGGGCCCAAAGTAGGTGCTCAGGCCCAGTCAACTGTGGTTCCTGCAAGCTGTTCTCCAGACATCCCCTTACCAAAGCTAGCGCCCCTTCACATGTCTGCACTATCACACAACTTCTATAAGTGCATATTGCCAACCACTGTACCTGGTGGACTTTCTACAGGACCTGGCTCATGTTCGTTGACACCCAAAAAGCAGCAGCAGGACGTGTGGCAGCAGCAACCGCCAAGCTGCACCATGTCAAGAAGCATCAGTGCTTGCTTGCATGGCGGCACCGTGCTACAGCCCTCAAGCTGAAGCATCAGCGGCAGGCAGTAGCAGTACGGTGGAGGCGGCAGTATGTTCTGGCTGCTGCTGTACAACAGTGGCAGAGGGCAGCTGTGGAGAAGAGGAATAGGAGCCAGCAGAAGGTGCTAGCAGCTGCCTTCAGGGAGGGGGGGCTGCTGCAGCGGGGCTGGCGGGCTTGGAGGTGGAGGGTCAGGTGGGTTGGGACAAAGGGGTCGACCATGGTGAGGTATCTGATAGATGGGTGCAAACCATTTTACAGTGGCTACGCATGTGGAAGAGCGCAGAGGGGTCAGAAGCAGACATTCATAGACTGAAGGGTGGTTTTTTAAGACCAAGAAGATATTTTCTGCAATCACTGCTCCTAACGTATAAGCAGACTAACATGCTGGGCACATACTTCTCAAATGTCGTTTTACTCGCAGCAGAAAAAGCATGTATTGCCTTCCATGCAACCCGCAGGTACGGTGCCAACAAGCTGCAGGCTCCACTGCACTTAAGGAAACACCTGCTGCGGCAGAGCCTGTCAGCTTGGTCAACCCATAGCCAGCAGAAAGCCGTACAGGCAGTACAGTGGAGGATTGCTGTCAGACACCGGTACCTCCACCTTCTGCAGAGCAGCCTTGGGGGTTGGCAGCAGCATATACAGCGCTGTGAGCAGAAGAGGCAGGCAGTAGCAGGTGCAGCGAGGCTATATCAGCAGAGCTTGCGTGGTAGAGCATGGAAGGTGAGCTTAACATTGCTTTGTCTGCTTTAGCCAGGTGCTTTGTATGGGTATCAGAACATGTAGCGTTTCTCAAGTCAGCTGGCTAGGAAGGGTCTTTGCTGTGCAAGCCTTTGAGGCTTGCTGTGCAACTTAGTGTGTGAGCATGTATTTGCATGCAGCATGGCATTGACTTGAACATGAGCAGCTGGGACATGCAGTGTATTCTGGAAAGATGTCTCTCCATTTCAAAGGAGGATGAGCAAAAGGAATGGTGCATCACTAGTCATGTGGTAAGTCGTGTTTCTGTGGGTGCATGTTGAGTGGTTACAGACAATGGTGCACTGCGGTCTCTTGCTTCGGACCTGTATGAAGCTTCCTCGTGTACACACATAATTGCTTGACCCACGTATGGACTCCTTCCTGGCATCTTGTAGGCATGGCAACAAAGGTATATAAGGCGCCGCCGCAGGAAGCACCAGCAGCAGGAGGCCGCGTGCAACCGCTACCACAGGCGCCTACTGATTGCCGGAGTCTCTGCTTTTAGAGGTGTGGCAGCCACAGCAGCTTCAGCAAGAGTGCTCATGGCTAACGCTGCAAAGCAGCATGAAGGGACACTACTGGGCAAAGGCTTGACAGCATGGCAGGAGTGGGTGGAGCAGCAGCGGCATGTAGACCAGCAGGTTACAGCAGCAGCAAATGATGTAATGTGGCAGCTGTGGAAGTCAAAAGGACCAAGGGTGCTGCGAGCATGGAGAGCGACAGCTAATGCCTTGCAAGAGCAAAGGAGCAAGGTAGCAGGGTTCAGCTGGGTGCCAGAATGTAGCTCCAATGTGGATGTGGGGTTCAAGTTGATCTTGGATAATGGTTGAGCTGCTATTGTTGAGGGTTTTTTGCACATTCTTAGAGGGGGCTGCTGCTGAAGGAGGCAAGTGGATCCTGCAAGGGGACATGATCATTCGTGCCTAGCCCTGACTGATTATGTGCAGGAGCATAATCATTGTTGACAGGCCTTACAGAAAAGCCACATTGTCGATAGTTTCTCTCCAAAGCAAGCCCCAAAGCACACATGGTCAGTCGTATGTAGCTGCAGGCGAGTATATCTAAACATGTCGTATGTTTTCGCCTATGAAGAGACGCACCTGCAGAATGTAATCTGCTCCCTGAAGTCCTCATGGTCCCTTTGAGAGGGGTTGCATGAATTCACCTTATGATGCCAGCGCAGTTCTTTGTTGGTTGGTTAATTTGGTTGTGTCTCTATGCCAAGTTACATGGTGTTGTCATAAAGGATGCTATTAGAGTTGAGCTTCATGTCTTTTTGGTTGCAGGTCTTGCAGTTCCAGGGACGCCAGGCCTGCCATCAACGGCAGCTCATGCTTGATGCCTGGAAAGACTGGGCCCAAACCCACAAAGCAGCAGCTGCAGCAAAGGCAGCTGCCAGGGATTTCTATGAGCAGCAGCTTGGGCTGAAGACAGTAGCTGCTTGGAGGGCGGGGGGGACCTGCTTAGTCAGGGAAAGGGCAGTGGCAGCAGCAGCAGCACTTCATTGGAGAAAGTCTATGCTGAAGCGGGCAACCAAGGCATGGAGGTGAGGAAGGCCACCGGGGCTCTAGGGGCTAGGGGCTATGCTGAAAGGGCTCGCAAAGAGCAGCTTTAGGCTCTGTTTTGCAGCTTCCATGCTGTGCGTGGCTTGGTATGGTGCACAACGAGCATGATGGTCTGCATTATCAGGCAGTCTGGCTAGCGGGGTCCCAGAACTGCTTGTGCTGTCCGTGGGGTCCAGTATGCCTTCTCATCATGAAGCAGCATACATGCGTACTCTGCCAGCATATGACTCTGCAGCAACACTACTGTCCATTGTGTCTAGAATCAGTGGCCTTGGCATGTGTCAGGGCCAAGACAAGCCTTGCAGTGCCATAACTGGTACGTTATGTGCACTTGGACGAGGGACCTAAATTCTTGCAAGTTTTTAGTTAACAATTTGGCGCCAATGATCTAATCATGTCCTGCTGCCTGCCTTGCTTCTCCCTCCACCTGCACGCGTAGGCTGTCAGTGCTCATGAACCAATCCTTGCTAGCCATACCCTGGAACCTGGCCTTCAGCACAAGCGCTGAAGCACCATCATCGTCAGCAGCAGCAGTTGCGATATTACCTCCAACAGCAGCAGCGTCAGCAACCGGAGGAGCAGTGGCTGTGCACCGGCCCTCACAGGCAGAGCTGGAGCTGGACTCGCTTGGGCCTGCATTATTGCAGCAGGGCAGGAAGCAGCAGCAGCAGCGGGTGGACCCATGCTTGCCACAGCAATTGGGGCACTGCCTTTGGGACGATCAGACGAGCAGCCAAGGGCAAGCTTTGGAGCAGACCAGCAGCAACAGGTCTGACAGGCCCCGTCGTCCACCACCTAGGCTACCACAGTTCTTACAGCAGAGGATGCAGCAGCAGCGGCAGCAGGAGGACCTGATACACCCGTCCAGTGCACCTCTCTGGTCATCGCAACACACCCTGTGTGAACCGCCAAAACCGCTCCAGCAGCAGCAACAGCAGCACCACCAGCAGCGGCAAGCGAAGGCCGGGTCTGCAGGGACAGGTGGCTGGCAGTGCATGCCTCAGCAACAGTGCCACCTTGATCACTCAGGATACCATGAGCCATGTGATCCTCAGCTGCAGGCTGTCCCTGCTTGCCAGCCAACCCTGCTGCCCGCTGCAGCGCCTTCAGCTTCATGGGTAGGAGGGGTCATATCTTCTGGGGCGGATGACCATATAGAGAGTGGCTACCACTGCTGTGCAGCAATACCAGCGGTTAAGTGTTATGCTATACGGCCAACTAGTTACGATCAGGCCACCGGTGTCACTGCCGCCAGTGCTGCTGCTGCTGTCGATGGTGCTGAGGCGGCAGGGTATACGGCTGCTGCTGCTGTGGTGGATGTGTCACACAGGCCCCCTGGTACCAGCCTGGCTCTTGCGGGTCTGATGCAGGGGCAGGACCCGTGGCACAAGGGGAGGCGACAGCCTCGAGTCCCTGCTTTTGCACGCGGGGCCTGGGTGGTTCCTAGTGCTTTAGATGTGGAGCAGCACAAGCAGTGCAGCAGTAGTAGACCAACGCAGCCACAGTGTTATGATGGCTTCAGCAGTGGGGGTAACTGGAAGGATGGCTGTACTGCTGTTGGGGGGAGTTGTAAGTTGGTGGAGCCCTGGCACTGGGAAGGGCGCCATGGGGTGGCTGAAGTGCTGCAGCTGCATGAGCAGGAGGTTCCATGTAATACTACTAATTACACAGCAGCAGCAGCAGCAGCAGCAGCAGGGGGAGCGAAAGGAGGAGCAGCAACAGCATCAGGGCAAGGAGGGAGAGGAGCAGGCACAGAAGGAAGAGGGGAAGGAGCAGCAGAAGCAAGAGCAGGAGCAGCAGTGCTTCAGATGACCTTTGGGGAGACAAAGCTCCTGAGACATTCTAGGGACCAGGAGCAGCTGCAGTGGGAAGTGCAGCAATCACTGGAGGATCATCATCAGCAGGAGCAGCAGCACATACACCTCCAGCCTTCCAACATGAATGCATCCAAGCATTCGGAATCCGAGGAGGTGAATCTGACAACATTAGTGCAGCAGCAGGAACAGCAGTGGCTGCAGCCAAGCCAGCCACGGAACCTGGAGGAGCAGCAACAGCAGCACGCTCGTATGCAGCAGCAGCAGCAGCAGGGGGAGCAGTGGCAGCACGAGCAGCATGCAGAGCAGCAGTGGGACCGAGCTACGGTGTGCCAACCCAAGCAGCAGCAGCAGCAATCTCCATTGACGCGACAAGAACAACCACAGGAAAAGTGTGAAGGATGTGAGCGGCAGGGAGATAAGCTGGAAGGTAACTCCCAAGCTGGGGCATGGGTGGTTGAGCAGCAGCAGGTACATGAGATGAGGAGCAGTTACAGTTTGTCCACCGCCGGTCGCACCAATGTGCAGCCACTGTCTTCTAGGGCATATGCAGCAGCAGAGGCAGATGGAGTTTCTCTGGCTAGAGCTACTCACGCTGCATGTGATTATGAGCAGGATGCCTCTCCCTGGGGTTGTGGATATTCTAGGGCTGATCTGGGGGGTCAGGAAGGCAAAGAGCAGCAGGAGGAGCAGGTGGAGCACCAGCACCAGCAGCAGCAGGGCATAAAGGAACATCATCAGCAACAGCAGCAACGGTTAGAGCATGGTGATGACATGGACCGGCAGCAGCAGTTGCAGCAGGTTCCTAGCAGTCCATTGGGAGTTGACACCGAGGTCACCATCAGCCGATCCGCGCAGATGGAAGATTGCATAGTAGAGGCTTCGTTAAGGATGGCTTCCATCTTGCGTACTGTTCAACAGCAGCTTGAACAGGGCGCGTCAGGGCGCTCTTCTGGGCCTGAAGGTCATGTTTATGTTGCAGAGGGCCCGGAGGAGCAGCAAACCCAACAGCAACAGCAGCAGCAAGGAAGAACAGAAGAAATGTGGGCAAAAGAGAAGGAGCAGCAGCACCAGCACAAACAGCAGCAGCAGGAGGATGAAGAGCAGCAAAAGCAGCATGAAAGCAAGGAGGCCTTGGAGCACGGGCGCCAGCACAAGCAGCAGGAGAAGAAACATGAGCAGCAGCAGAAGCAGAAGCAGGAGTTGCTGCAAGACCGACAACAGGATGCAGGACTCCAGCAGCAGCCACAGGAGCATCAGCACGAACTTGGTCACCACCTTAACCAGACCAGCAGCAGGTCATCCTCACGGATGAGTTCAGCTAGTGAGCTGACTCAGGGGTTGGTGGAGGAGCGCATCTGCGCACTGGAGGAAGTGCTGCAGCGTCACCTGGAAGACAAGCAGGCAGCTGAGGAAGCTGGGGAGGTGGTGCTGCAGCTCAGGGAGGCTCTAGCTGGTGCACTTGCTGTAGCAGCTACAGCTGCTACTGGTGTCAACTTAGGGAGCAGCGATGATGGAGATTGGGAAGGACAGGGTGGTGACTCTCGTGGTGATGCTGGGTACCTAGGTGCTGGCAACATCTTCGGCCAGGAAGGAGTAAGAGGGGAGGGTGGGGAGGTGGCAGTAGAAGTAGCTGTTTTGGGGAAGGAAGGGGGGGAGCAGGAGGAGAAGCAGCAGCATGATAATGGATGTGAAGGAGATGGGGCTATGGGGGCAGCTGCAGAGGACCTTAGGCTGAGGTGTAGTGATGAGGGAGACGGTGAGCTAAGGGCAGCAGCGGGGGCAGTCTTTGGTGCAGCAGCCGTGCGGGACAGGGATGGGTATGCAGAGGGGCGGGTTGAGCAGCTAGCAGTGGAGTTGAGGCAGGCAGAGGGGCGGCATGCAGCACTTGTGGCAAAGCAGATGGAGCACCGTGGGGAGGTGGTGAAGGTGCTGGAGGAGCTGCAGCTGCTGAGGCTGGTGGCAAGCCAGGAGCTGATGTGTGAGGAACAGTAGGAGGTTAAGAGGTACCTACCACTTGAGCAGTGACTGTACTCCGACGTGCTGGTGCATGCGGGTGTGGCTGTCCAGTCTGCTGTGCTTCTGCATGGCTCGTATCAAGCATGGCGTCTTTAGCGTGGCCTTGAGGTGCTGAGGCTAGGAGGCATCTGTATCGACGCTCTGGTGCTGAGCTTCACATTGATGGTGTCCTGAGCAATACATGCTGTCTCCTGGACGCTCTTTTTCATGGCCACCATTCATCATTGATAAAGGGCTCTCAAATGCAGGGCTCAGTCAGGACTTGTGTGACACGCCGATGCTGTCGTGAACACTCAAACGGTAAAGGTGTCCTGAACCCGCCAGGACCCCTTTGTGACCGAAGTGTCCGAGAACAACGGAAAACTCTAGGCCTGATCCAGGTCAAGGTGGGCCCTCAAATCGAGTCGCCGTCAAGACCACAGCCTTCCTGATGAGTGATCTAGTCTACCGAAGTCACAGAGGAATATGGTCCAGGCTGCACCAGTACGTTTACAATCTCTACATTTACATCTATTGTGAAGAATGGCAAGCATGAGCAGCAGCAGCAGCAATGCAGGAGCAAGTTCGTCACTTCATGTGCTGTACACTTCTCACTCCAGTCCGGTACACACTAGGAAATAGGCGGGGGTCCGCATGGCTCGCAAAAGCTTGCTGGCTGCAAGCATCAAGACTGTCATACGGTTGCCTGGGTGGAACTGCAGATCTTATGGCTGCGAGCAGACTATTGCGCCACATTGCAAACACAACATTCCATGCCTGTGTCTACTCAGCAGGACAATTAAACAACCCATTCATCCCAAGAACCTCTGACTATAGTTGGCAATGACAGCTGGTTGCCTGAGCCATAGACCAGGATGGCCTTGCCACGCCGAAAGAAGGGGAAACCCTCGTCCTACTCGATACCAGTGCAAACTGTGCAGCTCTTGAATGGGGGCATAGCCAGCCACGTCCTCTCTGTATTCGTCAAGCACGTGCAATACTCCCGTGGTCAGACACCCACGCCTGTTGACCAACTATACAAGCTGCTGCAGGTGGTTCTAGGAGCAGCAGCAGCAGCTAACCACCTTGCAACTGCCCCACCTTGCAACTGCCCCACCTTGCTGAACCCCTGAACCTGCCTGCAGTTACCTACACCCCAGGGTCGCAGAAGACCTCCAGCAATCATACGAAAAGCGATCAAGGTAATACCGCCCAGTCCTCAATAGACCCCATCACTTGTTAAGCAGCTACGGGACATCTGAACTGTGTCATCTGTCCTTCCTTGAAAACACAACCTCTACTGCCTAACACTCAACCCAGCGGCTGCCTGCAGCATCCTCTTCCCATTGCTTAACCCTTACATCACTATGATGTGCATTGCAGTATGCTGAGCAGGTTGCTGATGTGCTGGAGACCCTGGCACAGCTACCACAGCAGCTGCTGCTGTCAGCACCCTTCTTCATACTGCTAGGCCCATCACCTCAACGTCCCAAGGAGATCTACTGTCTCACCTTCCATCAAGGCCCTCGCACCCCGAAAGGTAAGTGAATGTTCCGACACTGTTTCAAACTGGTCACATATAAGCAAAAACGAGTCGGAACATGCCAAGGAATGGAAGTCGGCAGGCTCCTCTGGCACAATTAGCAGTGAACATGCATCCGGTCTGCAGGTGTACAGCTGGACATCTTCATTTTGAGTATCTTACCTATTTTTCTGACGTGTTTTGTTCTGTTTGCTGCGTGTCTACCATTCATTGAGACGCATCCTGTTGGTGCTGCCATACCTGTGCAGATGCGGCAGCTGCTTCGGGTCCCAACCCAAGTAAAGCTGCACAAGATCTGGGTAGGAAGCTCATACTCAGCCTAATGACACGCCATGATGAAGTCACAGAGTGGCATGATGTCTGCGGTACGTAAGAGCGTCTTTCTCACCTAGTGCTTCCACTCCGGCAGACTTCTGGAAGAGGCCAGGGAATGTAAAGCTACATGTGGCGGAGACGGAAATTCAGTGGAATTTGCATACGAGAGTTGCTGCTCCTGGCTGATAACTATGCCTTGATGCTAGCCGCTCCAGGAACATCTCTTTTTTATACCTTTTTTCATTTTGACTGATGGGGCACGGGTATAATCTAAATGCTCACCAGGAGAAGCAGCTTGTCATGTGACCTGGTTGTGTCACACTGCACCACTTTATGCTACAGTGTCACAGATAATGCTGCTGAGCATGCTCCTCTCTCCAGAGTCTTTGCTGTGGTCGCACCTGTGTGCAAGCAGTGGTTTAAGGGGGTGATCAGCTCCCTGAAGTGGTGACCAGGGCCACAGGCTTTGTATGTACGGTGTAAGACACAGGCAATGAAAAGCAAAGCATATGGCCAACGCTTGCAGCGGAGCACAGGACAGAGTACCAGTTGCAGATGTCGTCGGAATGAGCCATTTTGAATCAGTGTTCTGCAATCCAGCATGGAGAGAGGTTGTGAAGAATGCTCACAGATGTGCTGCTCTTATCCGGTGCCTTGTGCTGTTTGTAGTGCCCACCAAGATGCATGTTGTGTTCAGAGCACCTCCCTTGGATGTTGTGCCAGAAGGGTTTGTGCCCCGCCCTACCTTCAAAATGAACCTGCAGAGAGCCTTCCAAGTAAGCAGATGCATTTTTGATGGTATGGCAGAGGCGGTTTGAGCTCATGATGAGGTGGCATTTGCTGTGCACGTGCATCTAATTTTTGCACCCCTTACTCAAGCACTTATCTTGATACATGTGTTGCATCGGCGGGACTTGGCACTTCCTTTTATTGATAAGATGGAATGCAATTGCTTTCATGCTGGTGGCGAAAGACATGATGATTATCAGTACTGAAGTCATCAGCAGAGTCAGACGCATGAGTGCATGACCATGAGTTCATTTTTGAAAGCCTGTACCTAACATGAACCTAGGAATGCAGTGAGAAGCATGGGATGTGGTCTGCTACAGGCCCTGCATGGATGTGCAGAAGCATGGGATGTGGTCTGCTACAGGGCCTGCATGGATGTGCAGAAGCATGTATGCTATGCTGTGCTTGTGCCACAGCAGCTAACAGACAGTGTCACTGTTCCTCTCACACGTTTGTGTAGGTCCATGTTGAGATCCATTCAACAGCTTCTAGGCAGCAGCGGCAGCAGCAGCAGCAGATACCCCCAGCTCATATCCAGCACCATCAGGAGCAAAGCAACCAGCACCACCAGCAGCAGCAGCAGCAGACAAGCAGCACGCCATGGCCACCAGAAAGGGGAGAAGCAGGGCACCCGGCAGCAGCAGCAGCAGGGCAAGGTGGAGGAGAAGGTGCAGAAGATGCCATGGTGTTGGATATATCAGAGGACCTGGAGCAGCTGTCACAGCAGTTAGCACATGCCATGAGAATGGACAGTGACATGGGAGTGGATGCAAACATAGTGGAAGGTGAGCAGACCGAGAGTAGGTGGCGTTGTTCAAAGGGGAAACTTTAAGGATGACCCTTTGTACTCCCCTTGGTGTCTTTGGATAGCAAAAGGCGTCATTGCCGAAGAACAATTGTGTCTGACATCCTCTGAGCACTGCTTGGATGAAAACGGAGATATTGGATGATACTTGTTAAGCATGGTGTTGTCTGGACTTCCTAGCTTGCGTATTTTGCTTCTGGTCTGCTGAGGAAGTACCTGTGCACACTTGCTTATTACCTTCTGGTGAGAGTGGCCCTTTACTCATATGCTGCAGAACGGCTCAGTAAGTGCATGGCCTCAGTATTTGCATGATCTTCGCATCCATCCATTGCAGTATGTGGTACCAATGTAATGCTCCACAAGCCCCCCTGAAATGTAGCTATCAGTTCCATAGCTTTCTCTGCTGGTGTGTATGAGATGGCCGTTGGGCCCATACTGTGCCACTGCTCTGTGTTCCTTGTGCTTGTTGCAGACAACACAGAACATATGGTTTGGTACCAGTGCAAGGCCTCTGTCAAGGGCTTGAAGCAGCCTAGCAGCGAGTGATGGATGGCAGTGCAGGTCTGTGGTGGAGATGCAGTACCTGCAAATGAGCATGGGTAGCAGCACAGTATTCTGGGATCTGCCGTGCAATGTCATGTGTATTTGTGACCCCTGGATTCAGTAGGGCCAATATTTTGGATACAGTAGTGTGGTCGGCTTGGCTTGCTGTTGACTGGGTCAACTGATCAGCACATGGCAATTCGGAATGGGCTGCTCTGACATATATTGTCTAGCAAGGGATTTAGGGTGGGCTGGTGGCAGCCATTGTGCGAGTCTTGGACAGTCTTATCTACTTGAGTATGCCTGGACCGCGCGCCGGCCCTCACGGGTCGTGGGCGATGCCGCTGTTCTGCTGGTAGTGCCGCCTCCCTACCTCAAATTTGATGAAGACTGAGGTTACTTGAGTATGCCGCTGGAGCCTCAAGTTAGCTCCTTGTGAGTGGCGCTGCTGAGGCCCCCATCCGTCGGTGTCCTGCAGTTGACGGGGCAAAATAGTGATTGGTACTTGAACCTACTAAACTTTCTTCAGGACCCGTACCTTTTTGGCCGCAAACTCAGCTTTATTTTGGAGGGAATGGCGCTTGGGGATATGAAATTGAGCCTTTCATATAAGAAGTATGCTTGCTCAGTGCTTGGAACTTGGGCCACTGCTGAGCAGCTGATGCCGCCGCAACTTGAGCTTCCACAATTTCACCACCATAGCAGCAGCAACCAACCGCTGCCGCAACTGGGGGAACACATGTAACGGCAGCCCCCCCTCCCCCTTACCCATGCCCAGCGCATGGTAGCAGACGGGAAATCCACCACCGACTCAACTGCATTAATTGAACCACCCTGCGCAGGTTCTTGAACCGTCCGACTACCATCACAGCATATTAGCAGCATCCGCCTCTCATACCTGGCGCTAATGTATCTCATGAACATATTCACGCGTCCGTTCCGCACCTTCGGGCAATTCTCCAATTTTCTAACCCTCGCATTCGATGCTGCCACAATGCGATTGTAGAAGCTCGCCGTGCGAACGGCTTTATTTGTTGCATAGGAGGATGTAGCAGTATGTACAGGTATACAAGCTACGTAGTTGCCACAGTACTTGCCTGATTGAGACCATGTCCCTGAGCTTGTCAACAGATGGTGAGTGCAGTCATGGCAGGAAACAGACCTCTGAGGCAACCATCTGAAGGTCACACGCCGCTTGCTTATGTGTGAATACATTCTATAATACCGATAAAGCAGTCGCGGTGCAGCCGTAATGCCTATATGCAGCCTCTCCGTCAACAGTGTGCGTTTGCTAGCGCATGTTGCGAAGCTGCTCTTTCACCCAAGCAAGAGCTTTTGCTGCATTCAGCAGCTCGAAGCATCTTAAGGTATCTAAATGGAAGTGTGTGGGCCGGCGATAGGGGCTATAAAGCGTGAGAACTGCACGTTTTGGCAAGTTGGACGGTTCTAGGACCTGCGCACACTGTTAGGAGCAGTAGATATATGTATCCCACTACTGTAATGAGCCAAAGCATGTGGGTTACATCAGTAGATGATAAACTGCCTAACTATCTGACTGACACAGTGGACATACCAATTAAACACGCCACATGAGGAGAACAATGACAAAGGCAAAGACCCAGCTACGCGGCCATCCTACCAAGCAGAACCTGCGCTGGGCAGTGAGAATTCCTTGCATGACCCCAATTAAGGCATCCAGAAGCCCACAAAACCCAGATCCAAAATAGAAATCCCTAGCTGCCTGGCTGCTGGCTGAACCTGGTCCAGCGAGACAGCACTTGCCCCCCCCCCCCCCCACACACACACAGAGAAGACAACAGCCACTAACTCAGTAGTGAAGCTTCCAAAACCGCAACAGTTTGGCAGAAAGGACATCTACCCAGTGCTAAACCCCAGACAACACATAAGCATTTGACCCTGCTAACATAGACCCATGCATGGGAAATGATGGCCATCTGCTCACAACAACCTATGAACACAAATCACAGACACCACAGCGAGGCCTTACTATAGCAGCAGTATGTAACCCCTGGATACTGGCAAAACGCAGCTGCTTGTTCATGAACCCCAAGACGCGAGCAAGCCATTGGCTCCCACTCCGCCCGGCATACAGCAGAGCCAACCCCAGATTTCACACGAAACACACCATAACAAGAAGGCCTTCTGATTGATGATGACCAAGTTTATACACTACTTCCGCACTGCACAAGCAGTAGTGGTTCAACCTAGGCACCACATCACCAAAGCCAGTGATGTCAACCACCAACCAGCCATACCCCAGTGTGCTTTCAGGACGAAGGGTTTACTGCAGGGTTTCAGAAGCACAGAGGTTAATGTGCAGAACTTTCCGCCATCCTGATTGCCCATAACTGAAGGACAAGTGACACACAGGTTTAAAGAAGCATGTCAGTCGCAAGTTAGCGGGGCATTGTGCCAATGGTTGCTCCAGCTGTATTTCCTCCTGGCTGCTGCTGCTGCAACACAAAGGGTGTTGGCAACCGCAACTGAGAATCGTCCCTAGGCTCCACGTAATGCTGCCCTTCATCCAACTGCCTGATAGCTTCAAAAACACCCACACCAACTGAGACAGCCAGGTTCAGCGAGCGCACATGATCCTGCACCAAGGGAATCTTGACTAGCTCTCCTCCTGAGACATTGATGTGTTCATGGGCCTCTAAGGGAAGCCCACTGGTCTCAGCTCCAAACAGCAGCCAGTCCCCTGGAAGGTAGGTGAACTCTGCAATAACGGATGCAACATTCCAGCGCATTAGCCGTGTGTGGTTACATGCGGTGTCGTAGGATTGGCAAGCTGGCAACTCTCGAGAGCGCATTCAGATACGGCAATACAATCTCGCTACCACCTGTCCTATCATGGTTTAGCTCTTGCATCTACTCTGTTTCTACCTACGAGGTCGGCTGCAGCACAATATGACAAGTAGTGGGATTGACTCTGCACTGCACTGTAGGTTAGCAAATAGGTTCTCATGACGTGACACACTGACATGTAGCTGCAAGCAAATGCACTCACTCAGAACCACCGAGTACAATAAAGTGCAAAGCAGCAGCATATGCTTGCGGAAGCGCATGGGTAGTTTGCTATTGGGCCTGGCTACATGTACCAGTCAGGCATGATCGCGGATCCATCAGCAGTCAGATGAACCCTAGCAGGAGCTAGCATTACTCACCTGGGCCAGCATAATATGTCCTTCCATATACACTAAACCCCACTAACCGCTTAGGGTCGTTAACTTCCTGAAAAAAGTCCCAGAAATCCTGTGAGCAGCAAACAGCAATAGAATCAAGTCAATATAACTATGGAAGCAGTTATAGCCAGCTTGTCCACCAGGAAATCGACAGCGACACACCAGACATGGATTGCGCTTCAGTTTGCAAAGTGGGCACCTATATGGAAAGTGCTTCACACTTACTCATATCTTGTCCTTGCTAATAAATCAGACTCAAAATCTTGCAATGAGCAGGTTTGCACTGCTTCTGGTTAAGCTCATGGCAGGATTTCCACAAACGGGCCTGCAGTGCCAGGTACATGGCAACTTGATAAGGTACACTCGCACTGTATGAATTGACTCATACAGTACAGTCATCTCATTGTCAGTACAGTCATCTCATTACCTACCTTTTACCCAGCTCAGCAGAGCGTACTGGTATGCCAGGACTCATGTACTTTGAGACATACATGAGGCCAATAGTCCAGCCCTGCTCTTTTCAACCTGCACCGAAGGCACCATACTCATCAGCAACATTCTGCAATCCGCCTCATCGTTGGTGTGAGGTGTCTTCTATACCAATCTTGAAAGAAATACACAAGGTTGATTAGATGCAACTTAATGAACTGTTATTGCCATACCACGATGAGACTCCAGGGAATAATGCAGTGCAACGTGGCTTTAATTGTGTCCTCTGAGTGCTGCTGCTAACTCAGAGTTTCCCGCTCCCACGCACTTCTTGTCATCAATCTGGAAGCCCAAAGGTGCCACCAGGTGCAGTGCAACTGAAGTTGCTGCACAGGTCCTGGCCACGTTGCCAGCGTTCTGTGGTATCTGAGGGTTGACTAGCACCACATGGAGGTCACTGCGGTGAAAGGAGAGAGGCCTGCTGGGACCCTGACAAAAGGTTTTAGTGGTGGTGTCTATGTATCTTCTTAGAAAAGGTGGTGACAAACAGATTAACCGTCATTATCTAAGCCATGTCATGGTCAGTTCAGGGGA
Organism: Pseudopediastrum boryanum; assembly: GCA_963556185.1. Taxonomy (NCBI): domain Eukaryota; kingdom Viridiplantae; phylum Chlorophyta; class Chlorophyceae; order Sphaeropleales; family Hydrodictyaceae; genus Pseudopediastrum; species Pseudopediastrum boryanum. Next base: position 4,434,299 of record OY744500.1, read on the forward strand.
CTAGACACAAAATGGCAACTGAACTGGCAACTAGGGTCCTTCAGAAGCGGCCATACATGGCCTGAAAATCACAACCTGCTTGGAAAAAGGAAGATAGGAATGGACAAATGGGCGCGTGGTCATGGGAACACCCGCGTAGGTTTAAGGACATGGGGGCGTTGCCGTAGTGCACAACAACATGTGACCATCAAACATGCAGGCTAGATAGTGCTGAATGGCATTCAATGCTGGCTAACAGTAATTCAACAAATGGAAGTATCTGCATTGACTCCCATGGACCTTGATCGTTCGCTACTTGCTGCTGATGATCCTCTGTCATACCTCTCAGTGGTGGCTTTGTCATCTGAGGATTTCAGGCTCCGAGTCAAAGCCCAATAGCAGCACCTGCACATGCAAACCCGGAGAAGTTGACAGTTGTATCAGAGGTTTGGAACTGGACACAACTATGAAAATGATACAGCTACGGCCGAACAGGGCTCATGCTGGGCCTTGAAACATGCTCGAAATTGCTTGGTGTGAACTCGTGTGACTGCGGGAGTGTGCGGGCTGGGAACTAGCGACTGTTACCTTTGGTTGAAATAAGACTGCCGCTGTGTATGGCGGACAGCACGACAGTAAATCCAAGACTGCCAGTTCTGTAGATGTGCTGGAGCCACCCTGTCCAGCAGCCTTCTGCTGGTCGCGCTATCCATCGCTCTTCACACCTGCGCTACAGGTAACGTTCATCGGCGTCTGCAAGAAATCTCAGCAGTGTTACTGTTGCCCACACCTTGACACCTATCTTAGCAGCACCCAGTGGCTGATTGACAAAGGCTTTTTGACATTCAGCTGGTTACATCCCTGGTGACTCTTCGTCACCAGCACCCGATGGCCCTCAATTCAATGGCCCTCAGAGCACTGCGCCATGGTCGCTCCCATTCAAGCTCTTTCTCGGCAAGCATATCCTGGTGCATGCCACTCTGTTTCAAGCTCTGAACATGCTCCATGGTAATGGGGCCCGTTTCACCTGTAGCGGTAGTCACAAGTTCAGTTCTGAAGTCCCAGGCTATAATTGCATACAGCAATCTGGCAATATATGTGCACTGTCAACGTGAATCGTATACAAGCCTTAGATGCAGAGGAGAACTCTTGGTTCATGGGTTAGAAGGAGCTTCAGCATGACGAAGACACCGTTGATTACCCCACCAAGGTGTGCACATCTGCACCTGCTGTGCACCAAAGAGATCTGTGCAACTTCTTATGGAACCAGCCACTTCACAGGGCTATACCCAAGAGCGTAGTCGTACCAAACGAGACTCATGAGCAGAGGATAGCCAGAGCCAAGGCAAGCCTAGCTCCTTCTTCTTACAGCAAGCTGAACAATGAGTTCAAGCAGCTGATGAGGAGCAGCAATTGCAGGGCTACCCCTACCCACGCCCAGACAGATCCTTTGTGTTTGTCAACGGTCAAGCCTACACATTCAACTGCAGCAGCTGGTTGTCCCCAGAACATTGTTTGGAACTACCGGTTAGGCGGCACAACAGCAATGGCCAGACTGAACACGCTGAGCATATGTGAGTATATGTAAGCCAAAATGACAGTATCAGGCCTGCAGGGTGCTTGATGGAACGATAAATGGTCATGTGGCATCAGTGGAACCAAATGCAGACTCACATGGCTATGCTTTCTCCACTAATCAGCTGGCAGCTTATGTTGTTGAAGTTGCTATAGCTATTCAATAGCAATAGTCAACCATCCGGCATTATTGGAAGTCGATCAGGAGCATCAGCAGGACACTGCTGGCAGCTCACCTTGTCATCATCCTATTATGTCATAGGCTCGTCACTGCAGGGTTCCCGCCTATCCAACCTTCACTTAGGCAGTTGGCGCCCCTTCAGCAGGTGCTTCCATGGCCATAAGCCACTGCAGCACTCTTACACCTTGTATGATCACCATGTGTTCATTTTTACTTAGGTTGGCGTCGCTGTCTGCACTCTGTTGTGGCGGTCTTCCACTTGACCAGAGCTTGATTTCCCAAGGCCATGGTCTGTCTCCATTTGCTTGTTACATGTTACAGTTGACTCTGACCACCCATGGCTGGACCTTCCTGCATGTTGACGTAGAAATGCATGCTTGCAGGCTGGCTGATGTTCTAAAGCAGCACGGCATATCAGCTGAAGCCCTGCTACCCCCTGGTACCCCCTTCACACCAGTGCTGGCCATCGGGAGCAATGCATCCCCAGAGCAGTTGGCGCGCAAGTTCCCTCCTGACATGTTCCCAGACGGCGTAGTCATCCCTGTGGTTCAGTGTGTTCTGAAGGTGGGGGTTGTGCAGGATCTTAGGCAGCACGCAGAGGTGCATTCTGACCCTGTGGTTGTAATGCCATTCTCTGTTGTAATCCATAATTTAAAAGCTTTTCGACCACAGCTCGTGCATCACAACAGCTATGAAGGATATATGTTATACAGGAAGGTTTGCTGTTGCTGCTACCTCATAGCTGTACCTAGAGCAGGGACTGAACAGACTTTGCCAGTCTTATGTGTTAGGCTGTGCGAGAAAACTTTTAATGTTTTTAGCATGGGTTCTGCTGTGGAGGAAAGGCGTGTAACTGATGTTGGTGGCATGCGATTGATCAACTCTACATGCACCAATCTGTGAACCTGTGACATTATGGCCTATGGCAGTTGATTTGTTTGCTCAAGTCATGTAGTACTTGCCAGTGTAGAGATGGACTAGGCATTACAGCATTCAACTAGCATGGTAACGTCTACACTACTGAATAAATATAAAGAAGTTCAACCCTAAAATGTGTGAAGCACAGGAAGGCAAGCCCTATGTCACCCCCACCAGGAGTTTGACCAATGTTTGCGCAGTCGCACAATGTAGGGCTGGGTATTGCATAATGTCCCAAGGATCCTCCCAATCGTAGCAAAGAGCCCCGCAGCCCACCTCCTGTGCCTTTCGATTGATGCCAACCGCTAGACACCAGCCTCACGTCCACTCCAGCTCAAAATCCAGCCCGTTGCCAAAATCTTACAAGCTGACTCGATACACCTTCAGGTAATCGCTAAAAGCTAAGCATAGGTCTGGGTATACATGTTTTGGCTGCAGCCCAATGCGGCCTCATCAGTACCCTCCAATTGAAGAAACCTCAAGCAGCTGCCCTATAGGCTCACCCAGAACACATAGAACTAGGCCTTTGCTCCAGCAAACTGGAATTCCATGTCATTTATGCCCCACTCTTGACGCACAACTGCGAAAGAGTTTGAGGTATTTCATGCATTGATTCATGGTTCATCTGCTTCCTGCTTCCATCCTTTTGCAGGACTTTGACGTTGTGTATGCCCCCTTAATCTCCTCTTATGGCTCGGCTACAGCCACCTTAGAGTACAGCCCAGGCACAGCAGTGAGCGTGTTCCTCACGTACCTCACGCCACCTTTACAGCAGCGCATGCATGAAACAGAGGGTGCCTATAACCTGCTCAAGTTAGAAGATGTGGAGCTGCTGGAAGGGCTGAGCTTGCATGAATACAGGTGATTTACCAGCAACATATGGTATGATTGCAGGAGTAGCAGGCTTGAGGGCTCCTTACTTACGTGGGGGCAGTGATAGTTGTGGGATGTTTTCAGTGCAATGCTTGGCCTCGAGATTCGCGGTGTGTTTGTTAAAAAGACCAGTACACAGCCCTCCGGGCCGTGCAGCATCCAAGCATGAGCTCTGCATGGCTGCATACCAAAGGTGTAAATTGGTGTTCCAGCCTGCTGTTATATGGTAGTTTGAGTTGCAAGGGGTTGGCACTTTGATACTGGCAAATCTCTTAATGGCATAACAAGGTTATTGTTTAAAGGAGCACGATGACCAATATGAGCATTCAGTACGGTAATTGAATTCCTTGGACTAATTTCCTGCTTCAGCGGGTTGGCCTGCAGATTTCTACTTAGTCTTGATTATGTAAAGCATGGTAGGTCGTATAGCCTTGATGGTCTAAAGTATGGTAAATTGTGTAGCAGTAGTGCCAACAGGCGGCTAAGGGTGCAAGAGCTAACCCCTCAAGTCAGTGTCTATTTCTTTCAGCACACTAGTGGAAAACTTGCTTCACACAATTGTGCGACATATTTGTTCCAAACAAGTTTCATGTTCCAAGAGATCGTCGCTCATCTCCTGCAGTGGCTTCTTGCAAAAGTGTCTCAATACTTATCAGCCATGTTTGGAACATGGCATGGAGGTACTTGGTGCATGATGCAGAGCAATGTTTGCTGCGTGCAGGAGTGGGGGAAAGGGTGTGCGGCAGTTGTCCACTCTGTACCAATACAACCACCAGCATGGCACCTTCCTGTTGCCTATGACAAACCCGGGCGCTGAACCAGTGGCCTTAGCAGAGATTCCAGCTGATGGCAGAAGGTAAGGCTGTGCCTGGCTTCGGTGTCTGGTAACTTAGGACAGCCGCTGGGGCTGGAAGGCCTTACCCGCATCAGTCCAAGCTAATGTGACTGAGTTTGGTGTGGCATCTCAGTGCATGCAGTAGCATTCTGGACTCAGTTAAAGAGTCGAGGAAGGGGGAGTTAGAAGGATGTGTCGTGAACGCCGTGGCTGAGCTTTATTAGGGGGACCGGCACTTGGCTCTATTGGACACTCAATGGACTTCGCTTGAAGGTTTCAGCGAACTGAACAAGTTGCCTTGATTCCCTGCCAGGGTTCTCACCTGGAAGCTGCAAGGGGTATACATCCTGTATTAAGTCAAATCCATTTAGCCTGCCTGCCAGCTTACTGCCAGCCTCGATCGAATGTCCATGGGCTGGGACGAGAATGCATATTGGAGAATGCGATGGGGATGGGCACTTGTCCCTCCTACAGGGGAACCTGCAGTTGCCCCACAGGGGTACCTTTTGCACAGTCCACAGGGGTACCTTTTGCACAGTCCCGTTACCTCGTGCTAAGTCTAAATGCTAATTCTGGCATCATACATGGGGTTTCGATGCTTTCTCCACTTTCAGGTACTAGGGCGCTTGATTTTGGGGTTTCTGGGATCTGTTATCTTTATAGAAGGGTGTGCTGCCTTTCTGTGTAAGGCATCTTCTGGCAGCCTGCACAATGGCAAAGACAAAGGCTGTGCTTGAGTGTAGCTTGCTTGCTGCAGGTTTGTAGGTTTGACACAAGTCCAGATGCAAGTGGCTTTGCGCCAAGCACTTCAGCCTGGCACAGACGGGGCTGTCCAGCTCCAAATGGTACAGCTTTATAAAGGTGGGTGTCTTTCAGCCAGTTTTTTTTATTCACCCTCCCTGCCTGAGCTTCTATTGAAATTGTGTTGTCCTCCACAGACATCAGTAAGCTGCAGTGTAATGTGGTGTAGCAGCGTCACATGCCCCATCTGCTTTGTGTCACTTTACGTTCCTTGGTTGTAATGTGGCCTTATCTTAGTAACTGCAACTTCTAGAAGCCATGTTTGTTATGTTATGTTATGTCTAGAAGCCATGGAGACCTGCTTGTGAATGACAGTACCATGGTACCACCAGTCCATATAGGCCTTGGTTGGGAGTGCACGACCATCATCCTGTTTGTTCCCATGGCAATATGGTTGGTGGGCAACATCACAGCATTACAACTGGCAAACTGGCATATTTGCCCTAAAAATGGACCCAGAGGTGACTTACCCGTTGTCCTGCTGTTTGGCTTCGCCTGCAGATGAAGATGGCTGGTCTGCTGGAGAAGCTGGGTTGGATGCATGGATAGCAGAGAATCTGAATAGCAGAGATGTTCGGAGGTCTCGTGTAGCAGCTCTCGTCACAAGCGCACAGCCGTTTCAGTACTTAAAGAGCCAAGTGCTTCTGGCCATAGGCAATATGTTCTCTGCCAACGTTAAATAAATGAGTTCTCACTTGTGTGGACTGTAAAAGCTGCTAGATATAGTGTTTTTGGGAGTGTTGAAAGCTGGCCCTGTATTTGATCCTGATGCAAAATCAAGTGTGCCAGATGAGTTTCCAAGTGTGAGGATCACAGACGGTATAGCGGAGCAGCAGGCTGGCTGAGATGGCAGGAACAGCAGGCCAGAGGTGATCAGCCCATCAATGTATACGACGGAGCTGTTTTGGAGATATGAAAGTTGCAGTGGTGATGAAAGATGCCTGGTGATGAAAGATGCCTGACACGTCCCTGTAATACCTCCGCGGGCAATGTTACTGGAAGGCGCGGAGCCGGAAGCCCAGGAAAAGCGGCCTTAGTCAAGTGCGCGCAGCAGGTTGCGCCTGGTTATGGGAGGCCTCAACCCAACAGGGAATACTTGTATATATTGACAAAGCCGTGCTGATGCTTTGGAGGCTTCGAATCACCTGCGGCTTCTCTGGTCACCCGCGGCATGTCGCTTGCTGGTGCCGCAAACTCACCCCACAACATTAAAGCCAGTGAAAGAGGACCACAGCATTGCCAGGGACATGCACTGCAGGTGGTTCCTCTCAGCCGATATTACTAGTTCGCAGAGTGTGCCGGAGCGGCGGTAGTCACTTTCATTTGAATATTGGTGGGTGTGTGCGGTGTGAGCAGTTCAGACGCCAGTTGCTCATCTGTAGGGTCTCAATCCGCGCCTACCCTCGCACAATAATGACAGCTTTTTCACCCAGACACAAAGGGGACTGGCAGGGAGAAGGATGAAAGCCCCCATGAGATGCATGCCGCAAAGCTGTCGGCATTAAATGGCAACTTCGCGCAGTCCACCCGTCCCGAGAGGGGTTTCCTGTGCGTAATGACAAGCGCTTCTTCATCTGGCACGATATCAAGGATGATGCAGTAGCCTCAAGGTACCCATCTATAGACTGGGTGAACTGGCCACTCCACGCCCACAGGCTGAACGACCCTGATCAAAAGGTCGCATGGATGATGCTCATGTTGAAGTTGTATATGAGGAGGCTAGACGGCAGGCTGCAGAGTATGAACTGGAGAGTGAGTGCCTACAGAAACCATCAGCTCGCCAGGCATTCCGAGCACGTGCTAACAGTTGGTACCCGCAGCGATCCGTGTCAGAGAGCTACTAGAAGAGTGTGGAATCCCCTTGGACAGCTTAACATCGAAAGCGAGGCTGAGCACAGAGTTCATCTCCAAGGTCTGTGCTGCCTTGCAGTTAGCTACACCAAATCCAGAGCTTGCGCTGGTAGCTTGGGCCCAGCTGAAGCTTAGGCACTGCAAGGCAACCATCTTGAAGGTACGTGTATGCAATCGTCCACGTATTGTGAGTAGTATGGACGCAACTTTGGCAGGCTATCATATTGTTGACGCAGAACCTCTGCAGGAGGGAGGGAGGGGTTGCATGGGTTGTGCCAACATATCATATATGCTGGATTTTGTGAGACCTCTTCTGTCCCCCCGCCAGGAACAATGCTACAGAATCAGAAACAGAGCAAGCCAGTGACAGTTGAGGAAGCTTAGCAGTCCAGCCTCACTTTGAGTAGCGCTAGTCGCAGCTGAGTATGGATAGGAAAGTCCAGACATGCCAGGGAACCTCCACGGCAGTTTTGCTTTGGCACCTACTTGCTGAGATGCAGCTAATTATATTGGATCCAGGGAGTGTCGTGAAGTAGTGTAGGCCATTCATTTCATATCATATCTATTTACTCTCTTGGCTCAAGCAAACTCTCTGATCAAATGCCATGTCCTCTTTGCAGGAGAAGCTGAAGCATGTGGTCAGGTCCATTGAGAAAGACATGGACATAGCAACATCTTATGACACACAATTGAGGCACTGCTCAGCTTCTGTGCAAGCCAAGCAATTGGGTCAGGCACACAAGATCGAGCAGGACAGGAGCACAACCCGTGAGCTCATGCAGAAGAGCAAAGAGTATGATGCGCAGGCCAGAAAGAGCTGTAAACGAATCAACGACACTGGTGTAACAAAGGAGGTGAGGTTGTTTGCCTTAGTCATGAGAGCATACTTGGAGAGTGGGAAAACTTTTCCTAACAGTACCAGTGCATGGTAGACTGTGCTGGGCCCCTTGGGCATGAGGCTTGTGTAGTGTTCATTAGCTTAAGCAGGCCATTTATGATGGTGCAGGGGCACAGCATGCTTGTGACTTCTGCATTGTATCTTCATGAACCTCCCATGGCAAGCTGTAAGCATAGATCTGCTAGTTTATTGCGCTACATATCCTGTTGCATCTTAGCTATCAAGCGTTGTGGACAGATATGGATCACAAAGAGCTTGTTGCTGCTGGCACTCTTCTTTGGCAGCTTCTACAGAAGATGCAGGAATAGGCCGCTGTATGATATTGTATTGTTGGTCTGCTTTATGGCACACCGCATGATGGCTGCATTGCTTACAGAACAACATGACATTCCGGCATCTATATGGTACAAACAAACAATTAATACCTAAGGTAAATGTCCTACCCATACTTCGTACTGCTGATACATCAAAGAAAATGACTGGTGATTGCTTATTCCTGCTTGCCACAGGAGAGGCACTGCAGTCTGGTTGAGAAGGGGCAGCGGGTGGTAGCATTGCAGCTGCAGGTAAACCAGATGAAGGCCAAGTTACAGAGCTATCACAGTCTCCCGCCTACCGTACTTGGGGCCCGCATGATGCTTAACCAAGCGAAGGAGAGAGCAGAGCAGATGCAGGCACATTTGGATGCTGGGCTGGCAGACCTAGAAGCCCCGCATGAAAGGTATTAGGTTAAACAAGGACCACAAATGACTACTGGTTTCTGATGCCCTGAGCAAGGCAGTAAACTGCTTCGCTTGCTGTTGACTGGGTCAACTGGGTAGCACACGGCAAGTCGTAATGGGCTGGCCTGACACACACTGGCTAGCAGGGAACCAGGGGAGGGATCTTAGAGTATCCGATTTGAGCCTAAGTTGGCTCCTTGTGGGTGGCACTGCCCCCATCTGCAATCCACTTTGATGGAGGCCCTTTGGTATTCTGATATCCAAAGTGGTTTGATTTGGATGGAGGGAAGCCAAATGTCTTGCTTTCTGGCTTTGTCGGTGTGCTCTATGCATAAAATGCAGGAAAGAAAGCATGGAGATCATAACATTCCTGATATGCTTGCCTGTGGGTATGTAAACTGTGAAGCATGGGAAGCGCATGACCCCATGACGGCCCGTGAATTCGTCAGCAAAGGCTTGAGTTCGCTTCAGAGCAGCAATTAATAACGTGTCAGTAGTACGCCTTGCCAGACCACTCGGACATCTCTCTGAGAACACGGTCACATGGCCGCTGGCGAATATTACACTTTTCTGCTGAGCCTCCCCGGTTCTTCGGATGTCCTGAGGTAAAAAGCTGCTGCAGCTGCATGGCAAGACTGCTCATTCAAAATGTTCGATAAAGGACACATGCTCAGGTTGGAGCAGGCAGTTACCGCATGGAAACACAACTACTAACCAGCTCGTGGCGTGATCGTGAAGCGTCACAAGGGGGTTAAGTGATCTAGTGCGGCCGTGGCTTGCAGTCGGAATCAAACTGCTTCAATGGTTGGAGTGACACCGTTGTCACCGCTCCATTCAACGGTCTCCAGTCGGCTGTTTACATAATTCTTTCCCCCTCTCCTTCACCTCCATCATATCACAAGAATGCTCGGTTCCTGTCAAAGATGCTGTCTTGGCTTCCGCCGCGTTGACCTGCATGCATACTGAACGGCATGTAGAAAGTACTACCTGCTTGTGTGACTATTTGGGCGGTTTTAGATATGGCGTCTCTCAGGCATTCTGCTTCTATGAGCGTGACCTCGCCTGAGAGGCTGTTCGAAGCGCTTGCGTCCTCTTTGGCCAGATCTAAGACTCTAGTCCACGCTGTGTACTCCCTCCCCCGTGTTTTGCGTACATCACAATACTATGCCTTTAACAGGGTCGTATCGTTGTACCCTGAGGTATGTCTAGGACACCCTTCACCATTAACGTGCTTGGAGTTGGCCTGAGCCTCTCCTCTGGGTGCAGTTCCTGGGCAAGCTGCACAAGAAGTTCCCTGAGCACCCTGTCAGCGAGATCCAGTTCAGCAAGGTCAGTGCCTTTAGAAAGCCTGGAAGGTTACCCTGCACCGTCTGAGTCTGAAGTTTGCTGCAGAGTGAGAAAGATACCCTGGGAGCTATTCAAGAAGCAGCTGCAGGACTTGCTCAGGCACTGCAGCCAGCATTTGACATGCTCCAGGTGAAGCCAGTTCCAGCAACACAGCAGTACATCAGCAATCAGCAATTGTGTGCTGAAAGACTTCTCGATTTGGCACTGCAGGAGGCTGCCAAGTTCCAGCGTGAGTCAGCACACCTGCTTGCTGACCTGCACCAGCTGCTACTCCCTCTGACTGTGAGTGATGCAGCACAGCACAGCGAAGCTTAGGCAGCACACTTGCTTACATGCACATATGCTGCAGGTTAGTGTGACTCCACAGCTCATTGAGTACTACATGGAGCTCTTCTGCAACTGCGTGCGGGTAACGTTCCTGATGAGCACAGTTCCCTGGAGGACGATACTGCAGGTGCGCTTTTTGAACGAGCCTACTAGTTTCTTGGTTGCTTCTTCTCAACCTATCTCCTACCAAGCAGTTTGTCCATGACATCTGATCGTTTTCATACTCAAGCTCTCCGACCAGCTCATGTGGCAAACCCTTCTGCAGCTCTACACAGTGGCCTCACAAACCCTCATACAGCAAGATCCGCCAGGTCGCCGCAGACTAGCGGACTTCATCATCAGCTGTGACAATCCCATCAGTACGCTGCAGCAACGCTTCCAGCCCATCAGCGGGAGAGTAACACAGGTGTGTACACAGATTCCCACGCATCTTGTTGTTTTGCCTGGCAAGGGTTTCCATGCAAGCATCACAGGAACCCCAGGGGCCCTTGGGGCATGGAGCATGAATTATGGATATTTTCATCAGTATGGATATATGGCAAAACTGCTCTGGGCGAGGCCGCTTATCTGCTGTCTTGCAGGTGCTCGAGATGGTCGTGAACCCTGTGTTAGATCACATATGTGCAGCTGACACGCTCATCAGAACAGACGTATTTGCAACATCAAGGATCGGTTACAACCAGATGGGGATCACTGGCTTTTCCCAAGAACGCACCTTTAGGTAGGAATCAATTGGTGGTACAGATACACGCAAGACCTCTAAGCTCAGTTTCACTTCTTACCTCCATTTGACTTACGCCATGCTCCACAGATTTGGGGATGCTGTCCTATGTGCTTCTAAGGCATGTCGTGCTTGGTTGCAGATTCCTTCAGCAAGCTGATGTTTACCGTGATTGGGCATTGTTCGGCTTCATGATCTGCCCAACTTCTCTCAAGGGCATTGGCTCCATGCAACTGCTGGATGTGCTGCTACGAGAAACACTCCTGCTTCCCATCTACAAGGACATTATGAAGCCTGTGCATGTGCTGTTTGAGGCGGCGGGATGTGGACTTGAGCCAAGCTGGTTGCAAGCTGCCTGGAAGGATGCTGCAGCAAGAGCAAAAGACGAGCACGCGCTTAGGCGGATGCACATGACCCGTCAACTGCAGGACATTGCTGACCTTGTGATGGTGAGCTTTGGCAGTGTCCATGGCTTGCTCCAAACAAGCCTCCAGTGCCCCGAAAGCTTCTTTAGCCCTCCAGTAGAGCTCATGTCTGCTCCATGCCCCTCCTTGACCCAAGGGGGTTCAATTTAAGATGAAGGCAGTGATATGGTCATGATTATTTGCAGACTGGTGAAATACTGAACAGCACAGCTCTCATATCATTCTATGTGCTATGAAGTGGTACAAGGGAGCGCTCCCAGGCTACCGCATGCTTCCCCACCAAAACGAAATAGCACATAATCAATAGCTTACAGGCATCCCTCTGCCTCTGCTGTCCTCATAATGCTCGTGCGTCTGCTGCAGGACCAGCCATCTTGCCTGGCTACAGACTTGCCCATGGTTCTGGCTGCAATGGCGTATGGTAGGTCTGAGCTCATGTGGTACTTCCGCCATGTCAACGAACCACTGCAGGCTGCGCCAGCAGGCAAGCTACCTCTAGGTGGGCTTGGACAGCAATCGGAGACTAAAGTGCTTGTGCCTGAGGATCCTGCGGCCATGCAGCTGTTGTCTGCTCTGGTGACTGTGGAAGATGCTCTGGTGAGTGGGGTTCAGAATGGCAGTAGCAGTGGTATGGCATGCTTTGTGTGAGGGCTTTGCTTTGGCCCCGCTTATGTCCTTCTTGCACCAGGTGATAGGTCCATGCTTGCTACCTATGAACGTGTTGGTGGTATTGGGCACTGCAATCCTCCATTCATGGGTTGGAGGATTAGCGGTTGAATGTGCAGCCTTCACCTGCTTACCCCCTGCTGTCCTGCCTGCAGGTGCAGTATCGTACTGCTATCAGTTCTTACCACCGCCAGGTCATGCAGTCTGCCTTTGTGCAGCAGCTTGTTCCCAGCTTGGACGCCATCAGGTCCTTTGCAACTGGCAAGGGGGGAGCTAGGGAGGAGCTGCAAGCCTGGGCAGGCCCCTCAGGCCAACTTCGGACCATGCGTGATGACCTTCTGCAAGTGCTACCAACTCTGGAGGTAAGGCAGGCCAGAAGATGTTCAGCTGCATGTTACCAAACTCCAGCCAGGTTGCTGGTAACTTTATGTCTCAATAGCTCATAGCTAACAATACCACACTCCAGGCAAGGCCAATGCAGATGCCATCCAGGTTAATATGTGTTCCAACTAAAAGGATGTTTGGTTGCAGGCAGTCGTGGGAGCTATTGCATGCCTAATCACCAAGGACCAGAGAGAGGCAGCAAGACAACATCGAGTGGCAGGTGCTGCAGCAGCTACCAGCAGTGCAGGTACAAACCATCCAGCAAGCAGCAGCCGTAACACCAGCTCTGAACGACGAATAGCTTCTGATGCAGCTGCAGAGTCATATGGTCAAGCTAGAGATCTAGCTGGTGAAGAGCCCTTGTCACCGCTGGCATCAAGGAGAGGCACACAGGCTGACTTCCAGCAGCAGCAGTGTGGTAAAGATGTCAACAACGAGAGCCATAGCAGTGAAGCAGTTTCCCTGGCAGCTGATGCTGCTGAGTGTAGTGACGCAGAATCTGGGCAGAGAATCCCTCACTATGCACAGGTGCTTCGTGCCTGGGTATGCTTGAGTGGCCAAGTATGTTGCACGCACAGCCCCATCAGGTCCGCACAGCTGGAGCTGCCTGCAAAGGACCCACGCTTCATTGAGACAATCAACAAGGTGAGGGCAGGTGGAAGAGCTCCATTGTGACGATGCCTTGTGAGTGCTCACCCATTATAATTGTGGTGGAAAGTATCTATAGCTATATGTACTCTGATAACGTTAGGATTGCCTCAAAGGAAAAGGTTTTCTTGCAGATGCTGGATCTGTGGCCATATGTGGAGGACTCCTTACAGGCCTTGCAGCCTTGCTGCTCCTTGGAGGAGCTGCTTTACCACCAAGAGAAGCTCGTGAGGCTGCAACAGCTGGTGCTGGAGGGTGCAGATTTGACAGCGCTTTCATCCTTGGAGGGGTGCATGGCACCATTGAAGGTATGCCAAATTGGCATGAGCCTGATAACTGGCATTGTGTTGCATCACCCTGCACTGCACATGCCATGGCAATCTGCCTTAGTAGGAAGTGATGACTGTGCCGTAGCATATGCCGTTGTGCCTTTTAAAGTCAATTGACTAGTCAATTCATACAACCAGCATTGTTACAGCACGTCAAGATGGTAGTGGTGGGGACTCACGGATTCCTTTTTAAGCCCAAGGCGACTCTGCCGGTTCATGATTAAACAGGGGTGCTGACGTGCTTGGAGCCGTGGCAACCACTGATCCTTGTGCTGCTGTCCATGCAGGCCGTCCACTGGTTTGAAGCAAACATGGAAGTAGATGGTATGGATTTCCAACAGGAAGCAGAGTCCTTGGCTGACAGGCTCATAGAAGAAGCTGCAGGAACAGCAGGAGCCATGGTTGCAGCTATGGTACAGGTGTGCGAACGTTGAAGATTTTCCTACATGAGCGTATCTTGCTGTGAGTCCTTAGTACATGTAGTGCTATACTTGGCCAGGTCCCTTGCAGTGTGCTGATAGAATCATTTCTACTGCAACTAACGCTTGTTGGTGGAAGACTTGCGCAAGCTGCGCAGAGGGCAATGTTGAGCTGCTGCGCCCTAGTGATCTCTTATGGCATATTGTGATGTGTAATGTAGTAGGGCCATCTTTGGGCACAGGAGTTGCAGACTGCAAACTGCGCCGATAGTTGAATTCATCCTTTCTTGGATCACTGACGACACCACATCCTCTGTAGGTCTCACATGTGCCATGTGTCTTGTTTACAGGAGAAGGGCTTGTGCTTTCCCATGGTGAACAAGCCCCTACCAGACGCCCCTGAACTCAGGCTTGATGATACTAACAAGAGCCATGAGGAGTGTTGTGACCAAGATGTAGGAGCATCATGCAGCAGCTCCAACCAGGTACATGCAGCAGGACCAGCAGCTAGCCAAGGCCACATGCCCAACGGATCTGCAGGAGCCACGCAGAAGCTGATGGGCAATGCAAACAGCACGAAAAGCTTCACTGCAGATACTGGCGTGACCACCAGCAGTCAGCAGCTGTTGCTGAGGGCTAGCCTGCTGGCACAGGCTATGGACAGGGCAGGACCAGTGCGTGTCAGTAGCACCTCTGTCATTGTGCCCAGGGAGTGGTTGAGAGATGCCCTGCAGGCCACTGTGCAGGGGCTAGTTTCAGAGGCGCTAGATGACTTCCAGGTATGGATGAAGCAAGGTGGCATTGCATGGGGTAATGAAAAAGAGCGCCAACAGATGTCTCCTGGTACTCTTGCACTGCTTACTGTATGATGCAACACTGAAGAGCATACAGGACCTGCCTTTCTTTCGTGGCTTGCTCTGGGGTTTGCACAGACCCTTGCCCACATTGAAACATTCTGCTTATTGACCCAGAATCCCGTTGATAGACATGGTATCTCTGGCAAGGCCAGGTCAAAAGGACATGACAAAAGGAGACATTGGCTTGCTTGCCTGTCAAGGGCTGCATGCTCACAGACCTCTTGTCTTCTTCAACAGACAATATGCACCATACTTGGAAACTTTCCGCAAGGCCCAAAGCCGCGATTAGCTTCCTTATAAACCACCCACACAGAGTAGTAAGTGATCCGGTCTCATCATGCTCATCCCCCCCACCTTTTGCAGGGCCCTCCTCCTCCATCCCAGCTTGCTGCACGTATGCGGGCCTCCTTGTATGTTGTGAGTGCCATGCAAGAGACCATGTCCATCGACCTCCTCCCGGACATCTGGAGATCTCTCCTCCTGCAGTGCCAGCCGCGAAGCAGGGATGCAGCCCCAGAGCCAGCTCGTGTCCAGCAGCAAGATGAGGAAGGTATAGATGCAGATGCAGCAGCAGTTGAAAGTGCTGGTGGCTCTCCTGCTGCCAGGATCATGGATGTGTATGCAGATTGGTATCTTCAGCACATCATCAAGGACGTCAATGGGGCTGGTGTGATGTTTGCTCCACAGCTACGCTGCTTCACTTGCGTGCAGCAAGATAGGAAAGTCGGATTGCAGAAATACACGGGGCTTGCAGAGCTAACAGCACTGTTCCAGGTGAGCAGGGTCTCTACCAGCCCAGTCTGAGTTGCTAAGAGTCTTTAGTCCAATGCTGGTCCTTCAAACCATCAGTGGAAGGTGTTGACACCAGAAACTTGTGTGGTCGCTGGTCTGTTGTTGCAGTTTATTACTTGCTTCCAGAAAGTCTCTGATAGTGATTTGACATCACTCAAATTGCCGCAACAGCGTCAAGTGCTGAATGCTGCCGATGACATGCTCAATCGTACCGTGCACCTGTTCGTGGTATTGCATATGACACTGGCTGAGTAGTAAGTGTCCTGTGGATGCAGGTGTTTGGCCCCTATGCTGCTCAGGTGCTGGCTGCTTGTTGTGAGCAGACCATCATGGAATGCCTGAGCCACCTGGACGTACAACTGGACTCCCTCCAGGAAGTGGTGGAACCAATAATGACAGTGCTGACGGTGAGCATGCACTGAGCTTGCTATAGTGCCCTGTGACTACTATGGTTGATCTTAGCATAGGTCACTGGCTGTCAATAGCATTCAGGAATGTGGCTGCTCAGGGTTACTGCCCCTGAGCTCCTCACTGTTGACCTGTTAATGTGTATCTGATATTGACATGCTGTGGCTGTCCTGATTGCTATCAGGCCTGTTTTGCTAGCAGCTTACCACTTACATGCACAAGCTTGATGCCCAAAGGTCCAGAGCTCTGATGAACTTACCGATGTTCTGCTGCAGGATCCAAGCAAGCGTGTGCAAGCTGCGCCGTTTGACAGCTGCGTGGACACTGTGCAAAACGCGCTCAAGAGGATGGACAATCAGGCTCAAGTGTTGACGAGTGCAAAGCTGCTGGGTAAGTCTGGTCCAGTTAAGCACTACGTATTCTTGATTGAAGTAATTGAACAAATGTTGAACGAGCATCAGGCAGATATCTGTGTCACTACACCTGAGATTGTGCTGTCCCAACAAGAAAGTTGTGGCCTGCTTCTGGTGGCAAGTAAAGGCTGAAGTTCTCAAAAAAGCCCAGCAGATGTTTAGGGTTCTTATCCAAGCACATGGGCTTATCTTACGCGCTAGCTGGGATTTGGTTTAGGCCACAACTGCTTGAGGGGCGCAGACTGTGTAGCCTGAGTTATGACTGCAGGGAGATGTGTGAGTTTAGAAGAAGGAAGGAATCTGGACTGACTATGCTCCTCCTCTATGACTTGCAGGCCGCTGTATTGCCTTCAGGCAGCTCATTGCAGAAGCCCTACTCTCGGCCATGCAGTTGGAGTCACCTCTGATGGCATTGCTGCCAACAGCTGGAGCTAGCACATCAGCTGGCGTGGTGTACGACCCTGCCAGGCACATAGCTGACGTTTTTGAGCTACCAAGGCCCGCCGAAAAATCCGTAGGAGCACCAGTGACCGCAGATCCATTCGTGGTGCACATGCTGATAGGTGAGCTCTGATCTGTGGCTAATGCATGATAGCCAAGGTCATGCATAATTGAAGGTGTCATGTCAATACGATCGTGAAGCCAATGGAGTATTCGAGTAGTAAACAAGAGGCTTTCCAGGTCCACGTCGGATAGGTATTCTTCCTGCCCTTGGTTTCCATAGTTGATAAGTCCTACTGCCTCAGTTAGAATGTTTACCATATTTTGCTGTGTGACTGCTGCAGGCAACAACAGCTATGAGAGGTACCGCCGTTGGTCCGCCCTTCCTGTCCTACTTGGGCTATCCATGTCCAGTGTGGTGATGCGGCCCAGCCACCATGACCTGGTACAGCGCTCTCTGGACAATGAGCTCCATGCCATGGCATTAGCAGCACAGAGTCTTGCCATTGCACACCAAGAGGCCGCCAACAAAATGCTGAACTGTGGCAGCAAGTTCTTGCACCCAGAGAGCGGCTCACAAGCACAGAAGATGCTGGAAACCTTCTGCACAGTGGCGTCTACTGTGATGTACCTAGGGTATGTATTGCTAGTGGCATCTTGTGTCTTAGTATGTGTACTATATGCTGTGTGCAGGCATGTGCAGCCACTCATGGAATTGCACCGTCATGGGTCTTCCCCTACATGCTGGGCCTTGCGTCTACAACTGCTCCTGCCGTATACAAGCCTGGTGCATCAGCTTTCGTTCATTCCACTGTGCTTCACATAGGGTGGTGGGGCGCCTCTGTTGTGACCTGTGCTTTCAAATCTTGTACTTAGGACAGCTGTTGCTGGTTCATTGCAGGAATGAAACACCAGCAGTGCGAACCTGCAAAGCCATCATGCTCCAGGACCTCAGCACCAAGCATGTGCCTCAGGCAGTGCTGCAAGATGCCTGGCTGCCTGCAGCAAGGCGCTGGTCGTCCATGATGCAGCCAGCTAAATCAAGTGCTGCGCCACCTGCCTCAGCGGCGCTAACAGCAGGGATATCACAGAAGCTATCAGGTCGACCGAGCATTGCGGGGAGGATCTGAGAGTGTCTACAGAGGAAGAGGCTGGTGTTACAAAGCTGTGCTCTGACGGGTCAGCATGACTGCTAGAGCAAAGGGTCTGCAGGGACATAAGAGCTTCTTGCATGGTACCAGTGAACACATGCAGCTGCTGTGTGGGCCGTTGATGTGAGGTTTTGGTCAACTTGCTGCATAAGAGCCGCTGCCTGAGGGCTCCTGCCAAGGTGCTTGCGATGAACTTGCTAGATAATGTAGAAAGGCCTGAAGCACCAATTTGCGCTGATCAAAAATGTTGGGGCAAGGAAACAGAGCTGGAGAAGGGGTTAGGAAGTATAGTCCTGTCTGCAGGGGTGGTTCGTGTGCATGTGTCAGTAGCTTCTATTACGTTGGGCGTACAAGAGGACTTGAATGCACAGCAGATAACAGCTGGATAACATTTGTGGCATGTCTACTGGCTGGAGTGGTACAGAGGCAGATGGCACCAGATGAATGTGGCAGCGACTGTGATGCCGCTTGGTCTGGTGCATTGTCTACTTGGTGTAAAGCATCCTGTCGATGTTGTTCATCACAGTAGCTCTTGTTGTATTGACCTTTCATGCGTTGGATGTTTTGTTGACTACGATAGATTAGACGGTGCCTGGCCACGATCGGCTGCCGCGACGCGATGGTACAAGCTCCACATGCGATGGCCTTGCATCGCGCCCTGAGGCTGCAAAAATCTTGTTCACGTACTCAGTTTATGATGCTGGCACATTAGTCAGCCTCATCGTGACCATTTTCTATGAGCTTGGCTTACGATGGCCCGATGCCCTGGCCGCGGGAGGTAATTTCCAGCTTAGCTTGCACGTTTCCCATCTTCTTTGACAGTGATAGCGCCAACTAATTCATTTTGGGAGCTCCATTGGCTTCACATTTGCATCCCTGACACAATACCCTCACTTTACGATGTCATAACACACGGCACAAAACAAACAAAATCTTAAGGTGCGGCAAAAGATCACCCCAAAAACCTGCATCATGAGCCGAGCAGCGTTCCACCTTAAATCACTTTCCAGTCTCATCTTTTCATTCACCATTCATGTTCGATACATTAAACAATGACCATACAAGTTGTAATAACCACGGCGCCTGACACTCAGTGGCTAGGCATTCCATCTATCACAGAATCGATTCAACTTTGCAGCAGGCCGTCAACTTTCAGAGGACCTGTGCGTACCTGAATGTCAGCAGAACGCCTGGGTAGCTCCAATGAGACAGCCACACTTGAGACATCCACCATACTCCATATAAATATATGAATAGATTCTTGGAACTGCTGCAACTAACAGCAAACGACACAACTGGGTCGCATCCATACAACTTCTTAGCTGCATGCATGCATGCAGCATACATATACCAGAGGTCTGGTAACTTCCACTGCAGCAACATCCCTGCAACACGCATGACACGAAACACTTGCATCCAACTGCTTGCTGGAATGGTAAGCTAGCTGGCCATCAAGATGTCCACATCGACAGAGAGACAAACTCGTGGCAACGTAAATGACCACGTAATGACAGACCAGAATATGTACCGCACCCAATTTTCTGCAGTACTACCACTATCACCCAACATGTTGTCCTCAACACCCAAAGAGCAACTGTGTACCGTCTTACACCGACGGCATCCACGTTATCTGCAGCCCTTTGTGTTCAAATCACAACCCACATTATGATCAAAGACAATAGAAGACACTTCCAGCTAGAAGATTTGCCTGCCAGCTTGCATATCGACCGCACCTGCTGGCCCACCCCAGTAGATTCATACAAGGCCTGCAGTCCGCCCGCAAGTCATTATTGTGGTGATCAGTGCATCCACTATAGTGCATATGTGTACAAACCCCTTGCCAAAGCCCTTAAGCGGCTGCACAGCTAGACTACCTCAGCCCCGGGAAAACTCTTGATACACAATATCATGAGCCAACTTCTCTTAGCCATGCTCCCAATGCCACAATGTCCTCGCTTTGGTATGTCTGGTATCTGGCCAACACAAATGAACCAGATGATAAGCCGTATCCTTCTTGATAGCGGAAGGGACATGCATCCTCTGAGTAACATACCCCCAAAGTGGACACCCCCTCTGGCTTGATAGCTCTTTGCAACCAGGAGTGCTAGCTCTTTGCAACCAGGAGACCCACAAAAAAAACCGGGGTACAGCAAGCAACCTTTCCTTCCCCCAAAAGTCCGCCTGTCTAATGGTAAGACAGTGGCCTCACATGAGCTAGATACTGCAATTGATCACCTAAATTGACCTCTTTCTACCTCTTCCTTCAAGCACATGGCTGCATGCAGACAATCGACACTGTCCAGCGCTACACGATGCAGGATGACATCAGAAAGCCACATCCTGCGGCCTGACAATGCTTGTATCCCAGGCTCCCTGCACACGAATGGTCCAGAGATTTACATGCACGCTGCTCCCAGAGAGAGAGAGAGATCTACGCGAAGAGACCGTGTATTGTTCTCCAGCGTGGGATTGTGGGAAGGGTTCCTTGGTGTAAGGATTACACGGATCCCTTACCATGCACGCTGCTCCCACCATAGATAGCCCCAAGGTTTAGCAGAGAGGTACACCCAGTAATCCAGCACATGCAATGCCGTGTGCTGCTATTAGTGCAGTAGGATCCTATGCACAGCAGTAGTAGTACTCATGCAAGAGTAGGGCAAGCAGTGTCAAGGTGACCTACCTGCCTCTTCCTGGAGAAGCGTCAGCATGTTAACCCTTCAGTGTGCGGCTGCAAACAATACGATTAAATGCAATTTACAATGCCAATACAAAAGATGCTGCCCAGCACAAGGCATGACATCAACGGTTGCCTTGGAGCAAGCGGACGCTGCTGGTATACAATAGCAAAATGGGCAACCATAAGGGTTGCATCTAAGGCGATAGTGCATATACAACCAACACTAAGCAACACTGATCAAATTACCTACTCATCATGTATGTGCTAATCTTCCAAGTGTGGGACATTGACCACAAAATGCTTATGATCCCAAATATAGCATGACTACATGCACAACAAACAACCTTCCCGGGTACCAAAAGGTCTCGCATCTCCAGTATGACAAGTTGAAGCACCTGCCTTACCCACAATAGAGGCAAGTCTGAGGCACTGTAAATGCAAGGCAGTGAGAGCTGGCTACATGAGACAGCCACTTGCTCAGCTGTCACAGTAAACCCATGTTTGAATCCTATGTCTGCTGCAGTGCCTTTTCAAAGAGCAGTCTGCAATAGACGCTCTTACAGCAACCATCCCCATAGTCGCCCCTGCACGTCGTGACTCCTAGTCAACTGCGCCCTCAAACCCCACTCCACGAAGCACAGGGTTATCTCCCTTTGTCGAAGCAAACCATATCAATAGCATCTTCAATGATGGGAGTACGTTCTGCGCGGTCATTCCTATGCTCGTCTGCCTCTGTACTAAGACACAGCATGCAAAAGCTGGCATCGCAATCAAGCTGAACCAACACAACAAGCCTTGCATGTGGCGGAAACATGGCATTAAGCTTGTCGACAAATACACAACTGGCTTCAACCATCCTATATGAGTATAGCGATAGCACATAGCGTATACACACAATTGTGTGCCTGTAGAGCAGCACCCTAGCAAAACCGCCTGCAACATGTACCCCAGCTGCATAGGCCTGCTGCCAAAGCGTACAGAATACGCAAAAGGAAAACTCTTGACAGCACACTTAGGGCAAGAAGACAACAGACTCGAGCACATCCACAGCGGGGCTCCAAGAGCTGCATGTCATTACAACACCCAGGCAGATTCAAGATGCATACAAGCATCGTGACTACCAACCTTCCAGTGCTTGGCAACAGAATTCGATACTAACCACATACGCCTGCCTCCAAACGTGTTGGTGTGCAGCTCTAGGTAAAGCAGCATTGGTTCCAAAATGCCACCAAAGGGGCAGCCACCAAATGCTTGTCAAGCTCTCGAGGCCTGAGCTCTTGAGGCCTTGGGAAAACTTCAGAACATACGTCAAGGGCAACACCTAACACCAGGATTCATAGATGCCAAGTCTCAGTGACTGGAGGCGGGAGGCTTCCAAGTGCAAAAGAAAACTATTGTTCCTCCTCAAGAAACGTTACCCAAAAGGCTTCCTTTGAACAAGCCTGAGTTGCACACAATGTGCAGCATCTCCACTATATCAAACATATGTGGATAGTAACAACAATCATCCATGTTCTCCCGGCCCCAAACTGAACCGCTTGACCCATGGATGCCGAGTTGAAATCCCTCATGTGTAAGCATGCGAACAGTTCTTCACAGTCAAGTCTTTTCCCCTGCTGCTCCTTAGGCGCTGTATAGCCAGTAAACAGTTGACGCACATGAAGCACTGATCCCATGGCTTCTTTCCCCGAACGGACTCCAATCACACAGCTGTAGACATAACGATACAATCCTTGGACCAAACTTGACTAGTACCATGGACACAAGAAAAGCACTCCTCCCCGGTCAAGCCCGTCCCCTCTCCTCTTCTCATGAAAACTAATTTCTATATAACTTTGGCTTAATGCTTCAGCTTCAGCTGCCACCGCAAAGCAAGCTCTTTGCCTGTCAACGTCCCAAACACAACCAAGCACAGGCAGCACTGTCATCTCCCAGCTTTACACCACCTTCCCATTCACCCTGACCTGGACCCCCACCCGGTGTGCCCTGCAGCTGCTGCTACTAACCCCCTTGCAGTGTGTCACAGTGACTTTAACCAGCTTCACCCCGCCTGCCAGCGCCTTGATGCCATCAGCAGTCACCCTCCTCCCACACTCCCGCAGGTGCACCCCGGTCAGGTGCTCACACCGTGCCAGCCGGCACAGGGTCTTGTCCGTAAGCTGCCGGCAGGAGCTCAGGCTGCAGCTGCTCAAGCGACGGGCGCTAGCAGTCAGCAGCAGGAGGGCTTGGTCTGTGATGCCTGGCATGTTGCTCAACGCCACATGCTGCAGCAAGGGCATGGGGCCGCCAAAGACCCAGTTGAAGCCCCGATCTGTCACCTACATACCGTGGACAGCAAGGTGGTGATCAGAATCATGAACATGCTTTGCAAACCAAAGCAAAACTGGAAGGATAATGCCAAACCATCCGTTACGGTTGCAATGACCTCTCAAGCAGATGCTCAGCCCCAGCCCTCCCACTGCTCCACAAAAGATCTACCATGAAGGCTCAAAGATTACTCCACCGCCAGTGGAGGAGGTTGGTCGGGAGGGATGTGTTTCCATGGGGAATGCATCATAATGACTTGCAAATTCCCTCCTGCCCTGCTGACAATCACTACATGAAAACAATCACAACCATATGCAACTGCCTCTTTGCAAATGGTCGCTACCACCTATTTCAGTTGGAAGTGTACGTGCCTCTGGAACAGGGTCTATGCCTGCAGCCACCCCAACCTCTCCATATGCCTCAGCCTCTGCCGCTCGGCTTATGGTGGCTCACTGATCTGCCGCCTCGTTGTCCATGGGCAGATAGCGCTGATCTAGACCACCCTCTGCTTGCCTCCTTTGCTAACATTATCATTTCCCCTGCTGCCACCTTTTGCTCCCATGTTCCCTCCCCTCCAGCTCCGCTCTGCCCCACATACCTGTGGTGCGTCTGCCAGCTCCAGGCGCTGCAATCGCTGCAGCTTCTTAATCGCACTGAACCCATCATCCTGCAGCCCTTGGCAGTCTGTTGCCCGCAGGACCTCCAGCTTCTCACAGGAGAGCAGCGACAGCGCCTCGTCACGGCTAAACCGCCTAAGCACAAGCTGCTGGAGCCCTGGTGCCCACAGGCTAAGTGCTTTGCCATGGGAGTCGATAGCTGCTGTGGCAAGCTTGGTAAGAGAAGCCAGAGGTGCATGGCTGGGGCCTAGGGGGTCCAGGGTGAGGGACTTGACGGTGTAAAGGGAGCCCAAGGATGGCAGCTTGGACAGAAGGCGGAGGCAAGGGGCGTTCAAGGCGAAGGGCAGGGTCAGGTGGGTCAGCCTAGTCACTGCAGACACCTGCAGATGCAGCAGCAATAAGAGCAGCGGGTTGGCTCGACAGACATACACCATACTACACTACCCTCTAACCGTTTGGCTGACCAAGCAACAGTGCTCTAAGTCAATACGTCCTGGACATCACCCCATTGTATGCTACTCTGAACTTGCATCCGGCTTAGCGGTATGGATAGGCATAAATCAGAACAGCTTTGACTTAATGCCGAAAATTGCAATGAGCCACTACATCCTTCGATCAGGCCTGCGAAACTGCCAAAGATCCATCACCCCCCCGGAGCTTACCTCCTCCAGGATAGTGGCTGAAATGTGAGGACAGAAGCCCAAAACCAGCTTCTGCAGCTGGGGCAGAGCAGACAAGCCAGTGCCTAAGCTGTCTGTCAGCTTCAGCCCTGAAAGCTCCAAAGAGGTAAGCCGAGTCATGCGCCGCAGCAGCGCAGCCATCTCGCCGCCTGAGCAGCTGACATGCAGATTGAGCTCTTCCGCGCAAGGGAGATTGTTAAAAGTCGCTAACTCGGTCAAAGCTGAGGCGTCGCAGTGCAGGATGCGCAGGTTGCGCAAGCGGCCAATGCGGCGAAGCACTGTCGGCTGCAAGGGAGTGCTGTGGCTGCTGCTTGCTGCTGGTAGCTTAAGCTCTTGCAGGCCAATGAGGGCTTCCAACACGCCTGTTAGCTGCCTCTGCTCAGTTGAGGTGTTGAAGCGCTGGTTAGGAAGGTGGAGGCGTGTGATGGTTGGGCTGAAGACCAACAGCTGCATAAAGTCAGTCAAGCAGGTCTTGGGTATCTGCATGGCTGTTGCTGCGAGAGTGTGAACATGCCGGAACTGGTGAGCTGCTCTGATAACGCTGGCCAAGGGCTCAGACTCGTCGTGCTCCGAGAAGTATCGGAGGTGGAGCTCGTTCAATTTGGCGAAGTTGGCAGGGGCAGCGACGAGAGTCTGCTTATACTTATGTAAGCTATCCGGGTCGATATCGGCCACGCGCACGGACTGTGAGAACATTCGGCTGACTTCTCTACAGATTAAACGGGCCTGGCGCCTGCTGTCCTTGTCCAAACTTGCCCAGACCCGGTCCATTGCGGCTTCGGGGAGATCACATAGTTCTGTGCGCTTGACCGGCTGCTGAGGTGCGTGTGTACGCTGGATGAGTTTAGCAAAGCTTGACATGGGGTTTATTTTGCTCGCAGAGCTTTCTGCGGTCTTCGCCATCACTACCACAGTGCATGTGGCGTCGTCGCCATCCGCCCCTTCCTGCAACTGCTTAAACCAGCTCAAGAGACCCATGCTTGAACCGATGACCCTATTAGCACCCTCTGGAAGATATAAATCTCAATCTGGCGGCAGCTAATCCTACAACCGCGCTTGGTCAACACAAGCAGGCCGATGCACATGTGCCAGCCACAGAGGTAAGTACTGCCAGAAGGTAGGACAGGAGAGGATCGAGAGAACTACTGCAGTGGTACTGGCGCGATAGAGGTGTTCAGTGCTTCCCAGGCGCCAGGCGCAGACTTGACCTCCACGTGGGATGTGAGTCAGCATTTACGCCCTGAGGCTGAGCCCTGACGGTGCCGGCACGTGTGATTGTAACTCAGCCAACATCCAGGCTCGTCGACGGTTCAATACTTCCGACGGTTCAATACTTCCGAAGCTTGAACACTTGAATTAACCTAAGAAGCTGCTGCTGGCTGTCTGGGTCGACATCTGAAAAAGTCACCCATCTATTTCTGTTGCCCCAAGCCAGACGCGACTGCGTGCATAGATTTAGCTAACGAGGATGAAATGAGCCAGAACGAATCTTGATAAGAACAATAGTTCGAAAGCACCTCTGATAACCTCAGCTACCTGCTTGCATAGTGCGTCTTGTTGGTAAAGGTAGTCACCGCGTGGGCCCCTGGTGGCGATTTCCACAATGATCTGTGGGTACGGGCACTGCAATCTGACTGGAGGTGCTACCGAAGCTTGCAGCTCACGATGCAAAGCCCAACAGAGGCACGCAGATGGTCCAAATTGCAAGACAAATGTCACAGGCTCCTCTACAGACCACATGTGAAAGCAGCATGCTTGTACTGCCCTCTGTCTGCTGGTGAGCCTCGCGTAAGCAGTATCGTTTCTCATATCGTCATTAAGTTGTTTCTCATATCCTCCTTTTAATGACAAATGCTGCATTGTGCAAGACCAAGTCTGAAAGGGCTGCTGGAACTTATTGGGCTCCACCAGAGCCCTGTGTATGGGTGTTGCAGTCAATTGCATCTAGATGCTTGCCAGCCCTTGTGCGTTTTGCAAACATGTGCTGTAAAAGGAATTTCTATTGAGACGAGGTGGCTAAAAGTCGGTTACTACTCAGTCCTATGGTTCCGTACTGCCCAAAAAACTTGCCGGACACTCCAAGTAGCACAGCCCAGACACTAGACCTTACAATATGCAACTACACAGAGGCACTAAGTTAGTTGCATGTCTAAAAATGTGCTGTGAGTTCTCCTGATATGATAGAAGGCAAGGCAGGTATCTACCCAATTGTATAACTCAGGTCATTTTCCCCGTATACAAGGCAGGGATCCGTCTTTGCCAAAAAATGTAGTTAGTATGGGAGCAAGTGGGTTAACATTTTGGGCTTTAACAAGCAGTTTGCAGTTAGGGGCTTGATCGCGAGACCCAGGAAAGTTCCTGAGTTTTATGGGAGTGAGCAAAGCATGATGCCCGAAGGCTGTCTGCTCGACCATAGCAAAGAAAACAAAACAAACCAACTTTAACGTCCGGGTCCAAGACCAGAAGTCCATCGGACGGCCTTGCAGCGACGGTGTTGCCCAGCTGAAAGACCCCCGCAGATGATTGGATAGCCAAGACTGGTGGCTCGTTTCTCCCGGAGCGTTTGCATTCTGGCTGGCAGTATGAGGATAATCCCCGAGATGCTTGCAGGAATACAGGAGTTCGCATGATCCTTTTCCTCAGGCTATGTACAGCCTTTCTGCAGGGGGAACCTGTTGGTTTAAACTAATCAGCATAGTCAGAATCTTTATGTTGTAGTGGCAGTGTCTCTTCACTACTAGCGCCGGCCCATGGAGCCAAGGTTGCTTGGCTCCTCTCGGGTGCCCTGTGGCGATGGGGTCAATCATTGATATGGTAATCTGGTACCTGCCTGCCTGCCCCTTTTTCCCCTGCTCCCGCCCCAACCCTAAGCCTTGCAAGTCGTCAGGTGATGTACAGGTATACGATTCACAGGGGCCCTCATGCTCCAGCCACCGCCAGGGGCCTCTGCGTTAGCCAGTGACATCTTTTCCTAGGTGGTGCACTGCTTACCACTTATCAGCAGATTGCCAAGAGCTAACCACAACATGCTATGAGGACAATTATGCAACACTCACATAGTCACTATGTAGCAGTGCCATGCTTCAGATGCGCAGAAACACAGCCAAGATCATGGCCTCACTGAGTGGTGCATCCAGGTGAGGGTTCTGTGCAGGTTTCACTACAGTAGGGGGCGCTGCACCGTGCCTCCCTGCCTGCCTACCACTTTGGCACATTGCTATCAGGGAATGTGGTGTTGGCAATAGCAAAATGGGCAGCAGCAGCATCCTGAATTTGCACTGGTTTGGTTTGGTGGGCCCCTCGCACCAACAGGAAGGTGGCATATTACCGAGTGGGTGACCACTGTTTCGAGCTGATAGACAGCACGATACCTTCCTCCCTATTCCAGAACGACCTGTGGCCCATGAAGGGTCTGAACTAGCCCAAGCTTTACATTCACCTGTTGGCATAAGACCATGTAGCAGCTCCAACTGAACAGTGGGCATGAGACACGATTCAGCTCCTGCTTTTCAGCCTAAGCCGGGTAGGACATCAATACCCAATGGACTATGCTCAGGATGGATTGATGGGCTCAAACTGGGCACGAGGCAGACAGGCTGCGACAGACTAGCTGCACAGGATAACCAGGTGCCGTTAACGCATGCTGGCAGTGTGCTGCACTCGTGAAGCAAACATTCAGGGTATAGTAACATACAAGCCGTTTCCACCGTTGTTCTTGCGCATCATCGGTCAGTGGCAGCGCCAGTCGAGAGTAGAGTAAAGCAGAGTCAATTCAGGTAAGCAAAAATTTTGCAATAGTGTGCTGTGGCTGTGCTGGGTTTGGAAAGGACAATTATATGCAAGAGGTCAACCATAATACCACAGGCGATGGCGACCGGGGCCGAATCGAATCGTCATAGCTGAATGTCGCTTCCGAAAGTTGCAAGGTGGCCAAGCCTCCGACACCACGTCACTGAAAAGCAGCCGCAGAACTCTGCGAATTGCAATGTCCAGCATACGGGTTCAATGATGCAGGCATTGTTCAGCTGTTTGGCGTGTGCTTAGAGCGTGTCACCAGGGGCGTGTGGCGGAAGCGCGCCGAGAGTGCTCACCGTGCGAGCAGGACATGCACCCAATAGCTGGCGGCATACCAGTACATTTACCAGAGGTGCAGCCTTATTATTTATTTAGCGGCAAGCCCCTTTGTGCACGGAAAGATCGTGGCACTTTGCGCATGGCATGTGGTCGAGTGACACAGCAGCTGCTGAGACATACAGTTGCCTGAACGCTGCGTCGCTTATAGCGATCTGATTGCACTTGACGTTGGGAAGGCATTGAAGGGAAGCATGAAAGCAACAGAGGCTACTGGCAAGGATGCCGAGGCACCGGGCAACGGGCACCGGCGCCGTCTTCTGCTTGGTTTGCTGGGGTTGGGCCTACTGCTGGCGGGTGCAGCTATCGCTCTAGCTATCGCGCTTCCCCTTACATTAAACTCCAACAGCAGCAAAGCAGCTAGTGCAAGTCCAGTTGAGCTACAGAGCGGAGATGGACCCAGCGGGGTTGTGCGGAAGTATTATGTTGCAGCTGAGCCCATCATGTGGGATTACGTCCCTTCGAAGAGAAACCTCTGCAGAAACGAGCCCTTTGGTGAAGATGAGGCCATACATGTCTCAGCTGGCATTGGTAGCAAGTATAAGAAGGCCGTTTACCGCGAGTACCAGGATGCAACCTTCGCCGTAAGCCCGACATGAAGTCCGCTCTCATGGTCTTCTCAAACATGATGCTCAACAAAATATGGTTTTGCAGGCACCCGTCCAGCGGACGCCTGAGCAGTTGCACATGGGTCTTCTTGGTAAGTATACCCCCCTGGTCAAAGATCACACCACTAACAGGATGAACATGCCTCAACATGACCGTTACCATGAAGTTGTAATCAAATTAATATTGGAACCATTCATGAAAAGTGCTCCGCACCACCAATAGCTCTGGTCAAATTTCAACAGCCAAGAGGGTGCCATGTGCAGACCAACTACCTCGGCAAACAGCCATGCTGACTATGGCACTAGAAGCAGCTGCATAAGGTATCCCATATGCAATCAGTTGCCTACAGTACTCTGTCACTCAACCTACATTCCATAAGTCTCTTATCAACCTTTCCCCCTGCAGGTCCTGCCCTCCATGCCGAGGTTGGTGACACCATTGAGGTGACCTTAAAGAACAGCCTGCCTTTCCCTGTTAACATGGAGCCTGGGGGCGTGACATTTGCTAACCCGGTGACAGTCAACACTGGGGACACTTACACATACAGGTAATGGGGTGTCTCGTGGTCAAAAAGGCACCGGGGGGGTCCATGACCACAACAGATCGCTTGGACCATGCTAGCCAAATCTGCCTATCACGTTATGGTAGCATGCACCACTATTGGGAAGGCCCTTTATGACTTTACCTCTCTACAAGAGGGTTTTTGCAGCAGTACGACTTGTTGCAATGAAACTCATTGGTCGTATAAGCTAGACATGCCTCTAAAGTAGTTTATCAACAGGAAGTGCTTCCATGCAGAAGCACAGCAGCATGAACCAGTCAGTTGCACCCTGAATTTGCAACAAGCATGGTTATTCTAAGTCCCAAGTTCTGACTGCCCTGTTGCTGCTGCTGCTCCTGCTGTTGTTGCAGCTGGGTTGTTCCTGGCTCTGCTGGTCCTGCTGCTGGTGGCCCCTCCTCTAAGTTGTGGATGTACCGCTCCACTGTGGACATGGTGGGCAATGCAATTGCTGGTCTTGCAGGCCCACTGGTCATTGCACGACCTGGAGGACTGGCAGCAGATGGCAGGAAGGCAGCAGATGTGGACAAGGAGTTCTTCATGTTCATGCAGGTGGGGCCGCACATTGATAATGGCTTGCAGAAACTCTCAGGCTTTTGGAGCTGCATTGACAGACATGTCACTAAGCAGAACAAGGGCTTTGGAATGAGTCTTATCACAAGACCTTTGGCAGAGTGCAGAATCAGGTGCAGGACAATGTCTGCTGGCGAACTGTTGATTCTTGTTATTACGAAAGTTGCAGTAGACTAAATGTATACGTTTGCTGTGTGTATGGTCCCAATGGACAAGTAAGCAAATGAGCTCCCAAGATAAAAGAATACATGATTGTCAGTAGGTTCAAAGAGCTGCCGTGGAATTGTAACGTAGCAATGGCCACTGTTTGCATGGTCTTCCTCCACTAGTATAGTGTAACGCGCCGAATCCTCATTACTTGGTGATCTCATATCTTACAGTACTTGAAAATGTCATAAGCTAGTTCATACGTACAGCTGAGTATGTGTATTGCATTAATGATTCTTATGACTGCTGTGTATGTTCCTGCTGGACAGAGCACTGATGAAGCCGCCAGTCCCTTCTATGAGGAGAATGCTGCACCTTTTGCCGAAGTGTTGGCTAACATGTCTGAGACAGAAGTCCTAGATTCTGCTAAGAAGCATTCTTTGAATGGCTACACCTTCTGCAACCTGCCTGGGCTCAACATGACTGTGGGGGACAGGTGAGAGGCACAGAATCATGCTAAGGTCATTGTGGGTGCAAGGATCTCTGCAATGATTACCTTGAAAAGGCAGTCTCTGTAGCACATATTGATATGTTGGGTGCCAGGCAGCATGTGTTGCTGGTTAAGTCAGACTGACACCGTCAGGATTTGCAACCTGCGTCAAGCACTGGCAGTAAGGGCCAGTGTGATGAAGCAGACGAGTCACAGTTGCTCATGTTGCAACCAGATGCATCAGGTGCTCCGTACCAGGCCCCTAATAGACCTGTATCTTCCTGACGAGCCTCTGCTCTTGTGTGTGCAGGGCCCGGTGGTATGTCGCTGCCTTTGGTAATGAAGATGCTATCCACACAGCCCATTGGCATGGCATTGTTTTCAACCACTCTGGGCACCATGTTGATCAGATGATTGTGCAAAGCAGCAGCATGCTTGTGCTTGACGCTTACACAGACAACCCTGGCACATGGCTCTTCCATTGCCATTTGACTGATCATATGGATGGAGGGATGATGGCAGTGTTCCATATCAAGGGGACTGCACCTGCCTTAAAACTCGGTGGAAAGGTGAGCTGCGCATACCTGGGATTGGCGTATCATTACCCTATGGCATTACACTACCAGGAGCTTGCTCATGCAATAGCTCCTTGCAAGTTGGTAAGCTAGACACTCTGCCAAAATCTCTGGGTGTCCATTGCTTTCCGTTGGGCTTCGTGGTCGAAGCTGTGGCAAGTTTGGCTGCTGCTTGTTGTCGGTGTTGTCTGTCCTGTAGCTTCTTCTGATTGCCAATGGAAGTATCTGAACACTGGGAGTAGCAAACCAATAGCTGAAGCTCGCAGCATGCTGGCTCCCTCAGCCTGCGCATCAGCTACAAGCTCGCCAAGCCTGAAGCCTCTGATGCTGCGCATGTGGCAGCGGCAAAAATGTATGCCAACGGGAGGAGAAGTTGTACTCAGGCTAGATGTTGATGCTCAAGGGGCGGTGGGGATTGTGGCACCCATGTTGACCCCGTCTCTGTGTCCCCATGCAGGATCGTGTGTACTACATAGGTGCTGTTGAGGAGGTGTGGGACTATGCTCCCTTTGGTGGTGAGATGTGTGGAGGCACCCTGGTCAACTTCAGTGATGCAGCTATCACCTTCGTGGAGCCAGGGCCAGAGCGCATTGGACGCAAGTACATCAAGGCTCTGTATCGGGAGTTCACGGATGACAAATTCACTGAGCGCAAGGTAAGCAATGGTATTTGCAAGGGGCTCCAATATTTCCTGGGGCATGCTACCACCTGTGCCCAGTCGCTGGAGCGGCGTTCTGTTACAGGTGTGAATATTCTTGTGAGGGAAAGGATTTTGCAAAGTTGGCCTTTGGATTGCGTGAGGTATGGGAACAAATGACGGTGTAAAGGAAGGTATTGGCTCTGGATGGCAAGCACGGCACGCATCGGTAATAATATGTCAGGCAGGGTGGTTTCCAGAGAACAAGGTCCAGGATGGGAACCTGTGCATTTGAAATAGTCTGAGGCAGCCTTGGCTTTTGACCTGTCTTGATCATTTTCACGTGTTGCACTCCTCAGTAACAAGCCTTCTCTCTTTTTTTTGCAAGCTCTTGATTGTTCACGCACTTACAGATGATCCACCTATGCTAAAACACCTGCCTTCTTTCCCTGTGTGTGCCATCCAGCGTCGTGCCCCTGAGTGGGAGCACTTGGGTGTGATGGGTCCAGTCATCCATGCTGCTGTGGGGGATACCATCAAGGTTGTGTTCAAGAACATGCTGGAGGACAACAGTGTCAGCATGCACCCTCATGGGGTCTTCTATGACAAGGGATCAGAGGGATCACCATACTACGATGGCCTACCAGGTAAGGGGCGGGGGCTGCAGGGGATGGTCGGCGTGGAACTGCTTTCAGGGGGCAAGCTGCACATGTGGACTACATAGGGTCTGAGGCTGGGGTGAAAGGAGGAGTTTTTGCGAGGACAGCTAGCAGGTAAGGACCGGATATTGATGGTTGGAGGCTGGAAAGAGCAGTCCGAGAGCGAAATCATGTGAGGACAGGTGGTTCAATTTGAGAGCAGCTGCTGCGGGCTTGTCCCCTAAAAGGGAGAATGAAGCAAAGCTATGTGAGAAATATTGTGGTGGGGCTGGGTGATCGGGTGTGATCAGGTGGAGCCCTTCAGGAGGCAAGCTGACATTTGGACTACATATATGTTGTAGGTAGTTTTGGTCCTTTGTTTACTATTCTTGCAAGCCCCTGAGACAATATGGCACACTTCTTGTTAGCAGGCGTTTACTGGTACCTATTTTTGTCAATTTCCAGTTCATTGCAACGGAGCCCCAAAGCAATCATTCATGCAACATAGCTGGCGATTGTTCACCAAAACGGAATGTCCTCCCTACATATTCCTAAGGCCTTTCTCCTACGACAAAGCTGTCTGGACTCCCTGCACGATCAGCAAGGGGAATCTCACCTCCTGCGCTGCGCCCTTGCAGTTATGCCTGGCAGCACATGGCTTCATTCGCCAAGTCTTCTGCTAATGCCTCCATGTGTTGTCCTTTCCATGCAGCTGCTGCTGGAGACAGTGTTCCCCCTGGGAAGTCTGTGGTGTACACTTGGACTGTTCCTGATCGTGCTGGTCCCGCTGAGAAGGACTTCAGCAGCATCATGTGGATGTATCACAGCCATGTGTCTGAGAGCATGGACCCTTATGGGGGACTGTATGGGGCAATCATCATCACAAGGGCTGACATAGCAGATGAGGAGGCAAGGCCAAGGGATGTGGACAGGTAAGCAGTAGGCCCTATCTTATTGCGAGTATTGTTCTGCAGGTTGGCTCGCCACCAAGGCTCCGATGGTGACCCATGCATGGCTTATCTACAGAAGGTCTGCTTGGCCTGAAGTATATTGTAGGGAGGGCAGTCTGTGATTGGAAAGTTGCATGTCACATGCGCACAGCAGCAACAGAACAGTCATACTTTGTGAGTTGGGTGGCTGCAAACCGGTTCAAATGTGCTGGCCATCATTGGGTGTGTTGTACCACTAGCTGTACACATTCATATCAGTCTGTATCCTGACTGACTGACAGGAATGTACCTTCTTGCCGTGGCGTCAGGCTTTCCGCTTGCATCATGTGCTTCCCATACACAGGGTAACTGCATGCAGACCTCCTTACATCATCTCTGATATCACTCCTTAACTCCTTACATCATCTCTGATATCACTCTGTTCCTGCTGTTCCGTCTCCAGGGAGTTTGTGCTGAGCTTTGCCATCCTGGACGAGAGCAACAGCATCCTGACCGACAAGAACATTGCCAAGTACCTGCCTAGGTTAGCCAAGAATGCCACTGCAGTGGAGGCACTGTTAGAGGACCCAGGCTTCCAGGAGTCCAACCTTATGCATGGAATCAACGGGTAAGTTCTGACTGCTGCTGGCTGCCACCAAGCAGATGGCGTTGGAGCTGCTCTCTGTGCATGCTAGATGCAGCTCATGTGTGGGGAAGCCACCCAGATATAAGAAAGCCACCCATGTAATAGGAGGTCTGAATATTTGTTTGAGCAAGGGATATGGACCTGGCACTGCACTAAGAGAGGATACTTAGCAGCAATACTAGCAGGATGGAGCTGCAGCATTATGAGATCATGTGGGATTGCTGCCTGTGCTGTTTGTTGTGCATCTTATTTGGCAGTATAAGGCGAACTGAGCCCTTGGTATGTGTGGTTCTGGCATGGAGATGTTTCGTTTCAGATTGTTGATCTCCTGTGTACTTGTACGGAATGTGCATTGAAGTTATGCTCTGGGACCCCTGCTCAAGTTCTCCAAATATCTCCACTCCTTGCGGTATCTCGCAGCTACAACTGCCATTCATGAAAACGGTGTATAGACCTCCTTTCCCGCTCTTTACTCATCCCTCCCCTGCTTCTCCTCCTGCCGCAGCTACCTGTACTGCAACCTCCCTGGCTTTGAGTTGCTTCAAGGTGCTGAGTCCCGCCTCTACTTCTTGAGCCTGGGCAGCAGCTCTGACATGCACACACCCAACAGTGCAGAGTCACAGTTCTACGTGGACGGACGTCGCAAGCAAAGCCTCGGGCTGCTGCCTGGAGCAATGTGGACAGCAGATGTCACGTAAGTGGAGGAAAATTGCTCAGCTAGCACATTGTAGCGGGGCAGGGGACATGGCAGGGAGGTGACGTCATGGGACTTGGCTTATTTGTATGAGTCTGTCGGTCACTAGGAGTGTGGCCTCGCTTCCTGCCTCATTGCTGCTCTGCAGCAGACATGTAACCTGCTGATCACTGGCCTCGCTTCCTGCCTCATTGCTGCTCTGCAGCAGACATGTAACCTGCTGATCACAGGCTCGGATCACATGCAAATTTTATGCAAAAGTATACGATGCGCTATGCAAAAGTATACGAAAGTATATGATTATATGATTATACTATGCAAAAGCATACTATTATACGGGCAAAAGTATACGAAAGTATACAAAATACGGGTTGCAATCAAACTATCATAAGCTGCCCTGGTGCTTGGTTGCAGCTTGCAGTATTTTGGTTTCTATGTTGCTATTCCGTCCTTGACCTTTCTATAATGACTAATCTTATGCAGGCCACCTAATGGGTCAATATCTTTGTCCAAGTCTTGTGCTTATTTGCCTCTTTGTTGCGGGGCGCAGCTCTCCAGTCGTGTATCTCTTAAGCTCTGCTGCTATTACATGCTGCTACTTGCAGGCCTATGGCTCCTGGCAAGGGCCTCCTACAGTGCCACGTGTATGACCATATCGCTGCTGGCATGTCTGCCCTCTACAACGTAAAAAACATGAAGGCTATTGAGCTGCCTGCAAGCCCCACGGTCCGGAAGTACTACCTTGCCGCTGAGCCATACACGTGGGACTATGCTCCCCTCGCGTACGATGGCTGCACTGGAGCCCCTTTTACCGATGCTCTTATCTTCACCGAGACCACCAACGAGACCATGGGTAGCGTTTACAAAAAGGCTAGGTTCGTAGAGTACACGAATGCAAGCTTCAAGACGCCGGTTGCGAAGCCCGATTACTTTGGTATCTTGGGTCCCATGCTGAGGGCTGAAGTTGGGGATGTAGTGGAGGTGCACTTCATGAACCGGATGCTCGTAAACAGCAGCTTCCAGCCTTTCGGCGGCTTGGTGCCTATTCAAAATACCAGCCCATACCAGCTTGGGCTTGTGCATGACGCCAATGCCTCTGCTGGGACGCAAGGGTCTGTTGCTAGTGCTGGGAGGCGGCTGCTTCGTGAAGCAGCAGCATCTGCAGGGCGGTGGTTGCATCAGATTACCGCAGCACAGGCAGAAGCAGAAGCAATCATCACTCAGAGTGTGGATAATCTGTACGCTTTGGGTTCTGTCGGGCCTCGGGAATCTCGGGTGTATCGCTGGCTTGTACCGGATGAAGCAATCGGCCCCCTGGACGATACGTCCGTGGTGTATGCCTATGTCTCTGGTGTGGACCATATCAAGCACATCAATGCTGGCTTGGTTGGTCCCTTGGTTATTTACGAGAAGGGGAAGATGGAGGACACTGGTTTTGACATGGAGGTCCCTCTCTTCTTCAACATCCAGAATGAGCTGCAAAGCTTGTACCTGGAGGATAACGTCAAGTTGCAGGAGAAGGAGCATGCGGTCAAGATTGATCGTAATGCGTTGACCTTCCCCGAGTCGAACTTGATGCATGCCATCAATGGGTTTGTGTACTGCAACATGCCGACACTGGAGTTGAAGGAGGGTGCTAAGGTCCGGTGGTATGTGATGGGCTTTGGCAGTGAGGGAGACATGCACTCCCCAGTGTTCCCAGGCCAGGCTGTGGAGCATGCAGGTGAGACGAGGGCATGATTTGTTGGTTTCTGCTCTGGTATCAACTTGCTGCAGGTGCTGATTTCAAAGAGTATGTTCTGCACTGCTTTACCATTGACTTTGTCAGTGATCCTCTCTCCCATGCAGTGAAAATAGGATTGCAAGCCATGATGAGCCGCTCCTGCATCATAGGCATGAACATACGCTGGGCTGGCTCTCATGCCTTATTTCTTTGCTCCTGCTGCCAGTTGAATTTTCTTGGCAGACAAGTACGGGACACTGCTTCTTCTTGGTTCACTATTCATGGCTGTGCTGAATGCCTCTGTTCTGGTATGATCTAACTCACAGTTGCCCTGCTGTACCCTCCTCCTTTCCAGGTCAGCCCACGTTCAGTGTTGAGGTGATGCCTGCCAACACCTTTGTGCTGGACATGAACGCAACCAGCAGTGGCACCTGGGTCTACTACTGCAACATCTTTGACCATTACACCTCTGGAATGTCTGCGAGGATGGTCGTCAGCTAAGCTTGTCTACCTGGGGTCTCAAGCCTGAGCTCAAGCAGTAAGGCACAGCTCTCACTCTCGCCAGGTCATTGAGATGACAAGACACAACAAGTACTGCGAATCTCACAATACTGCCAATTCCTTTCTCGCCATTGATCACGGTCTCTTGGAACGCAAGGGGATAGGACTTCTTAGCTTTGCCCATTGGGCTTGGCAGATGCAGCAGGTTTGTTTTTTCTCTTTTATGGGCAGGAGGGTCACTGGCTGTACATTGCAGCTTTTCCAATGGCTGGCAGGACACCCATGAGGGAGGTGCTGCTCCAATGCCCATTGTGCGATATTCTGTCTAGGCTTGTGCCTTTTGTGCTGGTTATGGGCAACTGGATGGAGCATGGCGCTTACCAAAACATGGCAGGGATGGCAGTCTGCTGCACTTTCTCAGCGCTTGTCTAGGGTCATTAGGTGCCCTTTGCGGTTGCCACACCTTAAATGTTTGTTATGTTATGTTATGTTCATTAGGTGTGCTGGTTGTGCCAGGCTCTGCGTTCATAAGCCATGTCCTTTTGCCTTGTCTACCTGGACACCGTTGGTCATGTTGAGCCTTGCTGGCTGTGCCATAATGGTATTAGGTTGTGTTGGTGGCATGCATGTGTCGCTTTTTGGGGACAGGGGTCTTGGAGCTCGGGAGCGAAAGTGTTGGAGCTTTTTCAGCAGTGTGGCAGATTGTGGGACAGCGTCAGGTTTTTGTGTTCTGGCTTCCACAAGTTGGCTGCGGTGCTTTATCATTTCAAAGCTAAGATTTCAGCTCCTTTTGCCAATAAACAAGGGCACAAGAGGGTAGAGTATGGGAAAGTTGCAAGTAGCCCCATGCTGGGCTTTTCTGGGTCTGCAAGTAGCTTTGTAGAAGTTTCAAGGTAATCAAAAGCATGAATTCAGAAGCAGTTGAAGAAACAGGGGCAAACTGGACTGTATTACAATCCAAAGAAGTTTGTGGCCACATTTGGGTCCCACTGCTTCTTGTCCTAAATGTCAGGGTCGTTGTTGGTCCCTGCATGGTGGTGCATGCGGCTCCCAACCCGTTCAGATTGGCGTACGTACGTTGCAGATTCCGGAAGCACTGAAGGGGGCATGTGGTTGCACTGACCTGATATCTGCTGCTTTGAGGCATGGCTTGTCCTTTGGCTTACTGTTATACTGCACCAATCTGCAGGCCACCATTGCTTTTTTTTTAAAGGAAGTTAACTGAACTATGGTTGCAGTGCAAGCTTGGTGGGTTGTGGTAGATTTCAGCTTAGGAGCTTGCTAGTTGTGGCAGTTTATACATGAAAGCGCAGATGGGGCATGCTCTGGCATGCAATGCTGTATTGTCATGTGCTGCTGTGGCCAGTGGGCTCCTATGGAGCAAGAAGGCGGATCACTGGCTTTTGTGTGGCTAGGCCTGTCATCACCATGGCTGTTTACCTGATCTACTCACAGTAAGCAACTCTGCAGTACCAGCCTGTACACTGCTTCCCCTGCTTTGCAGAAGGTGGCCGGGTGCTGTGCTTGCTGCAGTGCAGGCCAGGGTTGTAGACTGGGTGCCTCGGTTGAGAGTGTGCAGAGGTCACTTGAAGTTACTCCTGCTGACTGTGGATTGTTCTTGAAGCCCGCTGGGACATGTGGGCAAATCCTTCTTGGTATCCTGTCCAGTAGTGTTGTACAGCTAGGTGAATGGTTGCGGGTAATGCTTCCAAAGCAGCAGTGGTGTGCGTTTTTCTTATTGGGCTAGGTATCTTGCCTTGCGCTGCTCTGCCTCATTGACGAGGGTTTGAAGATGTACAGAAGGATCCATGTTTATAGGTTTATTACCTCTTTCACTGCACTGCTTCAAAAGATTCAGGATGGCATATGTTTAGGTATGTCAAGGAGAAGGTCGAGGAACATGCTTGTACAAGTTGTGTCTGGTTACAAGCCAGGTGCAGGGATTGGCAGAGTTGAAACAGTAAGCTTTGATGTGCGTCTGGCAAATTGTGGAAAGCTTCTCCTGCAGATGCAACTAAAGCTGGGTAAAGGCATGGATGTACAGGCGAGCCTCTTTAGAACTTCTGGCTAGAATTGCGCTGCTTTGCTTTAGCTGCTTCTTTGTTTCACTTGGATATGTTTGTGTGTATGTGAAGAAAGTGATGAGTGTAAAGAATGTGGCAAATGCCCTGCTGCCCTCATCTTGTGTCTGTATTCTGTATTATCACAACCCCATTGTAGACCATGATACTCTCCATTTCAGCGGGAAGCTCTTCCGGTGTTCTCAGTTGAGGGCATAGACAGCAAGCCATATTCTGCTCGCTTCCCACAGGGCAGGCAGACTTTGCAGCTGAAGAGGGAAGGCAAGAGCATATAAAAGGAGAAATCCATCCGGCGCCCCGCTTTGATGGGGCCATTTGGTAATTGGTAAGTGTGCTGGCTTCTGGCCTTTGAGCAGGCAGAGAGGCAAAAGGCTTCGGGGATGTGCAGGCTCGTCAAAAGATGGGCCCATTTGGTGCTAGTTTTTTATTGGTGGGCATCTACTCGGGGGCGGGGGGCATCTGTAGTACTATGATACCAGCAACTCAATGTCACAGCAGCACGGATGACTGGACCCATCACACCCAAGTGCTCCCACTCAGGGGCAACACGCTGAATGGCAGACACAGGAGAAGAAGGCAGATGCTTTAGCATTGGTGCATCATTGTGTCCCTGGTCTATATCACAGGCAAGGGCGAAAGCCCAGGCCAAAGACAAAGCCAAAGGCCCAAGAGCCCATGCGCATAGCCAAGCTTGAGAACTGCGCAGGATTGGTCTGTGTGCTTCATGCAGCTCAGCTAACCAAGGAAGCAAATGTCCAATCAAAGCCCGACATCCTACATATGTTGTTTGGCCGCTCCAATCCAGCAACAGGCTGTGAACTGTAAGAGGGCCAGGGTTACCCAGACTGTGCAAAGGAGTCATTACAGCGCTCAAAATCCCAGACACCCCAGCAATCACCAGCTACCCACCTTGCGCTCAGTGAATGTGTCATCCGTGAACTCACGATACAGAGCCTTGATGTACTTGCGTCCAATACGCTCTGGCCCTGGCTCCACAAAGGTGATAGCTGCATCACTGAAGTTGACCAGGGTGCCTCCACACATCTCACCACCAAAGGGAGCATAGTCCCACACCTCCTCAACAGCACCTATGTAGTACACACGATCCTGCATGGCGGGTGGAACAGGAGTAGAGATGGTTACAAGGGGCTGGGTTGATTGAGATTGAGGGTTAGGGTTTAGGGTTCAGGGTTACATGATGGCTGGCCTTCGTGTGATGTGAAAGCCTGCTGGCGACTGTTTGATACAGATGGATGCATGCTTGCGTTATTAGGCAGGCCACCACGACATGAAGAATGCTTGCCTGCACATCCCAGGACTAAGGAACAAGCAAGCTAACAACCATGGCTAGTTTCTCCTTGGCATGTAGTTTGGCTCTTACACAGATCGATCGAAGCGCATTGTGAGCGACACCGGGAGTGATGAGAACTGACTCCTGAATAGGGTCTACCATTGAGCGTGGAGAGGAGTAAAGGGTCTTGAGTAGCTGCGCTCTTTCGTTGGCCGCTCAGAACCGTTTTCCAGCAGACCAGCGGCATAGATAAGCAACACCTGCCTATCTAACAAACCGGGAGTGCATTAGATAATGGTCTGTCCCAAGCTCTTGCTAATATGGTGCAATAAACCTAGCCCAAGAGCCCCTCCTCACCTTTCCACTTAGATCCTGAGCAGGTGCAGTGCCATTGATATGAAACAGTGCCACCATACCGCCTTCCCCGTGATCAGTCAAGTGACAGTGAAACAGCCAAGTGCCAGGGTTGTCTATGTAAGCATCCAGCACAAGCATGCTGCTGCTTTGTACAATCACGGTGTCAACATGGTGGCCTGAGTGGTTGAACACAATGCCATGCCAATGAGCGGTGTGGATGGCATCTTCGTTTCCAAAGGCAGCGACATACCAGCGGACCCTGCACGCGTGAGAGTCATGAGGATCAGCTCAGTCTTTGCGACAATTCTTTCACATTGGCAGGCCAATGCAAAGCGGCGAAAAACAATGCACAGGGGTAATGGAAGGCACATGGGAAGCTG
The DNA here is from genome assembly GCA_963556185.1 of Pseudopediastrum boryanum. Classification (NCBI taxonomy): domain Eukaryota; kingdom Viridiplantae; phylum Chlorophyta; class Chlorophyceae; order Sphaeropleales; family Hydrodictyaceae; genus Pseudopediastrum; species Pseudopediastrum boryanum. The sequence continues at coordinate 4,475,502 of OY744500.1, forward strand.
TGATCTTTCCAAGCAGTATCACTTTGCAGTGACTGGACATGATACCAAGGAATAAACCTTTCTAATTGTGCCTGGTCCTCAAACATATCATTGACTTCACATAGCCACGCAAGCTGGGATGGCAGCGGAGGATCTGTCCCCCTCTAGTCTCCCAACCAGCTTGGCATAGCTCTCCTCCTTCTTCTGACATAGCCGAAGGACGGGCCCCTACATGCAGAAATAGCAGGTGGCGGGTGGCACCTTGTACCAACCATCACCACCTAGTACAAAAGCAACAGAGCCTCACCCTCCCCTTGTTTGCTATTAACCTGACGCCTCCTCACCTATCCCCCACCGTCATGTTGAGCCCAGGCAAATTGCAGAAGGTGTAGCCATTTAAAGCATGCTTCTTGGCGGCTTCAAGCACTTTGTCCTCAGCCATGTCTGCCAATAATTCAGCAGAAGGTGCTGCGTTCTCCTCATAGAAGGGACTTTCAGCTTCATCAGTGCTCTGTCAGCGAAGAAACAACAAACAATGGGAGTGATTTTGCATTAACCCGTTCGGGCACCCAGAACGCAGATCCCTTACTGCAGGTGGCAGCCGTCCCTTTGGGAGATGCTTACAAAGAGCCCTGTTTTCCTGACACGCCTGCTCCTCTCAACAACCTGCCCTGCACAGCAGCTAAAAACAATATTTTACTATGCTATGACTACTACGCACGTTGCCGTGTTTTTCATGTCCTTTGTTCCCTTCCTGAAGCCCATGCAGCCCCCTGCCCTTCACATCTGAATCCTTCTACAAATCGCTCTTCTCTCTTCTAAGTAGTGCGTTACCTGGGCAAGCAGAACCGTGCAGTTGAGGTGTTACTAACAAGGTACAAAAACATACGGCACCGCAACTCCAAGGCTTGCATTCTCAACCCCAGCCCCACCTGCATGAACATGAAGAACTCCTTGTCCACATCTGCTGCCTTCCTGCCATCTGCTGCCAGTCCACCAGGTGGTGCAATGACCAGTGGTCCTGCCAGACCAGCAATTGCATTGCCCACCATGTCCACAGTGGAGCGGTACATCCACAACTTAGAGGAGGGGCCACCAGCAGCAGGACCAGCAGAGCCAGGAACAACCCAACTGCAACAGCAGCAGGAGAAGGAGCAGCAGAAGAAGGGGGACCATGTGGACTTAATGCATTGGATTGTTATCACCAGTGCTTGTTGCATAGGCAGACTGCATGTGACTGGGTTATGCTGCTCTAATTTGCGTGGACGAGTGCTGCGCAACGGCAAGCTGCTGTTGCTGCACAGTAGCCCTTGTGCCTTCGCATGTAAATGACACAGATAAGGTTCAGCAAAGGCCAGCATGCTGCTACATGGCATGATACTGTTGCTCTGCTATGTCATGGCACCACCGCCTGTGTCTTTCTGACCTCCTGCCCCTCCCCAGTTACCTGTATGTGTAAGTGTCTCCAGTGTTGACTGTCACGGGATTAGCATATTTCAGGCCCCCAGGCTCCATGTTGACGGGGAAGGGCAGGTTGTTCTTCAAGGTCACCTTAATGGTGTCACCAACCTCGGCATGGAGCGCAGGACCTGCAGGGGGAAAGAAGGTGATGCGGGACTGATATCATATCATGGAATAGATCTGTTAGCATACAGACTGGGGTTCAGACTGCATTGAGGGCCGGCGGCCCTCATGCAAGCAGCAATAGCATCTGATAAGCTCCCTGCTGTGCAAGCTGCACTTACCAGTGATCGCCCCGTCGTATCATGCATAATCCTGTTTTCGTTATGCTTGACTCTTGACTACTTGACTATACTTACCAAGAAGACCCATGTGCAGCTGCTCAGGCGTACGTTCAACGGGTATCTGCAGAAAAATGGCCCTGCTAGTTTTAGTTTGCGAAAGGTAAGGTGCGAGGCTTGTGTACTGTAATGCTGCTTACTGCGAAGGTTGCATCCTGGTATTCACGGTACACGGCCTTCTTGTACTTGCTACCAACGCCAGCAGAGGCATGGATGATTTGGTCATCCGAAAAGGACTCGTCTCTAGAGCAGAGGTTCCTCTTTGAAGGGATGTAATCCCATACAATGGGTTCCGCTGCCGACATAGAATTGACGCAGAACTCCGCTAGGTTTATCTTCTGTCCGCAGCTGTCTGCTTGTAGGGGCTCGCAGACTTTTAAGGGGCGCAGCTTCGCTGCTGTGAAGTGTCAGGAGTGCCCCTAAGCCCAGCAAGACCAGCACGAGGTGACGTCCTTCAGGGTCTCGGACATGGGCATTGTTGCGGGTGGGGTTTGCTGACTTGAACATTCTGCTTATATTCGAATCGATAGAGACCCTTTAAGACTTGGATCACTTACGAAATTATGTGACAATTGGGCGCGTCCGAGAGCTTTCGAGATAGCCGAACGTCAACGAGGCCAACCCGAGCACGCATGCCAACCGGAGGGTGCAAGACTATAGCGCCTAAGTCGCAACAATGTAAGGACCACCGTTTTTGTGAAATACCATGCTCTCCAGGCATACTCTGCTGATAGAAGCATGCATGTGCATGCCGCTGGATTTCATGGACTTGGTGCTTGTCAACTCAACCGAACCGGGTCACTTCGGCGCCACCCATCGTCAATTGCTGGCGACGGCCCGATCCTCACGCTTTCGCCCACTCACCTCCAAAAGTGTTGGTGCGAGACCATTGCCGTCCTCCATTCCGACGGCAAGCGGGAGCCCAACCTGCCACAACGGGACCAAGGAGGCCCGGCCGCCGCCGCCGGCCGCGACCAAGGACAGGCCGGCCCGCCCTTGGCCAAACGTCGCCTTGCTTGAGTCGCCACCGGGGATAGGCTCTAGCAATCTCAAGCCCCACACATAAGAAATCAGTTCATCCAAAGAAAGAAAACAGGTTATGTGTGGCTATGAATGCGGCAGGGCACCCGCTAAGAGGACCAAACACACCCACGACATCACTAACACTCAACAGCCCTATTAGTAAGCTGCCAGGAAAGTTGTGTCTGTGCACATATTTTGCTTTTGTGCAGGTCACTCCAGTCGGCACAGAACTTCAAATCTCCAGGGGGACAGTAGATGCACCGCATCTTATCACGGCCATACCCTGTGGTATTCTGGTTTAGCTCTTGCATTTAATCGTCCTTTCCTACCCTTGCTAGCAAGCACCTATGAAAGGCAGCTTTTCACCCCCGGCCCATAACCCCTCCACATACTTGTTAGCAGATCAAACCCCAACAGTCCACCTCACCTACTCTCTGCTCTTACTGCTCACCGCATCTCAGCACTATACCACACCGAGCACAAGGAGAAGCTCGCATGAAAAAGCAGAGTCTGGCATCCGCCCACCTATCACTTGTCGCCGCTCCTGCTGCTCCCGCTGCTGCAGTCGCCGCTCCTGTTGCTCCCGCTGCTGCAGTCGCCGCTCCCGCTGCTCCCGTTCCTGCTGCTGCAGTCGCCGCTCCCGCTCCCACCGCTGCTGCAGTCATTGCTGTCCGCTCCGCTGCTCCCGGTGCTGCTGCTGTCACTACCTTTACCCTCCCTCCTGCTGCCACCGACAATGGCAGGGCTGCCGCCGCCACTGCTGCTGATGTTACCCAGACCCTGCTGCTGCTGCTCACATGCTTTGTAACCTTGTTAAACCAATCTCACGGCTTGATTCTGCACTCTGCAGCTGCCAGTGCACCAGCACCAGCACCAACAGCGAGCTACTCGCAGTCAGCTGCCGCCACATGCCAGCCACACAAGCGCATTCCCACCACCACAGATGAAGCCCAATGGCATACCATTACCTCCTTGCTAGTACAAACTACAATCCATGATATGCCATAGCACAAAGTGCCATAGACCCCGCATCTCAAGCTGTTACAGAAACAGCGAGGTGAAACAAAGTAGACACGAGAAGGAATTGCCACCATTGAGTATCCCCATTGGTGCCAGCACGGTGGCCAGTCAATATAACTATTGGGTAAGACAGCGAGGGCCAGCAGTCCTAGCATGAAGCACAGACTGAACCACCAACCATTTTAAAAGTCAGAATGTATCACTTGGACAGCACCAGCAGTACTGCCCCAGCAGAGAGCACTACCCCGCCTGCCCAATACAGCAGCTGGGGACCTAACCTGCTCAGCTCACCAAACAGCACTATGCCCCAGAGCCCTGCCACAAACAATCCACTTTGCATGATGGGATAAGCCACAGCTAACCCCAGCAGCTGTGTTGCTACCATGCTGGCCAGGTTGCCTAAGTTCCAGATACAACCTGAAGCAAGGCCTGAGACCAGGGCAGTGCCAGGGTAGAGGGGAAGGTGAAGGGACACCTGCAAAACAGAATAGTAACAACAGGCGGGCACCCTTAGTAGTCAGCTGTGGACGACAGCTGTTTTCCTAGCAGCTCAACTTGCCAGGCCATGGCACCTTTACCAATGCATATTTAAAAACCTGATGATAACATACAACGGGAAGGCAAGTGAAGTGAAATTACAGAAAAACGGGACTCGGAGGGACATATGGTGGTCAGAACAATTGGCCGAGGGCATCAGAAGCTACAGTTCTGCCATCAAGGCAGCTTTCATTCAACGTTCCTAGAGCCAGCTAAGCTGCAAGCTGCAAGGCATATCCGGGCGTGAATAATGTTTTCTCCGATGTTTATGCCACCTTGTTACTTTTGGAAGCTTTTCCCATCAGGTGCTGGGAGAAGCAGGAGCAGAAGCACGATGCTGCTCTTTGTAGGCGCCTCGACCCAGCACTACACACAAAAATCCGCAAAGTCTTATGCCATGCAGGTAGAAGGCTCCATCTTGATGGCAAACCAGTGAATGTCCACCTTAAAGCCTTCAAATATCAGAGTCAGCCTGTCAAACCAACAAAAATGAGGGCTCTCGGCCGATACTGACCACCATCCCTAGACCTGAAGCAAGTTCTAGAAGCACTCTGAAACAGGACACGCACTGCCTTCGCACCCTCACCTTATGTGTTGTTAGCCAGTCGACGAGATATGTCACCACTGGTGCTGCTGCTGCTACTCCTGCGGCCAGACCAGAGATGTACGGCAGGCCCTGGCACTCATACAACACAAAGTCCATAGGCGCCAGCACCAGACCTCCCATAAGACCTGTGATAACAGCAAACCCTGCCCCCAACCACTGCTGCCTTGATCCACCAGCCACAGCAGCAGGAGGAGGAGAGGTACAGCTAGGCTGTGGCGCTGCTCCGAGAAGAGGTGCCTCTAGCCCACTAACCTCATCACCGGGCCCCCTGCTGTCTGCCAGTCTGTTGTTTTCAGAAATAGCAGGGACTGAGGCGATGGCAGCATGCTGTGCTGCTGCTGTTTGTTGCCACCTTCCACTCCATGTGATAAGAGCTATACCCAGTAAGAGGCAACCCATTGCTGCTGCTGCTACAAGGGGCTGCTGTACGCTGCCTGCCTCTACTGACGCTCCAAAGATGAAGGAGACAAGAGCAGCAGTGCCTGCCCTGCGAACAAAGCAATCAATATACATCATCCAACCATTACGGGCCATACCAAATTGTGTTTCTGCGATTTCAGGTCGATGGTAAAACCATTTCAGGCACCCTGCTTGATGGCTGGCCTTCGTTGCATGCACATAGCGTACTTATGGAAGCATGAGAAAGCCACATGGCTCAAGAATCTTGTATACAGCAACTGCAACCATGTGTAGGCCCGTTCTGCCTATTTTCAGTTCAGACCGGTGCACGGGTGTTCTTTAGAGACAAACTAAGCGGACAGATACAACAAGATGTGGCCATAATCCATGCAGCTTAGTTCAATCACTCAAATTAGTTACAATGAGCAAACACACCGCGGCGCAAACCCTCTGTCATAGTGACCATTTTACTGTCACCATGTATACTGCATCAGGAACATTGAAAATTACCGTCTACTGCCTGGCATACTACGCATTCTCAGCAATCTTCATTCAATTCTAGTTCGTGACAACTGCTGTAACCTGCTTGCTTAGCATTGCCTTCAACACAAAACGTCCCGATTAGCTGTTCCAGCTGCTCCTGCATGCATTGACCAGTGTGCTAGGGCTAACCGCTTATGAAACTGACTTTTCTCACCATATTCCAGCTGCTTGTGAGAGTCCCAATAGCTGGATGGCTCTGATGGCAAAACTGGTGGATCCAACAAACAATGCGCCGCTTAACAAGCCAAGAGGAGAAATGCACTGCAGCAGCACACGAGGCGTAGTCCTGAATATAGAGTCATGGATGACCAACCAAATCCATGCAAGGGTGAAGTCATGCATGTGAGATGCTTTTGCTGCTCTTTGATAACAATTTGGCTTTTAATAGGGCGCCTCACGGACTCTGGTTTCGTGCTGGCAGCACTCATGGAACCTTAATTGCTAGTGCTCCGTCGTGTACATAAACATGTACATGGGTCACATACTTGACTAAGCTAGGCACCTGCGATGCCAGTTCAGTAAGACAAGGCAGGAGGTTCATTCGCACTTGCGAGAGAGGGCATGGGTGCAACTGTGGCTTGAGCTGCTGAGTGGGAGGTTGCTGTAGCACTTACCCGCAGTCCAGTCTCGTAGGCCACTGGTATACTGCTCAAGGTGACGCCAGTGCACAGCCAGAAGTTGAAGATGTGAGGAGGAACCTAAGCACACATAAAGCCAGTGAGCAATAGGCCCTTTGGAGCTGTTCCGTGACCTGTCAACAGCAGCCCGTAGCAGCATTCCGCAATACAAGGTAATACCTGCTGCACACTGCGCCGTCTGGCGAAGGTCCCAAAGGTGCCATTACAAACAGCTGACAGTACAGCAAGTAGCAACCCGCCAGACAGCACCGTTTGGCAAGGTGTGGCTGGAACTGTCCATCGTAAGCAGCTGAAGTCTGGAAGATGACCAGCGCTAGTTAGGTAAGCCTTCCAAGTACATATGCCACCTTCACAAGTCCACATTCTTGGCCACAGGCGCGCCTATGCCCTGATGTCCTTGTGGATGTGGAGACCGTTGATCAAGCAATGCACGATCAATCTGCGCCAAGCATTAAGTATAAAGGGTGCACGGGGTGGCCGAGTAGCGTCAACGTGCGCTTGGCGACAGCTTTCAGTCGCTCCTCCAGTAAAAGTGATAGATGTATTGCTCCACCTCAGCAACCTTCCGGTACAAGCCATCCAACGACTTGGCTTGGACAGAAGTAAGCTCCTCTAATTGCATGCATGCGTTGTTTCAGTCCCGTATTCCTTAAGCCCTCTCTTTTGGACAGTTGTGTGTTTGTTACAAGGATACCCTTCGTTTACAAGCAACGATCTGCTGCGGTATGACGAGCGAGGTCCAAACCTTGGCGGAGAAGAATGCAGAGCATTTTGATCAGCAAGCTGCTACATGGGATGCTAAACCACATGTAACTAAGCTGGCCCAAGAAGCTGGGGCAGCTGTCCCTGATCTTGTCCCCCTCACCTCCAGCACCGTTGCTGTCGAGTTTGGCTGTGGAACAGGAATCCTATCTGAAACCATAGCCCCCAAAGTCGGCCGCATCGTCGGCGTAGACACCTCACCCGAGATGGTCAACGTGTACAACAACAAAGCCAAGACCAAGGGCATGAGCAACATGACTGCAGTCTGCCTTGATATCTTGGACGATGAAGCAGTGCAGAAAGCAGTGGCAGGTGGGGCCCTCCCCGCTTCCTACGACCTAGTACTACTCCAGATGTGCCTGCACCACGTAGAAGACGTACCTCAAGTCTTCAGCAAGCTGGCAGCGAGGTTGCAGCCTGATGGCCGAATGGTCATTGCAGACATCCTCAAGACCCCAGACAGCATGGGCTTCCACACGCACAACGTACACACAGTGGCATACCCCGGAGGCTTCTCGGAGCAGGAGCTGCAGAAGATGCTATCAGCAGCTGACATGAAGCTGGTCACGTTCAAGGGCACTGCTCTCTCCATGACCAGAGAGAAGACCCTAGAGGATGGTACTGTAGAGTCTAAGGACCACCCTATATTCCTTGCAGTGGCTGCAGAGACTTTATGAGGGTCTCTTTGGCAGGGGTTGTTTCTTTGCAGAGTGGGTGATTGAAGTGCCAGAGGGCTGTCTGTTGTTTGACCACCACTTTCCTGTGCCGAGAACTGTGTCCCAAAGGTTTTTGTTGAACCTTGTCACATAACCCACTGTCCATGTGATGCAGTGATATGCATGTGGACGAGGATGCATTGTGGCATCAAGAATTTGCAAGCTGATTTTAGCTATCTGTGTTGGTCACCGACGTCATTTGGTCTCTGCATCGGATTCTGTCAGCTTCAGCTTGGTGCTTTGCATGGAGCATGCGTGGTGAGGGTTTCTGTGTTTGGTGCCATGCGCTGAAAGTCACGTGAAAAGTAAATCAAGCCTCTGGCGAGGATTGCTGGCTAGGGCAGATTGAGTGTGTGTGTGTGTGTGTGTGTGTGTGTGTGTGTGTGTGTGTGTGTGTGTGTGTGTGTGTGTGTGTGTGTGTGTGTGTGTGTGTGTGTGTGTGTGTGTGTGTGTGTGTGTGTGTGTGTGTGTGTGTGTGTGTGTGTGTGTGTGTGTGTGTGTGTGTGTGAATCTTACATTGGCAAACCCATCGGCACGCGTGCGGTGCCACAGTTCACCACAGGGGTGGCAAAGCCACTAACACAAATAGAACCAGGAAAAACTGAACACCATCCACCAGTTTGAACTCCATGATCATGCATGTCCAAGCAGATACAATGATGCAGAATACTGACCCTGGAAAAGTGCACACACAATTTAAAGTTTTTAATTTTTTTGGGTTTTTGATTTTTTGGGTACACCCAGCAAACAAACAGCAACGCAAATTGAGTAGGGTCCTAGCACGTGGCTGGACCTAAACATAAGCTTGGAATGTATCAATTAGTATGATCTGAGCATTTGATGAGGAAGTTGCTAGGGTTCCTGGATACATGAGCGTGACAGGCCGGGCAGATTTGCAGTAGCCCCGAGGTAGATAATGCTTGGGTGGATAGTGGGTGTGTAATGATTAACTAGTGCATGGGTACTGCTTTGAATGTGTATCAGTACCAGTATGTGTCAAACATGCATGAAGCCTGAGGAATGGGCCAGCTTCGAGACAGCGGCATCTGTTACAGGCAGGGCTCGGTAGGTGTAGATGGAAGCATGAGCAGGTGGCCGCAACCGACACTGTGCTTTATGTCGTAACATAGGTAGGAGGAGATTGAAGCTGCAGGCACTTAAGGTTCTGGGCACACCATGCTTCATCCTTTGTACATAGTCGGCAGCTAGGGTTACCTGCTTGACTTACGATGAACAACTGAGATGCACCTTTTCCCCCGGCTATGTTCTCGATCACTCAGCACGGTAAGTAGCGACGACCATACTGCCGGCACCCGCCGTGCGATGGCCTATGGGTGCCAAGTAACTCGCACCGAGGGCTTGCTGTCTTCCTAGTCGCAGTTGCCAGGCGAGTTTAAGTAAAGCAATGTCGGCCCGCACTTGCGGGCACGACTCAATGATAACTCGAGCTATCTGTGTCTCTACGCAGTGTTAATCAATTGCTCGAGTTAGCAGCTATAGTTAGACGGTGCTTACTCCAGTACGACGGTCCTCCTCTTGGACGGGATGGGTGCAGGACGGAAGACTATACATCGTTCTCAGAAGAAGTTATACTGTAGGAGCTTTCCACTCAGCTGCATGAGCACATAAATCGCAAAACTCTTGCATCCACTTGAGCACTGGTTCCGTCATCACCATCTGGGCCATATATCATCTGAACCATATCATTAAAACAGCCGCGGACCTCATCCATGGCGACCGAAGCAGAACGATTAGTTTCCTGACGATCGAGCATACATTGCAACCGTCAGTCCTGTCACCAGATTGTACCACCCTATGCCCCAACATATAAAGGCGAGGCCATGATGCATGCTGCGAGAACGAACTGGCTGAAGGAGCCTCCTATGGTGCATGCACAGGTCAAGCAGGCCACACAAGCCAGACATTTTAAAGCACACAGAGCTTCTAGAGATGCTCACGTAAGCTTGAAATATACGTACATAGATCACAGATATCACCAGTTGCAACAGATGTTTGCTTTGCACAGAGAACTGCCTTGCACTTGCAGCATATGTTAGTGCGACAGATAGACGTACAGGGAAAAAGAAAATCACCAAGTGCAATGGAACTCTCGATTTTTTAGGGAAGTCCCATGAACTATCCTAATTTCAAAGGCAGTCTCCAACCTCTGCAATGGAATGGCAGCGTCAAGTCCCTCCCCAGGCCTTGTCACATCAAGACGCACTTATCGCCATGGCACTCCAGTGCCACCAGCAGCATTGCCTGTGCTAGGCCTGCTGCCAGTGTTGGGCCTAGAAGCACCTTGGCTCCTGCTGCCATTGCCACCCAGCTTGCCGCTGACACCCTTTGCATTTTGCCACTTTCCAGCAGGCCAGCATCCATCATCTGCACTGTCACCAGACGAGCCGTCTTCTTCACTATCACCATCGAAATCCCTGCACTCATGGAATTGCAAACCGGGCAAAGATGAGCTACAAGTGCTGCATACTATAGTTGACGGCAAAAGCGGTAGCTCAGACCCACCTATTCTTTGAGAAGTTGACTTATGAGGCCCACATACCATTATGCAGAGCCCGATGCTACTTACAGAGGATGACAGATAAATTCAGGATCTGCTTCTGGGAGTCCTTGGCAACCCTGAGCTGCAGGTGCAGGGTTAATTTATCCCATGGTCCATGCCTGCAGGTTACTAATATATAACTGCATTATATATAATACCTACATAACACAAAATAATATTTTATTTATTTATATAAGATTTATACATGCATAACACATTTCAAACATAACATATCATATATTTAATATGCCATATAAATAGATATGCTAATATAATATGATATTTAACTTATATACGAAAAATAGCAAGGCATTTGCCCTGAGCAAGGCATATAACTGATTGGCTTGCTGTTGACTGGGTCAACTGGTCAACACACGGCAAGTGGAAATGGGCTGGCCTGACGTACATTGGCTAGCAAGGAATCTAGGGTGGGCTGGTGGCAGCCATTGTGTGAGTCTCATTGGACGAGAACTTGAGTCTGTCGTTATAGCCTTAGTTGGCTCCTTGTGGGTGGCGCTGCCCCCACCAGCACCCCGCTTTGATGGGGCCATTTGGTAATTGGTATATGTGTGACCCTCCCTGGCAACCAACTTTCTCTAACCCCTAACCACTAGATCTTCGCTGACTTAGCTCACCTGTCACCTCTCACTGCTGCAGTCTCTGCCATGCACGCCATTGCTGCTGCCATGGACACCCCCTTCAGCTCTTGTTGTAACTGTTTGTAGAGCTCATCACTGAGGCACAAGCCCCTGCAAGGAACCCATGTACAGGTTCTCAATCCAGCATCTTGCAAAAGATGCACTTTTCATGCAGTCAGGCACTTGTCACTCTAAGAGAGCTTTTACAATGCTTACCGTAGCAGCACTGATGGATGATCCGTTTTATACGGATTACAGTAGACCTGATTACTTTCATGCAGTGTTACGCCGGCACTTTTTGATCATATCTCACATTAAGCTAGCCAGAAGTGCCTACAAACCTTGTAGCGCAACTGTTGCTATGCTGATTCAAGCTGTAGCCAGAGTGACTCAATACGAGCAGAGTACACACACTGCTAGTAGCTGCCTTCGGACACCTTAACTAATTTACAGTGTGACCAATCAAGGCAGGAGCTCACCGTACTAAGCTGCCAAAGGTAAACCTGTCTGAGGTACCTAGGACTGACAGCCTGTCCACCACTTGCTTGAGCACAGCAGCAGGTGGTACTGGCCATTCCTGCAGAGCCATCTGTGCTGGCGCTTGCTTCAAGCTGTCGTGGAGCTGCCGCAAGCCTAGACCTGTCATGTGCATGAGATGGAGCATAAGCAGCAGCATAAGAGGAAACTCTGTGGCCGCAAGGCATGGGGGGCCTGCCTTTAGATGTCAATTTGAGCAGGTTATTGTGCAGCTGCCACGACCACATTGCTGACAGAAAGCCCTTCATGCTGGCAGGCATCAAGCTGCACTTGAGGATGTATGTACAAAACCATCTTTAGGCACCGCACTACTCATATATCGCACAACCAGTTGCCAAGTAGGGCCAGACAAGGTGGGCGCAATGATGCCACAGCTTACATGTTTTGTCTGGTCCAAAAGCTGCCTGGCGGAGGGCCATGAGATAGGGCTCATACATGAAGGTCACTGTGAAGCAGCGTAGGAAATTGGACTGGTCCACCAAGGCATCTTGATGTTCTGCTGGAAGCACTTGCTCAGGCTGAGTTGCTCCTGTACACAGGCAGAGCATAAGCCAGGCAATACATGTGGCTCTGTCCTTAAATGGAGACAGCAAGTGTGTGGGACTTAGCCTATAGCATGCTGGAAGCCTTACCAGTAAAAGCAACTGTGTGACGTTATGCATGCATGAGGGTACGAGCAGAGAAGCGTCCCAGCGGGACTGTGCAGCATGGATGACACAACAGCATTTGCAAGGAGGTTCACATCTCCTTTTGGGGATACCTGCAATTGTGTGGTTTTCTGGTATGAGGTCCCACATCTCTTATTGCGTATAGTACCTGGCATCAATTGCAGCGTACGACATTAATAATTAATTACCCACTTCCAGTGGGTTCAGTGTTGCTTTCAATGCCCTTCACGGTGTCTTCTTAAGGTCTGAGTCAGCCACTGAGTAAGTGCTGTCTGCTTGTGAGACTTTGGCTGTGCCATATAGGGACCCAGGAACCTGACATGCTAACCCCAACCACTACTACAATATGAACCTGCACAGAAAACGCCCTAGTGGCACACAACATCATGTCGTAAGTACAGCAAGCAACCACACCAAGCCACCGACCCGCTTTTCAAGCCTGGCAGCTCAACCGCTATGGAACAGGACGTTCCATGCAGCACACACTTGAATGACATATTTAAACCTCAAGACCTAAAGTGTGTCCCCTTCCTTGCACAGCATCCCACCCAGAGGGCCTGAGAGGCCTAGCTCCAGCCATCCCCTGAATACACTAATGCCCCCTGGAGCCATTCAGCTGGCTTTCAACACTTACAACCAGATGCCTGTTGGCAGTGTAAGTAGCCTCCCTGCTAAGAATCACTTGGTACCAGCACCCACCTGCTTGTATTGCTGCTGCTGAGGACCATGCATTCTTCACCACAGCCAAGGGCAAATCTGGACAAAGCAACTGAAGCAGGGAGTGGTAATCGCCCATGGTCAAGGCACCTGCTGGCCATGACTGTTGAAGGGCCTGGCGGGCTAAAGAAAGAAATATGCTCCTGTTGTATTTGGTGGCTGCGGGCAGCAAATAGGGTTGGCAGGAGGTGCTACAAGCTAAGAAGGGGACACCAGTGAGCAGGGACGGTGGGAGGGTAAGACTACAGAAACAAGAGTACAAGGAAAGCACTGTTATGAGCAGGAATTCACCTGCTGCCCTTGGGAGAATTAAGCATGAGCAGTGGGAAGCACTGGATAGTCTCCTTTAATTTGGTGTATATTCATGCCGCTGCTGTTGTTTTGTCATTGCATGGAAGGGGTGCTAAGCAGAACCTCACCTGCAACGTAGCTGTAGTGTCTGCCTACGGTATGCTGGCCTGATGTCACAGCAGACAGATAGTCTGCTACAAATTTGGTTTGATCCAGTTTAGGGTTTGCAATGAGGAGGCTGCATGATAGGAACCATTATCGAATAGGTATAGGAGCTGAGCCATCTCCATTTTTGCCTTCGAACCTTGCTGCATCCTGAAGATAAACGTCAAGGGCATGTTTTTTCATGTATGCTGTCGCCTCTGCGTGACAAACACTAGGACCCCCCTGATCATGCATGCCTTGCCTCGTGTGAAACTTGGGCAGAACAAATGCCCGTTTCCCACAACTCGCGCAGGGACTTTCCGGCGGGCAAACATGTATACTGAGCTGCGAGACCTTCAAACGGACAGCCAAGGTGGTTCACGTGCGTCTCATACAACAAGGGTCAACTGCTATCCACTCCGTCACAACGGTTGAAGGTGATTGATTGCGTATGAGGATCGGCTAGCTGTCCGGGCACCTATTTTGAAAAGCCTAATCCGGAGGCGTAAAACCCTGCAACCCTGATCAGTCATTAGAGTAGAGTAGAGTCCTGCAGCAGCTCCCCCTGTCCGCTGATATATTGAAAAGCACCCCCTTGAGCTGGAACAAACTATCCAACTACGCAAGCCGTGCTTTTATAGGTCTTGCAGCGTCATTCTGCAGCATCCCCTGGTTCCATCCTGGTCACTTGCGTGTCGGAAGTTGCCGTGAGGAGGCTGACCCCTACTCATTTCCTTGTTGACAAGCAGGCCGCACCTTCGGGAACAATCCTGCAGCTTTTTAATCTTTTCACGGACACCATTGGGGCAATTAGCTTGATTCGCTCACGTCGACACGTATCCTGTATACGGAACTGGCTCCTATCCAGTGGTGGAATCCTGCAATCCAGTAGTCGTGGGAGGAAAGCAACACGTAATATGTTGTTTGGTTGATTGTGCTAATCCACAGTGTAGCTTAGCGCTGCCCTTGTGGCTCGTCGCGAGCAGCAGTTGTGTCGACATACTATAATACTATAGTCGTATCCACAGCTCAAGGACATCCGTTCTTGTCGTCTTCTCTGGTTCTCTGGCCCTGTCACTGCGATGCTGGACCTTCTTCATTGCAAGGACCAGTGCTTGGGCCCTGCCTATGCCGGACTTCAATACCCCACTATCGCAACTGACCTCTGGTTTGTCATCAGCGACTGTCAATACAAGAACGAGTGCAGCAAGGTCGAGGCTGCCCCTTGTCAACACCCGTTCCTAGTGGTTCTCTCTGCGGCAGCTGGAGGCCAATTGGAGCAGCTGCAGGTAGGATAGGACTCCCCGCAACCGCAACTACATGCGCCCAGTTCGCGCCTCTCAAATTGGGGCCGTCCATAGGCTGGGTCAACCCGATTTGAGCAATGCGAACGGAAATCACGCGTTGCTTGTGGGTGTGACCTCTGCAATGCTCTGTTTAGGGAAAGTCACTCACTTAACCACTGCTTTGTTTCTACACCTGCAGGATGCCCTGAACAACATCTCCTACATGGCCAGTTCGGACCTGCCTGTGCCTGCAATGGACCTTAGACGTGCAGCCCTTGACCTTGCAGTCCGCTCCAAGCAGCTAGCATGTGCCCAACTGTTAAGACCTGGAGTACCAGACCTCTCCAGGAGCTTCCTAGTTGCAGCAGCAGAGAGTGGCTGTAGTGAGATGCTGAGATGGGCCCTGCAGACTTGGTGCAGCCAGTTCAACTGCATCCATGGATTTGGGCCTTGCTGTGTGGATGACCTGCATGCTGCACTCAGGTACGAAGAGGCTAGCCAGCTTGCCATTTTACAACCATCCTTAGGGGTCTCCCCAGCACCATGGATTCACACAGCACTTGGCGGTTGCAGCATAGATTAGAGACTACCTTCTTGGACAATGGCCTTACCACCTACATCAGGGAAGCTCAAGGCAGCGGTACTTTGACGCAGCCATGCATAAGGATTGGAGCGCCATACTGGCTTTACATGGGAGTGTGCGACCAGCCGATGTAGCTAGCAGGATGAGTTGGCATGACTCGCCAAGACTGCTTTCTGCATGTGCTTTAGCCTGTGGACCCCTGGTGCTTCTGCCAATATGTGCAAGCATGATGCAAGGTCCAGCATGTTCTCCAGGGCTTTTTTGTCACCTGGATGTACTGGCCAATAACAGGGTCCACCAAGTAAGGAAGGCGGTGCTAAGGTCACAGCTTTGGCACAGGCACGTTCCATAAGCTCCAGCCATGAGATCTCAGACCTTAATTGTGATTCTGCTTCCACAGGGTGGCCTGCCAGCTGGGCAATGGCACGGCAGTGGATCAGTTGCTGACCTGCTGCCATGGGGTGAGGAGCTACAAGAGCGCGGCTGTGGCTTTGCACCATGCCTCTGCATGCAACGACCCCCTGCTGGTAGCTGGCCTCTTCGAGTCCAAGCACTTGTTGGCGGAGATACAAAGGTGCGCTAGTTTATCTGCAGTCTTCTTAGTACCGTAGATGAAAACAGAGCTTTGCTGTGCGGGATGGCAAACCCAGTTGCAGGTTGATGTGGTCAAGAGTGTGGAAAGATCCATCGAGTCCTTTGGCATGTTGTTAATGCTTAGTGCAATCTTCTCCGAGATTTGAATGAGGGTGCTTAGCAACATCTGCTGCATGCTGGCTTGCAGGGGTGGCTCAGACTACTTCCTAGAGCTGGCAGGTGCTGTGGCCCAGTGCCTGTTCATGGCTGCCCGCACACACAACAGCGGCCTTGCAAGCAGCATCCTGGCAGCTATGTGCAACCCCTCAGGTTGCCTGGCAGCAGTGAAGCCCTTGCTGGGACCTTACATGCAAACACTGCTCGAGCAGGTGAGAAAGATAAGAGGTGTCGGATGCTTTACCAATTACAAGCAGGGTTACCTTACCAAATCGTTGTCTTGTGGCTTCGGGTGAGGGTTGTGATGTTGGAGTTCAGTTGAAAGGGACAGCAGCAACTCCCAAAGTTCTCACGAAACAGATGGAAAAGCACCATCAAACAGGCTCGGGAGGAATTGTAGATGGAGAAAGCTCTGTAGACCTAGTGAGCACGTCTGCTGGTCTCGGGAGGCGTCACACTGTATCCAACTCGTCACATGATTTGTTCTGAGAATCCCGTAGGTAGGTAGAGTCCGGCTGTTGGCAACCTGCGTCGTAACAAAAGCAAGGCGGAAAGAATCATCAGAGTTCATATTAAGGTGGGACTGATGCTGGTGAGTGGCATCTGCTTCTGCTGCTTTCCTCAGGTGTCCCTGGCTGGCGAGATAGTTCTGCTGCAGCAACTGCTGGTGCAGCTCCCAGAGTACTACGAGGCCTTCAACACCTCTTCCCTGCTTGCAGCCATCAGTGCAGGCCACAGCAACTTAGCCACGCAGATTCGCTGGCTCCTGGCGATGCGGCCTGAGATGATGTGCTTGCCTGAGCTGCAGCCGGGAGGCTGCTTTGCAGTAACACAGGCAGAGCTGTCCGGGCAGTTGGCTCAGTCTATTGCAGCAGAGGATGTGGCAGGACTGGAGCAGCTGATGAGGATGGGAGGCTTGTCACAGCAGTACCGGATGGACAGGCTGAAGCAGGTGAGGAGGAGGTTAAGGCAGGAGTGAAGGAAGGGTGACGGAAGGCGGTTGCATGGGGAGATACCGGTAGGTATTCATTTGAGCTTTAAGGCTGCTTCGTTTGAGAGAAAAGCAGTAGAGGAGATTCATGACATTGCTGTGCGAAGGCAAGGACATTTGTTGGTAGATTCTAAGAAGCTTCTGTTTTACGTGCTGTTTGCAGGCAGTGAAGGCGGGGAATGAGCTCATTGTGCGGCTCCTGCTCCCCTCTGTAAACAACATGGATGGTTCCATTGAGGCATGTGTTGCCCTGGTCTGTGGCGCTGCTGCTGAGAGCGGGCAGCTTATGCTGCTGCAGGTATGTGCTGGAGAGGGTGCATGAACTGCAACTGCAGACTTGCTAGTAAAAGTCCTGCCAGGCAAGGACATGCTTTCTCCTATCAGGTTGAAGTGGTTCAGGTTCACGATGGAAATGATGGAAAGTGACCCATGAATATTCGAACGGGAAATGGCAGTCATAGAGGTATTGATGTTATTCTTGAAGTGAGGCTGAGGATGAGGCAAGGACATCAAGATCAATGTTTATGGCATCTGACCTGCAATGGGGCTATGGACGTCGGGGAAAATGGATGCCTTGCTGCTTTTGCAGATGGTGCGTGTGTCATGGGGCATTTGGTATATGGCAATCTGCTTGGCTGCATGCTTCGTAACCTTGTTATTCGCCTGAGCCATGCAGCTTGCATTTGGCAAAGCAGCATACTTTCAGAGCAGGATACCTCTGGGTGGTGGGACAAGGTCTACTATGTACATGTTGGGCATAAGTTGTACCCTCTGTTCTTGCTGCAGAGTCTTAGCTTGGAGTACCCTGCTGTTCAGCTCCACCTACGCAGCAACGGCTGTGCCTTGGCCCGCTATGTGACCTCCAGCCTGGTCTGTGGTTACATGGAGATGGCTTGTTGGTTCTTGGGACAGAGCCTCGCGCCCTGGCAAGTACTCAACGCTGCACTGAGGATCCTGCTTATTGAAGAAAGGTGAGGCAATGGTCGATGCTGTGAGTGGTAAGGGTGGTGGGTGTTTGACTGTGTGTTCGTTTTTTTGGCTGGGTAATGGTATCCCTTGCTGTCATCCCTTTGTCAACTTACTGGCTGGGTCCTTTGCCTCTGAAGGCAAATCAGGAAGCAGTACAGCACCCCTTATGCAAGTCAAAGAGGCAGTTCACAGTCCCAGTGTGTTCAGAATCATGGCACCATATCTAGAGGATGCACTGGTAGACTAAAAGCCCTTGCTGGCAGGCAGGTGTGGGTGGTAGCTAGGTTTGCATATTGTTGTCCTCAGCGTTTGTTAAGGAGTGTGTGTGTGTGTGTGTGTGTGTGTGTACCGGGGTGTCTTCTTATCTTCTGATTACTGACCAGCTGTTCGCGTTGCTTGTGCAGGGGCAGTTTGGCCAAGGCGGTGACCAGATTCGCCATGGTGCCCAACCAGCGGCATCCTTTGCAGCTCCTCACGGTCAAAGCTGCAGAGGTGCAGCCAACACAGGAGCTTGCTTTGGATCTTGGTGTGCTGCTATTGCTGGCTGGTGCTGCGGGCAATGACCCCATGCTGCTGCACCTCCTTGGGGAGGGCTTCCTAACTCAGGGCAAGAAGGGGGGAAGCCCTAGGCTGTCCATAGCTGATGCTGTGGCCCTTGTACATGTCTGAGAACTGGCGGAGGGTCTGAAATGATGCCTCGAGAGGTTGCTCAGCTAGCTTTGAGCTGCTGTCCTCTTTGGGTTCGGGTTGGGCAGCCCTCCTAACTTTTGCTTGTTTGGGTTGCTGATGAGGTTGATGGGTATCCTGCTACAGCGCTTAAGGGCTTTGGGCCACCACCATAAATGGGGCAAGTCCTGGGCATGCAACAGCTGATGCTGTTGCCCTTGTACATGTTGTGAGGAATGGGGCAGGGGACTACATGCTATCTCCCTTATTGGGCACCTCATGGTAGCTGCCCTGTTTCCTCTTGTTCTCAATAGCTGCCCCCTTTTTCTCTCAATTTGTTGCCGCAGCGGTTATGGAGGTGATGTTGAAAGGTAGGGCTGGTAAGTGGGGCACCAGGCTATGAAGGGGCAATCTTTGCGCAGGGGGGCGAAGAGCTCAAAATATCAAGAGTCAGTGTGTCGTTAATGTCCGTGGGCCCGTGTCACCATGCCATCCTTACATTATCACCATGTGCACGCTCCCCACATCTGGTATTGCACACACAGGGCCCAGTAAGTAAGTGCATGTGCTTGCAATAAGCTTCTCCTAAGAGCAATGGCTGCAGGGTTTCAAGAAGGGCTTCTCACGTGTCTGGTTTCAGTCGCGGAATGCAAGTCCAGTCCATTCAAACATTTGCCAGAAAACGATCAGTTGTGTACAACGGATTACATAGTAGCATTCACCATGCGCTGCATGCAATGTGCACATAGGAGCGATGGTGTGCTCAGTAATGTGGCGAGGTTGCAATTGCGCCATGGGAATTGAAGATCCCACCAGCTGCACAGGAGTCACGTGGAAGCAGTGGGCTGAAGAGTTTTGTCGACGACTCCTTTAATGCCTCAGATGGGCAGTGAGCACATTGGTTGATGGTTTGTTGAGTTGTTGTTAATTTGATTTATAGAGTTGGTGGCCAAACAGGTTGCCTATCGGAGCCTGAGGTGAAGCGTGTAGGAGCCTGAAGGCAAGCGTGTCTCCTGTCTGGGGTCATCAGCATGCCCCCAACGGTATTTGTAGGGGAGCCTATGTGCTTCATCTGTGCATCATTGCCGTGCCAGTACAAGTATCATAGCTTCTTAATTTCGCACTTGATTATGGTTGCTTTACTTGTGATCTCTGACGTGGTGCTTTGTACAGCATTTGGTTGCAAGCAGGGTCCTATGCCATGGCCAATGACTCATCAGTGGTTCAGATTCGTTTTGGCCATGGATTCTCAAGTCTGAGAAAAGAGCAAACGCGTTTATCAGGGTGTGCTAAATGCTGTGCTAGCTTGTATGCCAGCTTAAAACACTGTGCGATTGTACAATCTTTACGGACATGGCAGATTGGCCTGTCAGAGAGAGGCAGGCATATTGGCCACCTCCTTGTCATCCTTGTTGCTTGTTTTGGCAGCCATATCTCTGTTGGTTGTCACAATTCCTTGTAGGCCTGTGGCCTTTTGGAGGGGCATAAGTGGACCAGCTGAGTTGTCCTACCTTTGTTCAAGTCGCCACTTCCCACAAAAAAATTACAGTTGTATATTGAATCGGTTCGTGCCAGCAAGGCACACTGTGTTTACCTTTCCACGTTCCTGCATAAATAGTTCCAATATACCTAACTGTGCATGTCAGGTTTCCTTTGTGAAAGGGTCGGCTGTTGTCAGCGGGGGCATGACTACGAGTAGAGCTGGGGTTGAGGTAGGATTGCTGTGTCGCACCCTCTGCACGGAGGACGTGAGAGTGTTATGTGTTGGTTGAAGCTGAGGGCCGAATGTGGCATACTTAGCTACTTGCAATGGTTCCGGAAATTGGTGCCTTTTTGGAGTCTCCAAGTGAGTGAGTTTGTGGGAGGCCGGCTCAGGAAGTGAGGAAAGGGAGTGAAGGAGAGTGCTTTCATTGATCAGCCTGCATTGCTGGAACAAGGGCGTGAAACCTAATAAGAGTCTGCTACTCAGCGTCAGGACGCCAGTCCAGGGAAAACTTGCTGGGGTCTGGATGCCAGCGTTTGTTCCCATCTGCGTATAGTTACGCTGTTTGGAGGCTTCAAATGCTGCTACTAAAGATGGGTGCACATGCAGCTGTAACGTTGGCTGTAGTGGGTGCTTACTTGCTGGAAGAAAAGACACACCTTTTGCACCCCAGGCTTGCGCTTCATCGGCTATCCTGGACATGTTACTAGTTGCCAGTAGTTAGGTGGTGTGGACATGTTTAGATAGGAGACACACTGGTTGTGTACAGGGCTGTGACCTTACAGCTGCAAATGCCTTCTAAGGCAATGTGGGTGTAACACCGTACATATGTTGGCAGTTGGAAGGTTGTTGAAGTGAGAGTGGGTTGCATATAGATGCAGCTGGCTTGCAATGCTGGAACATAACATTGTTGTGTTGTGGGCTTGAAAAAATAGCTATGTGTGCCTGCTTGGCATCCTTGTTTTGGCCTTTCTGCTATGTACATGAGAGTAGTAGATACTGCACTTGGCTACGGCTTGGTTCACAGTTCCCAGTTTGTGGGCGTGCGTCAGCTGTGGTGTACTTCTTATTGGCTGCGGAAGAGGAGGAGGGGTGATGTGGAACTGAAGATTGATTGGCTCTCAAGCCCCTTACTATGGGTATTCTGGCAATGCTCACAGTCATCATGTTGGCTCCAAAGCATGTTGCAAGAGTGTACAGAGCTAGGTAGCAGGATGGAGAGCAAAGGAAGTCGAGAGAAGTCATGCTGTCACAGCAGTTGTACGTTCGATGGCAAGGCCCCTTAGATGTCTTGGTCCGCTGGAACTGCGAGCTGGTTTGAACGGATTTTATGCTGATGACATGTTTTGTGTTTCTGTGGCCCATAAGGAGGAGCAGTCCTATTGCTACCTTGAGAAGTCCGTGGAGTGTATGTTGCTCATACCCATGAGGGTCTGCCATCAATTGTGGAGCATGAAGCTGCACCAATGAAACATCAACAGCGTTGGTAGACTAGGTCGAGTCTATCTTTGGACACTGGAAAGGCGGTCATTTGCTGGTAGCTGGTGTGATGTTCTGCAGGGTGCAGATGAAGGGTATGCGTTGTGCTGATGTGCAACTGTCTAGGCATGCGAGCATGTATTGCTTTGGAATTGCCTGCTGACTGACTGGAAAATGACTAGTCAGTCAATGACTACTGCCTACCTGCCTGTGGATACCGTCAGAAAGGCATAAGCCCTGAGCAAGGCATAAAACTGCTTGGTTTGCTGTTGACTGGGTCAACTGGTCAGCACATGGCAAGTCAAAATGGGCTGGCCTGACATACATTGGCTAGCAAGGGATTTAGGGGGGGCTGGTGGCAGCCATTGTTTCAGCTTGGACAGGAACTTGAGTATGCCGTTGGAGCCTAAGTTGGCTCCTTGTGGGTGGCGCTGCCCCCACCGGCGCCCTGCTTTGACAGGGCCATTTGGTAATTGGTAATAAGTAGTGAAGCACTGACTCTGATACCATGGGTGCATCGTTTACGCTAGCGTCACAACATCTGCATTGTCATTTTGAGAGTGGACATGCTTGCAGGGGCAGTCTGCAGATTCTCATCTGTCCATGCTTCGAAGTAATGTTGAGAGTGGATTGCTTTTGCTGATGTTCTTGGCCGATATTGTGCGATATGCTCCATGAATTTGGAAATTTACTGCTCCGTCTTATATAAAAAGAGTTTGGCTATACTTTCACTATGGTACCAGGATTGTGGGTTTTGAGGTTATGTGCATGCACCAGCAGAGTAGGATTGCCGCACCTTAAATTTTTGTTTGTTTGTTTGATTGGATCCATCCGATGGTGTGTTTGGTCGTTTCGACCTAGCAGCCCTTTGCGGTTGCCACACCTTACATGTTTGTTGTTGTTGTTGTAGCCCTGTGCTGCTGAGCGATGGCACTTGGAACATTTTCTGTCACGGAGTAATGGGACTGCAGCTGTGGATGGGGTTTTGCTACAGGCATAAGTGGATGGTCTTATTTCGTAGTTGACCAGTGATGGTGAACTACATTCTTTCTGTTCTGTATATCAATCTTGAATGAAGAGATGAGAAGTAGAATGTATGCGAAGGTTCAGACGGACATGTCGTAAGGGGACTGACCAGTAAGCATGGATCTCGACAGGTCGTAGGGAGCAAGTGGTCGTATGATAGCAGTCCATTGTGAACCGGCTGCTATTGCTGTCGTCTCCGGTCGTGCTCGATTCATGGTGGGTGCTTTTTTTCACCATCTCTGGAAAGGACGCCGCTCCGGGCAACTCTGGAAAGGAAGCTCACAGCAAACGCTGCTACAGGTTCAGTTGCCTGTACAATCATGAACGGTCACAGGTGTACGGCACATGTCCACCTTAGCTGCTTGCTGGTCATTTACCCATTTAATAGATCGAAGTCGGAAGTCCTGACCAAACTTCACCACGTCAGCCAGCACACCTTCACCTGATGATTTCGCCTTGCGCTCGGCACTGTCACTGAACTCATATCTCCCACCATTTGCGACAATTCCCATGGAGTCAGCTGTACAAGGAGCGGTCCTCGAATTAGTTCACGAAGCTTACTACTGGCAACGCCTGACCAGTTACGCAACAGGGTGGTGGAAGCAACACCTGAGTTACAGCCCTAGCCATACATTTGTAGAGGGCAGCGAAGCCTCATCCTCTAAACAGCACTAGCGACTGCTGCACTGGCTGCCCTTAGTCTGCTCCTTCCACATCTAGGCACGCTCCCAATTTACTCGGGCATGCTCTTGATGATGTCGGAGTCACCTGCAAAGCAATAAGAGACCACATCAGTTGCATATCAACGCCTGTTACAACAACTTCTTACCCAGTTGAAGTGATCTTGACAACCGAATCTGCATGTGGCATATTGAGCAAAGAACCACACACTGACGGATCACAGCAACAAGCTAGCAATGTGCTATTAGATGTACACCACAAAATAGAAAGCTGGCGAAAGCTAGCAGATCAGTTGACAAGGAACTTTTGTCCTTGTCACAATACTGTGTTCATAAACAAAACTGTACTACTCAGCTGTAGTAGAGCCATGCAGCATGTCCACCACCCCTGGAACCAAAGCGTTATGTTGGCATGCCTGCCACCCAAGCAGAATCCAGAAGCAGCAGGCCCTGCTCTCTTGCATCGACTGCAAATAGAATTTGCTTCCGCCCACTCACCAGCATCAGTGATGGCCAGCACGCTGACCCTGAAGTACTTTCCGCAGGCAGTACCCAGGTCCACGTTGTCTGCAGCAATGGAATAAACACGTGCTCAAGGTTGTGCTCAAGAGTAAGACAAGCTCAGGAGCTTCTCATACACACAGAACAGATATATGGGATAGATCACTGCACAGCTTTTGGGCCGTGCAGCACCCGCCACACAACAGATATGCAGAGTGCAAAGAAAGTTGCCATTGACGAACCCAGATGCCCGTCGATGCTACCATATGAGCCACATGGCTCCTCAAGCCAACACATCCGGTCAAAACAAGGGTTGCTGATTGAGCACGCCACATGACACACAAGCAACTGCTTTACTAAAGCGTCCACCAGCTCTGCCTGCACGCTCTTGAGCAAGTCTGCTGTCATGACTGCTCTGCTATGGCGATCATACTGCTCGGCTGCTTATTAGCCAAGGGCTAACGGAGCCAATTTTTCTGTGGCTGCGCTTTCCCTTGGCAGCTGCTGCTGACAAGAGAAATGCATGCCAGACTGACCCGCAATTGTAACTGCTCCTGGACAATTACAACTGCTCCTGACCGACTGAGGGGCCCATCAGCTCAAGTGGCTATGCTCCAAGCTCATTTGAGCTCCGCTTTTATTGCAAGCGCTGCAGCAAAACTTCATTCAGAGCACTTACTGCCACTGTAGTGGTGCACGCCAGTCTTGGAAAGCATGGCGTAGTACTCGATCTCAGACTTGCGCACAGCTGGGCAGTTGTTGCTGACGATGATCAGCTTGGCTGCGAGAGAAAGACACATATGAATTGAAGAAGAGGCATACCTACCCCCTGGACTACACCAAGCACCACAGCCACGCATGCAGCAAAAGATAACATAATTATTAGGTTGGATGTTGCCTGCTTACCCTTGCCAGAGCGCAGAGTCTTCAGGCATGTCTTGTACCCGAGGGTGTACTTGCCGGACTTCATCACCAGCGCCAGACGGCTGTTGATGTTCTCCTGGCTCTTCTTCTGCAGGGCCGAAAAAGAGTTATGAGGACAAGAACCATATACGCAGAGGGTAGAAGCCGGACACACGTACCGTCTTCTTGCTTGCGGCCACCATTTTGTCTTCTGTACCTCCTTCTCAGCCTGTGCCAACACGCGAAAAGCCATTGAGCAACCGTCTTGGAGACATCTTGGTGCTCTTGCTCGCTGTTAACGCACCAACAGGCTCCAGAGGCATAAGCTATAGAAGGAAAGAGAGATAGAATTGCCCTTGCACAGGTTATAAGCCAGTATGCTCGACGGCTGCTATGGAATCTGAGAAGTCGCAAGGGCCCATTTAATATATTGCGTTAACGCTTCAGAAGCCAGAACGTCAACCGCAGATTTGAGACCTGGCATTCGACGTGAGTGGCGCGCAGATTCTCGAGAGATGCTCTGATTGGGCAGAGAACATATGCCCTGGTCGCTGGCAGTTGCTTTGACGGGAGCGCGACTACCTCTGCTGCTAGGTGCTCTGCCGCGACTGGCTAAGTTGCTTTGCCATACCGTCCGGCACTGGGGCGATTCTTCTAGCTCGTTTGACGGTGTTAGAGCTTTAGGCCTTGCTTAGAGAAGGCTGTCAATCTATCGGTGATCCACTGCTGCTGACTTGCTGTCGTAGCGAGTAGTAAAGGAGGTAGGATCCAAGGCTTGAACGCCGTCCATGCACCCAGTTGAGGCCATGTTCTGATAAAGGACTGCCGCATACGATAGATAAAGTGCTCTCGATTGATCAAACACGCTTTTGGTACTATTGATACACGAGCTACTATATGGGGACACGCATTGGCATCCAAGGCTGGTCAAGCCTACTTTTTTGTTGCAAAGAGGGGCCTGAGATAAGAGCACTTTTGCTCCAGTATGTCACAGTCTTGGTTGGACCCATCTTTCCCCATATGCAGAGTCCATAAAATTACTTCCCTTGTGTACGTGCAGGCACATTAAAGCTTGTCGTGGTGCTACCTAGCCTGCATCCTGTCGATGCACGATAGCGAAGTACACCGGTCTTTGGTCGCCACAGCAGCAAGCCTCAAGAGTTGTCTGCGGTCTGTGAGCAATGCAGTGGCAGTACATTCTACCTCAGATGCAGTGAAGTTCGTCTCAGCGGTCAGACGAGGTGCAGAGTCAGCTGCGCAGGCTCTCGAGAGGTTGGAGGGTCTTTCCGTCCAGACTCAGCGGCTTCCTCTGGAGACTAGCAAGCGGCTCATCGAAGTCAACTTGCCGGAACAGATCCAGACTCTGCTTGATGCTTCCGATCCGGCCGCATCATGGGCTTCAGAAGGTGACCTCGTCAGCCTCCCAGCAGTTCTCCACCCAGCTTGGCAGCCTCTGCAGCAGTGTATCATCCACGCCTTCAGCTGCATCTCACTGCTATCGGACGTGGCTGGAAAAGCATGTGCACGGAGTCTGGACCCTTTGCTGGTCCTGGAGCAGCTAGCAGGCCAAGACTTCGCAGGGAGGTGCAGCCAGTACATGCAGCGGCAGCAGCAGACCCTCCTGGCCCAGACCAGTGCTGTTGCTCTTTCAGAGTCTGCTAGGGAGGATATTGCCAGTGTGGTAGCCGCCTTTGCTGGCTTCTATGGTCCCCTTGCTGCTGTAACTGATGCCCAGCCTGGATTGGAGCATGTGCAGCTGCAGCTCATGGCAGCTCTTTGCAGCACCAAGTTCCTGCCTGCAGCATGCCAGCTTCTCCTGTCTGCGTGTGCATGCACCCCAGCAGCAGTGGACGATGGAGTAGGAGCCCCTTCTCAGTCCCTCTCTGCCCTCTGCCAGCAGGCTGGCCATGACCTGCTGACCTTGGCATTGCTCTTGTCGGGGGATAGCACCGTGACAAGCTGGTACGCACAGGAGCAGCCAGGAGCAGCTACTGCAGCTGCTGGCAACAGCAGCAGCAGCCAAGAGAATGTTAGTAGCAGCAGCTCAGCAGGAGGTGCAGCTGAAAGCACAAGGCAAAGCATGAGTCCCGGAACAATAGAAGGCCGAGAGCTGCTGCGGTCTTCCCTGGTGCAGCAGCTTTCTGCTTCAACTGTGCTACAGTTCCTGGAAGAGCGTTTGTACCATGCAGGAAGAGACATGTCCTTCCTGGGCATGGCACCGGAGCTTGCTCGCATCCCCCTTCTGCCAGGTCGTTCGGTCCCGGATTCTTCCTTCGATTTGCTAGCTGCGGCACTGCGTGTTTTGCGGTGCTGGCGTGCCCTCCTACGTTGCTCGCCTGTCATTCGGCCGCAGCTTGCATCTGCTCCAGATCTGTGCTTGTTGCTTCTTGGTGTCCTTGGAAGTGCAGCAGCAGAGTCGGCCCGTGCAGCCACCAGCGACCGGCAGAGTTTGAGGGGGCGTGTCTGCAAGGTGGGGGTGGAGTGCCTGCAGCTGCTATGCGCATATCTACCCCCTATGCTGGTTCAGCAGCTGCTGCCAGGTGCAGTAGCAGCTCTGGGGAAGGTAGTGGCAGCAGCACCACAGTACTGGGCTGCTCGCAAGCACAGCGTGAAGAGTGTAGAGCTGCCTTACTCCGGTCAGATCAGATGTGTGGAAAAGAGCACAGGGGACACCATGAAACGGATGAACGTAGCAGCGGAGCTTGCCTTGGATGTGCTGCAGACCATGGTTTTGGCACGGATGAGAGCTAGGGCAGCAAGTGGTTATGGGGGCGCCAGCACACCAGGACCTTGTGATGGTGAGTAAAGAGATCGGGTGTTGCAGCACGGGATGTAAAGAACCACTTTTGAGCATGGCAGGGTAGACGGGGTTGCAATACCATTGTGTATGCTTTTGGCTTTAAGCATCAATTGTGGCTGTCTGGCGTTTGCAAATCAGTTAAGTGCAGGAAGATGTGCTTATAAGGTTCGTTTTTAAGGGTATGGTTTTAGTGTGACTAGTTCTAGTGCTCAATCTTGCTTGGAATGTCAGGTAGTTTCAGTCACCAACCCTTGCTCTGCAAGGTAGTGTTCAATCACCAACCCTTCCTTCTGTTGTGTTGCTTCCTGCAGATTTGCTGCAAGATGCTGCTCTCATGGGAGCAATAGAGCAGGTCTTCAGGTGCATCCCTGCAGCCAGTCAAATTCATGTGGCCGCAGCTGAGTTCCTGGTAAGTAGCTGGTAATGAGGCTGTACGCGTGTCGGCATGTTGCAGTCTTCACTGCAGGGACCCTGTGAGCAAGCATTGACCCCGTTTTGAGTTCGCCAGCGCACATTTGGATATCTTCACTAACCATTCATGATAGCTATGTCAAGCATTAGCAGGAAAATGGTAAGGTCAAGGTCTCCATGGGCCTTGGAAAGTCTGTGCAGAAGAGCTTATGACACTCCGTGCATGGCCTGTGCGAAGGTTGCACATATTGTTGAGTATTCTGTAACCCTCGGCAATCGCAGCATTGGTCTGCGTTGAAGCGTGAAGAGCTGCCTGCTTGTTGTTCAGTGCAGCTAACACTGCATCTGCACCTTGCTCTTTCTGCAGGCACTCGTCTTGCCCAACACATGCTGCCCATGCGGAACTTTCTCGCTTGGCAGCTCCCAGCTGTCCCTGCTCACCACCCTCCGCAAGTTCCTGATCTCATGCACCAGCTTACCTGATCCAGACAAGGAACTAGCAGTCCATGTGACCCTAGCCCTGGAAGACCTTCTGGGGGGTCTGGTAGCTGAGGGTGTGGCCCTTGCAGACAGCATGAGCACAGCTGGCAGCCTTGCTGTGACAGCTGACAGAAATGAAGGGGAGAGCTTGCAGGCTGGGGCACAGCAGTGGAGGGGAGGGGAAGCTTCAGGGGTCTGTCAGCTTGGTGTGGCTCAAGGGAAGCTGCAGTTGCTGCTGCATGCCTTGGTGCAGCTGCTGCCTGGAGTGCAGGTGAGGGCCTGGATGCTGCATGGAATCTTGCACACAGTTACATGCAAGGCTTGCATGGTGTTTAGCATTGTTTAGCGCTAGGGACTGCCTCCAGGCCTGATCGTTTAGTGGAAGGCTGTTTGATTTCTAGTATAAGAGGTGATTGTTACAGAGTGGAATGTTAATGTGTAGAACACCACCGGCTCTGCTTGAGGAGCAGCATCGGCATTACCTATCTATGTTTGAGTATGATGTCCTCCGCATAGTTTGCATATGTGGTCCTTATCTTGTGTCCTTGTTGATTCTTTGCAGGCTATGTGCATGTCCATTCTGCGTACTCCTGAAGCTGGCCTTGTGACCTTCAGCCAGGGAGGCCAGAGCCAGCACCTGTTCATGCAACTTGTGCAGCTCATGCGGCAGCTGGGGGTGCTGCACAGCAAGCAGCCTGCACTGAAGGTTGGACCGCTCGTGCTGGCTCACAAATCCCTCTCTGTCACAGCATCAGTGCTGCAGAGTGGCTTCTACAGCAGCCTGAAGGTGAGCTGAGGGAGCCTGAAGGGCAGTTTCAAGTTGTTGATGGCGGTCTCTAAGCTCAGTAGGATTTGGACAGTTAGGGGAGCTAGGTGAAGTGGCTTATCACTCTCAATCGTCTGGTTATCACGTGTTTCTGCATGGGGACATTGTGTACCTGCCTATGAGCACAGCTGTATTGCTATGAGTCTCTGCTTTGCACCAGTAGAGGATGCCAGGTAGGCTTCTTTGCCAGGGTCATTCGTACTTGCATTCCGGGATCTTTAAAAGGGCAGCTTTTCCCAGGATGCTCTGTAGTCGCAGGCCAGCATGATGTCTTGGCTTGCTGCTGGGGCTTGTCTTGGCTTGTCTTGGCATGATGTCTTGGCTTGCTGCTGGGGCACCCCAGCAGGTAGTGACTATGATTTATCTTCTTAGTCCTGCTGGATTATATGCTGCATCAGCAGTACGTGTCATATGCTTTCCAAGGCGAAGCACTCTGTGTGAAAGGGTCCTACTGTGGTTGTTGCAGTGTATCGCTATCCCTGCCGACTTGACAGCCATCACAGTTGGCGAGGCCTGCATAAGCCTGCTGGAGCAGCTCAGTGGGCAGCTGGCTCTTAACACCAGCTGTCCGTTGAGGCCATCAGCAAGCAGAGCAGCAGCAGGTTTTGTGGTTCCAACAGAGGCAGCAGGAGACACCTTCTGGAGTCCAAGCAAGGAGGAGGGGATCCCGACTGGTGTTATGCCTGGATCTCCATCATGCAAGCACAGTCACGAGCACAGCCCAGCCCCCTTGGTAGTGGAGGTCCTAGCAGATGCCTCCTCCATGTCACCTCCCACCCCAAGGGTCCTGTCTGCAGAGCAGCAGCCGTCATTTGAGCAGCAGCAGCTTGTCCTTGGCCTTCTGCAGAGCAGTTTGCTGCCTGAGGTGCAGAGGTTGTTGCAGCAGCTACAGATGCTGAGGGGTGGGGATGTGGACATGTACGATGCTCCTCTGAGCAGGACCAGCAGTGGGCAGACCAGTAGCAGGGGGATGCAGGTGTCGCAGTCAGCTGAGGGCAATTCTAAGCAGGTGCGTGACTAATACAACTGCATCGCTACTTGTGGCGCTCTGGTGTGGACATCATATAGAGCTTCTAAGCACAGCGAAAGGCAAGGCCTGTGGGCTTGGAAATTCAGGCACGCCAACTCCAAACACACCAACAGGGTACACAACTGAATGGTTACATGTCAAAGCAAGTCATGATGGTTCTTGAGCCTGTCGCCGATGTTTGGCGCCATGCCAACAGGATGAGAAAGTTGCTGGCTAAGTTCTTTTGTGGGCTACATCAATGTGTGACAAGGGTGAACAAGTATGTGGTGCTCTTTGCAGGTTCCTGGCAACAGCCCCACTTCCTGCCAGTGGCCGCCTGAACCTGGAACATCTTCCTTCTCATCGCAGCGTCTGGTGCCTGTTGCCACCGCTGCTGCAGCCGCCATTGCTCGTGTAAACAGCTTACGCGACACACTCCCTCTCATTGGGGTAAGCATTCCCAGCGCCATCAAAACTAGCAGGAGCGGCTCATTACGTCCAGGCTTAAGCACGCGTGGTGGCAGCCCCACCTATGCCCTAATGTCCAGCTCCACCAGTGGAGTTCCAGTACGTGCAAGACCCTTCTCTTGCGGTGCTACTCCGGTGTCTGGCATTGCTGGCAGCTCTCCTCGCTACTTTGATAACAACAGCTTTGGTAGCTTGAGCAGCTTGGGTAGTGCAACTTTAGCTGGCCTGATGTCCCCTTCTTCAGGGACAGGTGGTGGGGATAGGGCTTCCGGCAGTGGGATTTGGCAGCAAGCATTGCAGGATGGGCTGGGAAGGGATGGGATTGACCCGGTGGTGAAGCAGCTGCAGCAGAGGCTGGATGGGGTGCTGCTGCAGGTGGCAGAGATGGTGCTAGCTGTAGGGCAAGCTTCGGGTCAAGCAGCAGCAGTGGGATCCAAGGCGGGGGCACCTGATCAGGTGAAAGCTGGTGAGGCAGGGGGGTCGCTGCCTACCGTGTTTGCATCAGCATCTGGTGCGGCAGCTGCAGCAGTTGCTGGTGGTAGTCCCACTGCTGCTGCTTACCCTGGCAGTGGTGGCCTGCCGACTGCAAGCAGTGGCCTGAGTTTCAACTACAGTTATGGCTCAGGGCTAGGGGCAGTCAGCAAGCCGATGAGCTTTGAGGATGTGATTGTGAACCTTCAAGGGGCATTGGATTCAGCACGGGTAGCACAAGCTGCTGCTCAGATCGCCACCAGCCCCCTGGCTGCTCTGCCTGCCACCCCTGCTCCTGCTGGGGTTGGTTTTGGCAGTGATGCTGCAATCAGCGAGGAAGGGGTAGCCTCTCTTGCTGAAGCTGTAGCTGACGTGGCTTTGGAGGAAGCGGCCCTGGGTGCTAAGGGAGCAAGGGAGGGTGCTGACTATAGTTCGCCCCATGCTGCAGCAGCAGTAGCAGCATCGTCTGCAGCTGCTGCAGCTTGTATCGCTGATGCTGTCATGCAGCCACTGCCCATGGCCCTTGTGCGCCGCCTCATCAGCCTTTGCTCGTCTGCTGCTGGGTTCCTTGCTGGGAGAAGCAGCGTGGTGGGGCCAGTGAGTAGCCCTGTTGCAGCTGGTCCTGCCGCTGGTGTGGCTGCTGCAGGTGGTGGATCTGGTGCCAGCACCAGCATCGATGCCTTACTTGCTGAGCTGCAGCCAGCACCGGTTGGTTGCTGGAACATGGCATGCAACTACCTTGGGGGTGCATGTGAAGCTAGGGTGGCTCTGAAGACCTGCCCCACCTGCCAAGTGGCTGTGTACTGCTCCAAGGCTTGTGAGAAAGCTGCTTGGCCTCAGCATAAGGTAGCTTGCGGGCAGCTGAAGGAGCAGGGGAGGCGCCTTGCGGCAGCATCCGGTGGTGAGCTTGGGGCAGATGGGGTGGGGAAGGGGGAGGCTGGTGAGGGGGGTAAAAGTCGGGCTGGGAGGAGCTTTGATTCGGGACGCACAAGGCCGTTGTCGGGGGGTGGGCCCGGAGGTGGATTACACCCAAGGATCAGTGCGCCCGGGTCTCTATATCTTGGAAAGTATAGGTCGTAGGGCTTTTCTTAAGGAAGCTGTGCAATAAACGTAGGCAGAGCATCTGAAGTTTGGGTGAAAGGAGATGTGGCGCTGCTTCTCTTTTTGTATATCACAGCTGGATGGTTGCTTATGAGATTGTAATGGATGTTAACACCTCAAGCTGGCAGCTAGAGAGCGCATGCCTTGCCAGTTTACATAGCCGTGTGGCCTGTGTGTATAGCGTGTCAATGCGGGCTAACGGGGCAGGATGTATGCAACCCGCTTGTGATAAGTGGGAGTTCATGCAGTGGGGACTGTATGAGAAGCCTGAATGAGGCCAGCCCCTGTGTCATAGCTGATTGCCTATCTGTGTTATGTATTGCGTCACAAAAAATGAAGCACCAGGTTTGAGGTCATTCACCTGCAGCAGCATGCTTTCCTGCAAACAGAGCAACATGTAGTACCTGCTGTGTGCTTGAGAAGCGTGTGCCGGGAAATAGGTCACAGGGGTCTAGTAACTTATTTTCTTGAATGGAAGAAGCTGGGTGTATTGCGTGGTGCATGTGGAGCTTATGAAGTTGTGATGAATCCCCTCATGTTGCTGTCTTGGTTTAATGCAAGACCAATGCAGTCGCGGCAGGGGGACAGTTGCAGGTTCATCAGTCCACCAGTCTTGCTGGTGGGTAACAAGTTACAGTGATGTGTGTGCCTGTTTGGATTGGATGAGTTAAGCTCTGTGCCGAGGATTCCTGTTTCGCATGTATGAAAGCAGAAGTGGCGCTCAGACTCAGTTGTGTGCATGAGTATCAGTGCTGAGACTAATATGGTATGCTTGAGTAGGGGTGGAGGTTGGGCACCATCAAGCCCCCTATTGCAGGTTGTCTGATGTAGGGTATGCTGGATGCATGCTGTGGTGCCATGTTGGTGGTGGGAGTGCGTTCTCTCACCACCCATCCAGTGATGCATGAAACACAACATTGAGAGTGGGTGAGTGAGTGTAGTTTGAGAGTGATTGTATGCAAGCAGCACATGTGTATGCTGTTTGTCCGCTGGGGTAGGGGCAGGCAAGCTAGGTGCAGTGGATGGAACAGAAATTGAACCACAGGTGTTGGCTTTTGCATTTGTCATATCTGATTTCAGCGCCATTTGTTGCCAGTGGCTGGTTTACAGAAGAAGGTGATGGTAGGAGTTTTGATTGATGTCGCATTGTTTGCTCAAGGTCACCGGCTGCCACATGAGCACCCAGCTTTTAAGTTGCTTATGCATCATGAGTTGTGGCCAGGTTCATCACTAAAGGGCTTGTGTTTAAGTGATGGGGTTGAGCCTATTGCAAGGCTTCAGGGCTCTACTTTGGGGCTTCACAACATACGCAACCTGTGATTTTGGCAGCTAGCATTGTTTGCCGTCAGTATTCAGCCAGTATGCCTGCCTAGGATTCTGGCTGAAAAGTACGAAAGTGTTTGGGTAGGATCCTGATGCAAATGCTAGGTCGGAACTGTGAATTTTTATGGTGCTGCTGCATACGGATGTCAAGGGTGTGCAATGGGCCCTCCTGGCAGGGCCACGTGCACCACCTCTCGGTCGCATATGTTGGGGTCTGCTTGTCAGCTTATGGCGTGGTGGTCTTCAACACAACAATTGTTCCCAGGGATTGGGTGGAAGTGCCAACATCTGTGTGGTTGGCATTGCGGAGGTTGGCTGCAAAGAACCAGGGTGCTTTGTTTTTATCGGGTGTTGGTGAGGTTGTTTTCCCTCCTTCCTAAAGCATGCATATTTGGCCCATGCTTTTGTAGAAGTTGCCGACTTTTCCTGTTTACATTGCTGATGCAATCTGGCAAACTTCTGCCTTGAAGTCATTGCCAGATATACTGTAGGGGACATAGACATTCTCATGGATGAGGCATGCAGGCATGGTATGCATGCGCATGCTTTTCACTGCTGTTTGCTAGGATCATGTTTAGGTCAAGCTTGAATAGAAGTTTTTGCATAGAACTCAATATGGTAGGAACAATTGGCGTTTTGTTCATACTGGGTTTGCACCTGCTGATTGGGCCTGTGGATATATTTTGTTCAGAATGCGTATGGTTGGAAGTGGTTGGAAGTTCGGGTGAAATTTTGCTCGGAATTTCCATGTAAATGCTGTTGTTTGGAAGTGTCACCATCAGATGCGCTCATTGCAGATTGAGCAGCAGTGGACTATCATCAATACCCTCTTTGGTGGGTCACCAGACGTCCTGCTTCCGTCCCAGTCGGTCAATTTGGCATCACCATATTTGGCATATGTTGGATTCTCAGTTCAGATCATTCTGGTGCCTTGTCTGATGAGGAATTGGTTGAAGTCTCCGCCAGCTCCATCATGTTTGGGTGTCAATGGTGGCTGATCCCGAAGCCAATGTGTTTGAACCCATCCTTTGGTGTTTTTGGCTGGGCGACCTAGTAGCAGCCTTTGCGGTTACCGCTTATTTGTTTGTTGTTAGCTACTCTTGGATGTTCAGTTCAGCCGTGTGTTGGATGGTTTCATAGTCTTGCTCGTTGGGCTCTTGGTCGTTACCCGACATTTTTCAACCAGTTCAGCGCAGTTACTTTGAGGTATATGTTAAGTAGTTACGCATCACGCATTTACTATGGCTGCACAATGTAACGTGAACTCATGTCGTCTCACTCCGTCCTCAGGCCTGCGACGGAGCTGGCAGACTCCTACGACAGCTTCTCAGGACACGAGTACTAAAAAATGTATTGTAGAACGCCACGGATACATGAATGCCTTGACTATGTCATCTGATCATGTTGCAAGAACCTCGACTGTTGGAATCCTAAGCCGCCTCAGTAGGAGGCCGCATGCCACATAGTGATTGGCAGGATTACTGCCCCGTCCCCTGCGTGTCTAGCCCGACCGCGGACTTAAACAGAAGAGCCCAGAAGGGAAGAGCCACTGACACGCGCGCGTTTATACGACAAAGATTAATGCCTTCCTTCTAAGACCTTATGGTCTGCATGCCACGTGACCAGAGTAGATTTTTTATACACCACCACTCGGATCTTCAGCAGAACGAGGTGTATAAGCCCCTTTACCCCCAGTCAGACTTCCTGTCCCATCCAAAGAAGTGCAATATCGTCGATCGCACAGTAAGGCCACTTGACAGGCAGCATACCACACTCTGTTTCCTGCCCTGCCTCCCCAAACCAATCAAATCCGCCACAGCTGCTAGTAACCATCAGCGACCACCTACTGAACCCCACAGCCTACCCATCCAGAAACCTAAAGATTTGCAGCAGAGACTGCTTACAGAAGGCTCCTGGCGGTCCCGCCCTTGCCGTTCTCGCCGGAGGTCAAGGGGCCCTTAACGATGGGCAGGTTAGCGTCCTTGGAACCCTTCAGGCCATAGGTTACGATCGCACCAACACCACCTGCAACACAGACAGTTCTAATGGTTAAAGGTACCTCCAATTTAGACTCGGCAAGATCCCAACAAAGCTGCCTGCTGCCAGAACTTATTATATCTAAAGAGAGACCATTGCACTGCCCTCTGGGCCGTGCAGCACCCAAGCATGACTCCAACCGGGTTTGTTAGTGTGGTGTGTTGAGTAAGAGCGAGTGATAGAGAACTTATATTTGGTGTTGTGTCACAACAGATGTGGGCACGCCCATTAAGATAGCAAAAGGAAGCCACCATACTCATCATTGCAAGCATGTGTCAGATAAAATACATAGACACCTTAGTCGTTTCATCGTGGTATAGCACAGCAAGGCTGCTTGTGCCAGATTGCTGCCAGTCATTTCTACAATGTTCTGTCCAGGCAAGCAGTTGTGCGGGGGCTTATTGCCCTTTTGCTATGGCCTATATTGAAATGTAACATTAGAACAGGCATGGCTCCATAACATCTCATTAGCCTATTTCAATTGTTCTGCCCGTGAAAACATCAAATTTGATCCTAGGAGAGAACTGCTCCTTGCACCAGATGACAGCTGCAACTTGTGGCACTTCTGCTGCCTTTGCTGCAGGCTGGCAGGCAGGCAGGCAGAGGCTGGCAGGCTGGCTGGGTGTAAAGCAAGCAGATGTGCATCACTTACAACACAGCTGCAATATTCACCGGACTGACCCACCTGACTGACTGACTGACTGACCCACCTGACTGACTGACTGACTGACTGACCCACCTGACTGACTGACTGACCCACCTGACTGACTGACTGACCCACCTGACTGACTGAAATTCCACCTTCTGTCCACCCTCTGTCCTAACCATAGCTTGCCTCGACACAGGATAGAACGCAGGGTAGCTGGGCTGAGCGAATATCAATTCTTGCGATGTAGCATCATTCTCTGTTCTAACCTAGAAAACTGAAAGCAATGCCAGTAACCGCTAGGCGAACCCCTCACTGCTGGAGGACCGCATGGCTGACTGGCCAGACATACTGTTCACAACTTGCAGCGATCCTATGTCGGTGCAACACACAAGTAGCCCAAAGCTGCTGCTCTTGCTGCCATGGTACACAAGGCAGGTTGCACTGCCCCTAGCAACTGCCAACCACTGTTGTGTAGCTGCTCACTTTGTGGCTGCTGCTGTACTTACAGAGAGCAAGGATGCCGCGAAGTGCCTCACTGCGTGACAGAGACTGCCCTGCACGCTCAAAGAACTCGTTCTGCAGGCTGGGGTAGCGCTTGTCGCTGTCCTGGCCATACATGTCCCAGGCGCCAGTGGTGTTCTCAAGGTCCTGAAGGGAAAAACCGGGTAATAAAATGGGTCAGTCTATGATTTTTGGTCCGTGCACTGGTCTGAGCTTGCCACAAGAAGTTCGCACGCGCTCCACAACAGATTAAGCATGCTCTGAATCAGTTGATGAAATACAGGCAGGCTTGCGCCACATGCAGCAGAAGCCCTCAGTCGTGTCTCAACCATCGAGATCATAGACCAACAGCTATGCCACTCATACGCCTAACCCGTGCAGGGCCCTGCAGACCTGCTGCTGCTGCCACCCAAAAGTAGTTGCCATGCAGCCCCTTATTTCCAGACCCATAGACCCATCATGAATAAATGATCCGTGAGAACATAAATTGCTTTTAACTGGCATGAGCTTCACTAAACAAAGAGAGGTCAAGCCTTCCCCGAGTCAGGTACCACCTACAGCACCCCTCCACTCCTCATGGCTTGCCGATCTTATTCAGATATACTCACGTTCAGGTCGAAGTACCGGCTGTCCTTGCCATAGGCATTGCACACCTTCACGGGCCTGCAAGGATTGACACTGCATAAAGATTCCGTTGAGCTGCCCCGCATGCACGATCCACGCTGGGCTGGTCTCCTGAACTCCTGGTTCTGCTAAAAAATCGTCCAGAACATGCTATGCACGACCACAGACCTGCGGGAGGCCACGCGAGGGCGGGAAGCACGCAGCTGGGCGAAGCCAGTGCTGGACTTTGCGGACAGAGCGGCAGCCATGGTGACGTTTGGGAGGCTGTGTGAAAGATGCGCACCAGCAGGACTTGAGACAGCTGAGTCTGCACGGCCCTTTGGCTGTTCTGCTGTTGAGGGTATGCTGCCCGGAAGCCCTGAAGCCTCTCCTCTCTGAAGTAGTTCATGTGGGAAGTCGATCGGACGGGCCAGGTGGATCCAGCGGCCGACTTTGATCTGCCAATTTCCGCTGGCGGCGGCTCGGCGGCTTTCTGAAGACGAGCGGGCACATGGAGGTTTGGGCAAGAGCCCTGGGCGGGGCACCTAGCTGAACTGGGTTGCCCAGCTACACGCTGTGTGAAGGCAGGCTGTCACCATCTCTTGAGCCGAAAACCTTCCCGTGATCAATGCTTGGTTGAATTGCTGTGTCGAGGCGCCATATCAGGTGCCATGCCTTGAAAGCCAAGCTTGGGACGGTTTCCCATTGATCAAGATGCCTCTGTTGCGGTCGCAAACACTTGCAGGGAGTGCGTTCGTCTGCCCTCATGCATCTGCACGTCTGAAGGCAGTGCACAAAATAGCCAGGCACTCTACGCACTCCCATCCTCAACCCAGAGCTCCGACCCGCGCTCGCTGCACGGTCACGACCACCAGCGAAGTAAGCGTGCGGAACAGCTCGCTTCTCCTAGACGCCCTCAATGCAGCTGCTTATCCGATCATCTGCAGGTGGAGGAGCCTTCCGTTCAAGCAGTTGTCGACAGCAGTTCGAGCACTCTGCAACTGCAAGCTCAAGTCATAAAAAGCATCAGCGAGGTCAGTGTCGAAGGCGGAGACCTACATAGCTTGGCAAGTAGAAATAAAGGGCGTGGACACTCTGCTACATACCAGCGGGGTCCAGTGTTCGCCGGGAAGCAGTCGTGCCAAAACTGATTCTGACACTACACCATCTCCCAGCTATGTCACAGCATCGGACGATGATACGCGGTTGTCAAAAGTAGCTCATCAAGCAACCATGGGCATCCAGCACCCCTAGGCCTGCTGTTGTACAGGCAGAGCATCGCAGTGGCTGACAGTTGTGGGCAAACCCTAAACAACATCATAGCTCTGGTGCATGCTCAGTCCCAGTACAGCACCACAGGCGGGCCTCTGCTTCCACTCAGGCAATGGGTGCTTGCTTCCCCCTCACAGGTTTCTCAGGAAGAGTGGGATGCAGTGGCCTGTGCAGGAGAGGAAATCAATCCCTTCCTCAAGTGGAGCTTCTTGCATGTATTGGAGGCCAGCAAAAGCGCGGTGAGTTCAGCAAGCAGAAACCCTGGCATGGTGACTGCAGTGCACAGCATCTCCCTTCGCTGCAGTACTGCCACCTCCTGCTTCTACAGTATAACAGATTAATCGTACTGCATTATAATAGTACTGCATGTTGGTCAAAGTACCGTCTCTTTGACCGTTCAATTTGTTTGTTGTGCATTGTTGGTTGTAAGGACTGTGGCAATAGATGCAATGGTGTTGAGCCGGCGCTTAGCCCTCAGGAGGCAGGAGGAGGCAGGTGCATGATCGCAGGAAGCAACCTCTGCTTTGTCATCGTGTGTTGTGCAGCGCTCAGAGCTCAGGCATAGTGCATTGTGGTTTGCATGGAGGAGCAATGGCTAGGCTCGTACCAATCAGATGTATTTGGAAGTGACTGAGTATCAATTGGCCAGTGCACAAGGGTGTTGCTGGTGGGTGCAGGACCAGTGGACGAGCCACAAGGATACTTGTGATGGCACAGTAGTACTTAGCATGGCTGCCACCAGGCCACCCTTGAGCCCTTCTATGCATTGGCTAGGATTCCATCCAATGCACGACTGGCACTGCCAATCATGGGCTGCCTGAGTTTAATCACATGCCCCTCTGCTAATGCAGGTCATGACATATAAGAACTATCCCCGGTTACGTGCACTGCGCGCTCGATCAAATTATTGCTGGTGTGTCTTATCGTATAGTATTGTTCGCTGCCCTCACTGAGAGATGCTTCTCGTGCTTTGATCTGTTGCTCAGGTGGCTGAAGAGGGTTGGGGTCCTCAGCACATTCTAATAAGAGATGATGCTGGGACACTAATGGGTTGCTGCCCCCTGTACCTCAAGGGTCACTCCTATGGGGAGTATGTATTCGATCACAGCTGGGCAAATTACAGTCACATGTTGGGGAAGAGGTACTACCCTAAGCTTCAAAGCTGTGTGCCCTTTACGCCTGTGACTGGCCCGAGGTTGATGGTGCGACCGGGGCCTCTGGCGGGGGCAATTAGGAAAGCTATGGGGGAGACGCTGGGGGGGGCGGAAGGGGGGGGGGAGCGCGGAGAGGTGGAAGGGGGTATTCTTCAGGAAGGAGGCAGGAGGGCGGAGGGAGGGGGAAAGCAGGTGGGCGCGGCAAGGAGGGGAAGGGGCACTTCAGAAGGTTGTGTAATACTAGGCGTTGGGGGGTTGAGTGGTGAAGGTCTGGCAGGGAATTGCACTGGTCCAGGTGCTCTGTTATGGTTTAGAAGGTATGTCGGATGCCAGTCAACTTTGCTTGATGTAGGGTTGTGGTTGGTGCTTGCAGCAATGCTGCTGGTTGTCATATACTCTTTGGGTTCGCTTTGTTTTCAAATTCATGCCGCTCCAATCATACATGGGCTGTACTCTCTGTTCACGAATGTTGCACTGTTGTGTTATCGAAAGTGGGAGTTAATCTTGTGTCTCTTTATTGTGCACGTTACAGGCAGTAACATAATAAAACATATGCAAAGGAACCTGTATGGGCGCATTGCAAGTAAGCTTAGCATCCGTCACGACCATTGGGGTGATCTCAGTACTCACAGTAAGCTGCAAAGCAATCTATATGTTATCTTCCTAGCATGCAACCAATTATGTTGTCAGTGGGGTCTATTTGGCTTTACCACTGTCAGTAGTTTGATTGTTATGGACACAAGCCCATTTATTTCTGCTTATCAAATGCTCTCGATTTCGTGCTGCTCTGGTTGCAGAGTCTCTGGGGGTGTCTTCTGTGCACATCACTTTTAGCACATCAGCGGAGTGGGCTGAGTTGGGGGCTAGGGGCTTTCAACAACGACGAGGGATTCAGTACCACTGGGAGAATAATGGATACAACACCTTTGAAGACTTCCTGGCAGACCTCAAGCAATCAAAGAGGAAAAGTATT
This sequence comes from Pseudopediastrum boryanum, assembly GCA_963556185.1. NCBI lineage: Eukaryota > Viridiplantae > Chlorophyta > Chlorophyceae > Sphaeropleales > Hydrodictyaceae > Pseudopediastrum > Pseudopediastrum boryanum. The sequence goes on from OY744500.1 coordinate 4,516,478, forward strand.
AGGCAGGTAGGTTGACTGGCTATAGGCAGGGGGGTCTGGCTTGCTGGGGAAGAGATAAGGGTCTGTGCTCAGGGAGCTGAAGTAGATAGGGCCCAATTGAGGCTCATGTGGCTGTGCCTCAAGAAGAGGCCAGGCAGGGTGGGGAATTAATAAAGTAATAATAGTAATAATAATATGGAAGTACGGGGTACATGGCATTCCAACGTATGGTCGTGCCGAACCAAAAAAGGGGGAAGTATCCCTGAGGTTCAATCTTTGGATACCTAAGCTTTTGTGTACACTGGAGGCCTGGGCAGGCGAGTGGGTGAGTTGGTGGGTGGCGCTGGCCTGGGGTGTGGGATTGCTGGTCCTTGTGGGTTTCAGGGGCTGGGAGGCCACGCTTATTGCTGGGAGGAGGCAGTTGATTCTGACACATGACAAGATAAAGTCCACTTTCCCCTCGCCATTGACAGTGTTCACTGTATGTGCAGCTTTTCCTCTCACAACTTCAAGCCATCGTGCAGCAGAGGCTGAAAGCTGAAGAATATCCAAAGTCATTGCATAGTGTGTGGAAAAGCTTAGGCAGTCAATACAGCCTGTTTGAAGGTGGTTGCTGCTGGCCTTGTCTTCCTTGCAGGAGCGTAAGAGCATATCAGCCCAGGGCCTCACAGTAAAGCGGTTGACAGGATCAGAGATCACGGCACAGCATTGGGACACCTTCTACACCTTCTATCTGGCCACTGTGGACAAGAAGTGGGGCTCTGCATACCTTACAAGAGACTTCTTTTACATGTACGTCCTTTAAACGTTTTCTATGAAGGGATAATGATTAAATGTAGTTTGTTACATTCGTTGAATGTGAAATACCAAAGCAATGAACCCTGACATGTTCCTCTGTAGGTGTACAATCAGCAAGGCCAGACAGTTACATGGCACCACATGATAGGCCCCTGCTCTTTTACTCGGCATTCCATCGTGTTTTGATTACCTGTACCCGCCCTCCATGCCAGCAGTGCAGCAAAGACATGTGGCGAAGATAATGGGAGGATCTTCCATCATATAGCTGTTATACATACAGTTTAATAGAGACAGTGTGCTATGCATGCATTAGGGAGATACCCATTGTTTTGGTTTGCATGCATTCTCTGCTTCTGATGTGCCTTTAGTAAGGTTTTGTGACAAATGTCCAGCCGGCCTTAGCAGCATCGGAACATAGCACGCCCCTTGCTGTCAACTCTCAAGAGCTGGGTTTTGTTGATGGCCCCATGTAGAGGTCTTGGTATGAGTGTTAGCTGTGTTTTGTTTTTCATTGGCTTCACAGGCCGTGAACCTAGAGACAGAGAGCTTCCTGTGTGTGCCATTAACAGAGGGATAGGATAAACACCAGCTGTTAAGTTCCCTAGGGGCATGTGCCACATATGGGGGAATGGGTGCATTGCTGTTTGCCGCTGTTTGCAGGTTGGGGCTCTTCTTGTGCCAGCAAAGATTCAGTGTATGGCCTCCAAAACCTTCCCTTCTCAACACACTTACAAACTGATTGCAGTCATATGGTGGGTGCTTCACGGCTGAAAACCAGTGAGCTGTCTCATTGCACCCCTCATAGAGACAACAACTTCGGCTGGGGAGCGAAACAAGCAGCCGGGAGCTCATTAAAAAGTGAAGTGATAGGCCCTAAACCCCGCAGTCCAGAGTTTCCGTCCCTCGTTTAGCAAGCTGAACATCCACAGTGCACTCAGCACGGTTAGCATATGTCCGAACGAAGAACGATACGAACTGATAGCTAGTTCATTGCTTCCCAAACCATTCACTTACAGTCCTAAACTCGGATGTATGTTTATTATGTGCTGGTTTCAGGTTAGGTTCTGAGATGAGTGATGATGTTTTGCTGGTGGTGGCAGAGGAGGGTGGGGAGGTGGTGGCAGCAGCACTAAACCTCATTGGTAGTCATGCACTGTACGGACGCAACTGGGGCTGCATGCTGGGAAAGCACTACAAGAACCTGCACTTTGAGCTGTGCTATTACCAGGTGAGACCAAATGAGTTGGACTGAGTAGCGGTTGAGTCGATTGAGTTGGCTTTGGGTTTGCTTGTGTAGGACGTGGGCGGGGTGATTTTGGCTTGCATGTGCTTTATCAGGCATGCATGGGGTTTAGTGGGACTTGAGTAGGTCTTGAGGGGGCTTGAGTAAGGCTTGAGCAGGCTTGTTTAGAGTTGGAGTGGGGCTTCAGGGCTTGGTGGGTTTTAAAACGGCATTCAGCATTGGCGACGCTCGAGGAGGGCTGGAGAGCGGTTCGATGGGTGTTGCATATGGCCAGATTAAGGTTCATTGGGCTTGGATTTTGCATTGCGGAGGCTTGAGGGGGGCTTCAGAAGGGTCAAGTAGGCCTGGGTGGGCCCTGATCAAGTTTTGAGTGCAGCCAAGTGGCCTTGGTGCTGTGACCAGAAATGCAAAGTACACGGTGCCGTCCAACCAGGAAAGACTTTTTGACTGATAAAGCATTCTGGAGTAGGTCTTCAACTTGGCTCTCGCTCTGCAGCATGGATGCTGATTATGCTAGAAGATCCCTTGCATTAAGATTGCGGCTGCTTCAGGAGTATGCGTCGATTGATAAGGTGATTGGGAAGCTTGGACGTCAGGGGAACAAATGAGGTGTGCACTGCTGTCTTGTGTTTGAATTCTGTAACATGAATGGTGAATTAAGAGATGGGACTGGAAAGCAATTCAAGGTGAAGTGCTGCTGATGCATGTTGCTGAGGTCACGCCTCATCCGCCAACTTAAGTTCTCTGATATTGTGACAGCATGGGCCTCTGTCCCCGCCCTCTTCCCTACCCACTCCTTTGTTCTTCCCCCTTCCCCCGCTTTTTCTCTCGCCCGTCCCCTTCCCTCCTTCCCCTCTTCCCTCCTTCCCTCTCGCCCCCCGCTCTTTTCGCCCGCCTCTTTGGCCTCTTCCCAGCCTCCCCTTTCCCCTCCCAGACATTTTTCCTCTCCCTCTCACCTCCTGTTTTTCCCCTACCCTGCCCCCACCCGTTCCTGCCACCCTCCAAGCTGTTTGTTGAATTTTGCTCGTGATCGATGTGCCGCATTGTCAGGCGATTGAAGAGGCCATAGCTCGTAAGCTCCCTCGTGTTGAGGCGGGGGCCCAGGGGGAGCATAAGATGCAGAGGGGCTACCTGCCAGCCTTGACCTATAGTGCACATTGGATGGCAGACCCCACACTACGACATGCTGTGGATAAGTTCCTGGGTAGAGAAGAACAACAGGTGAAGGGGGGGGGGGGGACAGAGGAGAGGACAGCGAGGAACGGGGGGGGGGGGACAGGAGGGGACAAGGGGAAACTTGGGGAGGGGGGAACAGGAGGGGACGATGGGGAACGGGGGGGGAACAGGAGGGGACATTGGGAAACTGTGGGGGGGGGGGCGGGCAGGAGGGGACAACGGGGGAAGGGGGGGGGGATGGGAGGAACGGTGGGGGGACAGGAATAGGAAGTGTGGGCCAGGAGGGGGGTGTGCCAGGAGGCGGAGCAGAGGAGGAGAGTGGGCCGGGCTGCAACAGAAGGGATAGGACTGCAGGACCGGGGGGAGGAGGAGGGGGGGGGGGGGGCGCATGGGAAGAGGGGAAGGGGGAAGTCTACAGCGTGGGGAAGAGCGTGATTGTGTTAGGTTGGCCATGGTATGTGGTGTATGCCATGCTGTGGATTGGTGCCTGGTTGGGGAGGAGCAGCAGGGTAGGCACGGGGGAGAACAGGAGGGGGCCGGGCTGGAGGGGGAAGGTGGGACAATGGGGAAGGTGGGGAACAGGAGACGTAGGATGGGGAAGAAGAAATGGAGTTTGGGGGGGGGGGGATAGAATTGGAGGAGGTTTAAAAAGGTGGTGAGGAGGTTATCGGGGTTATGGGGGGGGTCCGGAAGGAGGACAGGGGTGGGAGATGGAATTGGTAGGAAAGGTACAAGGCACTGGGGAGGAGGTTGGGGGGGGATGTATGGATGGAGGACAGGGGAAGGGGCAGGTATGGGGATAGAGGGGTGAAGGGTGATAAATGGTGGTTCCTGGGTGATACAGGGGCCGGTGAACCTGCTTGGCTATAGTTTCATTCAGCACAAGCACATTAGGTTTTGTGGGCAGGTGTCAAATCAGCGATCTCTTTGCTGCTACTTCTTGTTCCTGTCGGCAGAAATCCCATGCTCTTATGGCCATGCCCGTAGTGTATGGCCTGCATATGGTTGATTTGCGTGCAGTTGTGCTTTTTGCTGCCTCATCATATGGGCTGCTGCTGCTAGCATAGACCCTGGTTGCACACCCAATGCATCAGCTCTATCATTCCATGTCATCCTCTCTGTGAGAGCTTCGCTGCAGGGCCTATGGCACTTCTGTTATGACAGATCATGGGATGCCATATAGATGTTGCTAATCGTAAATTGTGCTGCTAATGCTGTGGCTGTGTCCTCCTCCCTTGCTATGCAGATAGCGTATGCCTGGCAGGCCCTGACCTTACAGGCCAGTCCCTTCAAGAAGGAGCGCACCTTGGATTACGTAGTGGCCAAGATGAACAGCTACTCCAGTCTGTCATCTGCTGAACTAGAAGCCGAGGAAATGGCTGTAGCAGAGTGGGAAAGCAGCAGCAGTAGCAGCAGCAGTAGTAGTACTGATGAAGGCAATGGCAGCAGCAGCAGCAGCAATGGGAGCAACAACTGAACCGAGTAGTCAGCTGCTGTGTGTGGCTCAGGGATGGTAATTGCTGCTTCGGCGAGGAGCTGGAGTTGCAGCGAGGACTGAGGAGGGTAGCAACAGCAGCAGCACAGCAGAAGTTCAGGGGACAATTATGTGGAGTCATCAGAAATGTACTTGTGAAGCTGCTGGTCAAAGCCCCCCTGAAGATGATACTCAAACACCAACTCCTCGTTGTGTAGGTTGTGTTGGTTTCATGGTTTTTCTGGGCCAGGCAGAGGAGATGGTGGTAGTGAGGATCTGCAAAGAGCAGCAGCAACAGCGGCAAACAGGCAGCAGGAGTGTGGCGGATTGAAGAGGGCGTGCAAGGAGGTACCACAGGGCTGCAGGGTATCTGCCATGATAACTAGCAGCAATAACACCAAGCCAGCAAAAGGTGTTGTCTCTTTTTAGTGTCAGCAATTACAGTGACAGCAACAGCTGGTAGAGTGCTTGAGAGTGAGCTTTTACTCTGGAGCACTTTAACAGCTGTTGCTGCTGCTGCCATATTCTGACACTCAATAGAGACAGCACCTGACTGTTGTGTTGGTCCTCCTTGAAAGGAACGCCACGGCTGCAAGCATGGGAGCAGCAGCAGCAGCAGATGATGATGATGAGGAGGAGGAGGTGTGCACCACTTCTCTGCCTACGGGGCTACAGTTTGATCCTTGAGATCAGTTATGTTGTCCATAGCACCAGGGAAGAAGGGCGTGCTGAGTCGTGAAAAGTCCTGGTCAGTCTGAGCTGGCAGAGCCCTTGTAGTTGCGACATCTTGAAATGTTTGTTTGTTTCGTTGCTTGGAGCTCCTGGTGTCACTGGTGTGAGACTGAAAGCCATTCATTCCCAGGTGCAGGCACATAATATCTAATACAGTACTCAAACAATGCTCTGGCCAGTCGATGATGATGTGGCAAATCAGTACTTGGGAACTAGGGTTTTGAGCTGTAATGTGGTCAAAAGCTGTATCATATGTTAGGGAGTGGAGTAGGGAATAGTGTGCATGGAGTGTAGTAGTTTGGATCTAAGGAGCTTCATGAAGTGTTGAGGGATGTGCCCTTAAAGGCCAGGACCTGCAGTGGTTCAAGTGGCTGGGGCTTGAATGATGAGTCAATGAGTGTGTGACTGCATCAGCTGAAGGCAGGGGATGTGCTGTATGTAGTATCTCATAGGACTGCTTTGCACGTGTGCAGCACCTGTAACTTCGCACCTAACCCGTTTGTTAGCGCATATAAACATGGAAAGGTGAAAACCTGTGACCAAGAGCAGGAGCACTGCGTGCGTTGTGGATCTATCCAGGTGATGTGATTTTGCAATATGCATGTTATGACGTCTCAAGAAGCTCGACTAGGTATTAATATTGCCTTGTGTGCATAGATGTTGCGGCATAGCCCTGAATTAGTTTAGCTGGTGTTTGGAGCAGAGAGGCCATTGTGCCAGTGTTGGGCAAAAGTTCGGTTTAGGGTATGCCAAGGTAGTTAAACAGGCTGGGTGAGGAGGAATGTGATACACTGGTTGCGGTGGTTCCTGCTTACGTCTGTCGCCTGGACAAGAAGATGTTTGACTGAGAGGAGCATGTCATGCTGCTCTGGTGGTATGCTGTTCTTCTGGGATTGTGTCTAGGAATCAGACACATGTAGAGAGGTCATCCATTGGATCCTCAGATGCAAATTTATATGCATGATCATATTGACGACGCTGTACAGCTGAGAGAGGTGTGTTGTCATGCTGGTTTGGTGGTATGAGGTCCTTAACAAATGGATGTGTTAGTGGGTCACACTTGTAGTGTGTGCAATGAGTTGCAGACCTTACAAGCACGATCCACGAATGCATCCATTTGTACACAAGTGTCCATCTTCCTTATTCTGTGCCTGCATCTGAGCAAGACTTACTCTCCAAGGCTGGTGTGGCATGTTGGCCGGTTTGACTATGATCCTTCTCCTGTCTCACCAATATGCATTGTTCGGGATATGCTGACATGTATAGCTTGTTATAAACTGTGAGTCGAGCAGTGAGTGATAATGCCAGTGTCTGGCATGCTGTACATTAGGGCAACAGTGTCTGGTTGTAGAGGCGGGGGGGTTGGGACGGGAAATGGGGCAGGAGGGTTTGGTGGTAGCAGATAGAGAGAGACAGAGCAAGAACTATGCAAATGGCAGGGAAAGGTTCGAGGTTACATATTGATGGAGGGGGAGCAGTGGTGTTAATGATTAATGACAGGAGGGTGATTGTGCCTTGGTCCTAAGCTGTGTTAGTGGCCAATGAGGCCCAATCGGGGTTGTGGATGTGCTTTGGTAGCTCACTCGTGCAGGGGAAGATCTGGGGTTGCTGGTAGGCGCATCCAGGGGGTTTGCGCTTGTTGCTGACACCACTGTTACAGGTCGCGCTGCACTGTCCAGTGCAGCAGCATCCAGTTTGCAGAGACCTGCTGTGCCTACTGCTGGTTAAGCAGAAGCGGGGGTGCTGTATGTGCCAAGGAGGGAGGACTGTTTGGGTCACTCTTAGAGTGATCGAGATCTGCAGATGCATCCATATGTACAGTGAGGTATTCATCCTTGTGTGTAGTATTGAGGGTGATGTTGTCAATGTATGGTATCATGCTTCTTTTGCGGATGAGGAACTGGTTGAAGTTCCCTAGACGGATCCAGGGTATGATCTTTCTATTTTGGTGCCGGTCTGGAATCCATTGTTTTTGGATCATCCGATGGTGTGCTTGGTCGTTTCGACCTAGCAGCCACACCTTAAACAAACAAACGATCTTTTACGTCCGGGTCCAAGACCGGAAGTCAGACTGACTCATCGGACGGCCTTGCGGCGACCTTAAATGCTTGTTATGTTATGTTATGTTTGCCCCGGCACATGCACTGAGAATTGCCGCTCAATGGTCGATGGAGTGAGCACCCCGTTTGTGATTTGGTGTGCGTCCAGGGGTGGTAGGTGACAATGTTATTGTAGTGTGACAGGGATGGGGTGGACATTGGATCATGAGAAACGGGTCATCATATAGTAGTCTAATCTGAGCAGGAGTGTTGGTGGCCGAAGCACCTGTTAAGGTGGGATGTGCCTAAATAGCAGCAGTAGCATGTTTGTGCTGTTGGCACGCGTGTCCATCCTGTTTACCTGCTGGTTCATCGTGTTGTTGCCCATGCTGCTGCCACCATTCTCTGTGTGCTCCTGCTTTCTGTTGTGTGGGAGCATGGCCGGGGTCTAGGCTCTTACCTTGCTGCACCTGGCATGTAGGTGCCTGCACATAGATGTGATTTTGGTTTGCGGTGTCCGTTAGAGCTGAGTTCAAGTGCATTTTCGGGCGCTTCTCGCCTGCACTGCTCTTTGCGGAAGTTGTGGTGATGCATGGGGTGACCATCATGACCTGCGTTTGCCGTCATTGGGAGGTCAGCCGACGATATGGCGCTGTACAGATTCTTGAGCTTATCCAGCCTTCGATAAAAAAATGAATTGGGCTTCTGGCCATGTCCGAACGTCACGGCAGTCACCACACACTCGCAGCAGCTGGTTGACGTGCACCTCCGATGGCTCGTCTCGGATGCTTGGGCCCAGCTACCTCCAAGTTCATTTGCAGTGAGGACCTTCTATAATATAAAGGTTTGCCAGCAGTCACACGATTGCATCAGTCCCACAGAAAATAGACTTTTTGAGTCGACACAACTGCCAAGCTTCGTTCCGGCAAAACTGCAGTACATACGGAAACATACCAGGTGCGTGTATGCTGTCTCTACCATTGTGGCCAGAGTTCGATGTGTGCACACGAGTATAGCTATGCTACTTGGCGGATGCGTCGTGGTGATTATAGCCAAGCCTACCTGGCATGGAAACGAGGCCCGGCAGTCAGCATATTATGATGAACTTTATGCAGTTTTGCCAGCCTTCATAGATTTATGTAGGTCGGTAGTCGTAGCTTTACGTGCATGATTGCGATGTGACTATCATAACGAACCTGAGCAAGGTTGTGCTCCCTGACCATGGTAGATCTGTAGCTCTAGGTCTAACATAGCCAGCAGGCAGAGCTGCGGCAAGACTCTACGGAGCTCCGTAGATGCGTAGCGCTTACGCTTAATGGCTGACGGCTGTCCTCGACTCTGCTGTGCCTGCAGGTGACACACCTTAACCCACAGCTCCAACCGGTGACACCGACTAAGCAACATGGCTTCAAGGACATTCGTCTGGCTCTTTGCCTTGGCCACGCTTTTTCTGGCCGTGCTCCCACTCGCACACGGCGCAGATCGCATGCTTCAAAGCACACGGGCTCTTCAAAAAGCAGACGGCCTGCCTTCCCTGCCCTTCTATGGCAACTGGTGCGGACCTAATTACGGATCAGGAAGTCCCATAGATGATTTGGACACCTGCTGCCGCACACATGACAAATGCTATGATGCCAAGGGCTCTTTCAACTGCAACTGCGACCTGGACCTCACCAGATGTGCTTACTATACCAGTGCTTCATTTTGGCAGGCAGAAAAGCGTTCTAAACGCAAATTGATTCAGCTGTACATGGTCCGTCAAGCGGCTGTCAATGGCTGTCTGAATGCTGCCATTGACATGGCCAGGCAATTGGATCTGGCATTATACCCCCTGCCAACACCTTAAGTTGCAGGAGGTGTTAACGCTCTTTGGTGGCCATCCTGCTTCCATCTTTTTTTTTGTGTCCATAACTACTAGTAGTATGGCAGCCAAGCACAAGTCGCAGATCAGCCACCACTTCCCAAGGTGCGGGTTGAATTGAGGACCCCTGACCTTCGTGGGTGTTTACATGGATGCTGCCCATGCCAGACGCACAAGCCGAGTGCTGCAGGATGGCTGGCTTTTCAAGAAGGGGTTTTTAAGGATTCAGGTAAATATTCTGCTGGTTTGGCGCTAGACCACAAGGTTTTGAGGGGTATTTTGTGGGCATGCCTCTCTCACTGCAGCCTGCAGTGCCTGGAGGGACAAGGGCCAGCTATTTGACACATGGCACAGCACTCTTGCTTACACCTCCCAAGCAAGGCGACAAAATGAGCTTCTTACTCCTGCCTCTCCATACATTACGAACTTATGCTCAGACGTCATGAATTGTGGTGGTAGTAAATTGGGGAGATGCTTGCGCTGTTGTGGTTTGAGTGAGAGTGAATGACAAAGCGCTGCTGTATGTACAAGAGGCATTATTCTTGATCTTTTGACTTGTTTAGTGCCACCATTCTGCTAGCATACAGAGAGTCAATCTCATCTGCTCCTTCACTTAGCTCCTGCAAGTGGGGCCCCATTGCCTCCTGCTACAGCAGCTGGCGTATGTGTAAACTAGTTGTCAGGAAGGGTCTCAGGCAAGTGCTGGTCTTGCCTTGACGCCTGTCAGTTGACGGCATGAATCATCTTGGACTGCCATAAGTGCAGCATGGTTCATAACCAGAATCTTCATATGTTCATTACCAAAGGTGGGGTGTGTGTGGTCAGGTATGTTATTACTGCGCCGCATGCAGTTGAACAAAGTATCCCTGTTCTGTTTGGCCATATTGGTTACTCCTGCAGTCCTCTAATTCATGTTACCGTAAATGGACAGCAGCAATGTGGGAGATTGTGGGCAAGTTTCCACAGGTGCATCTGTAGCAACACCATCACGAGCATCCATTGTGCAAATCCACCCCACACACTGGTCCGGGGGTGGTGTGCTCTGCAAATCTGACAATGCAGCAAACAGCCTGGACCTTCAGCGCACGGCAAGTCGAAATGTGCTGGCTTGACTTACATTGGCTAGCAAGGGTTAAAGGGAGGGGTGGTGTCAGCCAGTGTGAGACTCTTGGACAGGAACATTATGTATGGCATTGGAGCGTAAGTTGGCTCCAATGCAGATCTCGGCATTTACCCAAATCCTTGGGTGAGACCCTACTAATGCTCTTGGCGGACGTAATTCCTCTTGTGCTTACCTATACTCGATGGCTGTGTCTGCAGATGCCTTTCCCAGCAAAAGGGACACGCGCGGAGGAGATTCCTAACGTTGTTTGCCTGGCAGACGATGTGACACATAATGGGCACTAACTGTTATTGTGAAGATAGGCTGTCACAGGTGCGAAATACCCGACCAGCGGGTGGAAGACCTGTCTAATCTGGAGGTCAGGGTAATTCCCACCACGAACTCACAGGTAAAGCGGCCGTGAACTGTCAGACAATAACATCCAGGAGAACTTAAGAGTCAGATTTTATTTCTAGTCCTCCTTTAAAGGAGCCAAATAAACGCGGCAATGTGAGTCCACTTCGGAAGCCACATTCCACACGCTCGGCAAGGACCTCGCGCGTGGTCCGATCTATCTACTGGTGCCCGATAAACCTGTACATTGCGGATCTGTCAGCTTGTTAGCTCCCTGCTTCCATAATACCTCCCTTCTAATCATCGGTGGTATGGTAGGGTACTCTTTGAGCGCTCTTTTGAAGGACTAGCTAACATGAATATGTTCGCACATGGCTGGTCACCCCTTGCACGACGCTGCAAGTGCTAGCAACCTATTTAGCAACCTCCCTTTTGGATACAACCATCCCCAGAGACTGCAGTAATGGTGTCGTATATGATGCTCAAGGCATGCCCCAGCTCATCTACTAGCATTGGTACACCCCCTTGTCACCAATGCTCTTACTTGCATTGTGGTGAGCAGCACACCCATGATAGAGGCGATCTACTGGTAAACCACCCATGTGTTTGTTCCACTCACTAATTCAGGGGTAACTTATGCCTGATTGTCCTGCTGTATCTTACAAACGCACTGCAGTATGCTGACAACATGTTTAGGCTCACTCACGCAGTACTCTGAAGATCATCATGGCATCAAAGATCCTTTTCAGCACTCTTGTGCTCCTGTGTGCTCTGGTTGTTGCCTCTGCCGACTCTACATGCAAGAACAATGGTGACTGTGCTGACATCGGATCAGACTGGATCTGTGTCAATGGCCGGAGGATGTGCAAGTAAGTGATGTATCTACCCAAGGGTACTCTGTAACTCGTACTGGTTTTAAGTAGCATATGAGCTGATGAGAGAGAGGATAACTGAGTGACATGGCTCACACTCATAAATCCGCCCTCACCAAGGGCGAGGGGCCTATACCACAGATTCAGTATAATCTGTAGTGCTGATCCAGCGCCAACATGTGCAGCAGCAGCAGTGGCAAGCGTTACAGTTGATCATCGTATTTTATCGGCCACATTGCATCCATGATAATGGAATTGCTGGCTTAATTATAGGCAGGACATACCGGTGCTTAGGCTAACAACAGCATTAGCAGGTAGCACCAGCAGCGACACCAGCTGCGGCCATGTTTTACTATTCCCCCAATCAGCGCTTCCTTTATAGGCAATCCACAACTTCTAGTGCATTAGTATGCTATCTGATGTGCTTGCCAGCAGCATAAAATGGGACAAGGCATACAGGCCGGCCAGGTCACATCTTAGCACGTCTTGGCTAAGTCTTGGCATGTACTGCGGTCCCCCCTTCCAATGCTTGCCCATATATAGTATTGCACTCAATAAACTCACTTCTGCTGCTGTGCGGCAGAGAAATGCAGCACCCCTGCCCACAACAGCCTTCCCGGCCTGTGCAGTGGTGGAGCCCACCCCTTCGCTGGCGTGTACTGCAACTCAGTGGAAGGCAGCTCCACTGGTGTCCTCATCACTGACCGTGACAATGTAGGAGGGGCCCCCATGAAGGCCGGCTATGGCTGCAGCAAGAACACCGATTGTGACAAGTACGGCCCTGGGTACTTCTGTGACTACTTTGTACCCAAGGCCGTGACCAACGCCCCCTCCACGCCCCCTGCTCAGTGCGTGAGGCCTGCTGCTCCTGCATGCTTCCCTCTCATCCCTATCGAGGAGCTGAAGAAGGTGTCCAACTGGCCCAGCTGCCCCAAGACCTGCCCCTTCTAAGTTGACTCTGTTGTAACCATTCCGTGTAACTAGCTGTCACCTATGCTACTAGGAGTAGGGTTGGGAGGGCCAGCAGGCCTGCTGCTGCTTAGGATTCGCCCATGCACTCATAATGGATGTAATCATGGGCATTGAGTGTGTGGGAGGCTGCCAGCTTCAAGGGGTTGAGTATGTGCAAATGTTCATGGCCACTTTATGCCAGTGTGTCTAAGCGCTACGGACGGATGTTTCTGAATAAATGCCAGCCCAATAACCTAATTCTTGTTGATCCAGTGTGTGTGTGTTGAAATCAAATGTGGTCTGCAGTGCCAGGGGGTTACCCAGGGACTGTTCAGTCGCTGTGCCTGCCATTGAAGTACCTGCATACTATAGTATACGGTGGTGTGTTTGGTCGGTTCGACCTAGCAGCCCTTTGCGGTTGCCACACCTTAAATGTTTGTTATGTTATGTTATACTGGGATGAGCTGTTTGTGAGTAGTGCTGCTACTGGATGCTGCGAAGTGGTGCTGTTGTTAGCAGCCCATCCCTGTTTCTAAACAATGTTGGATTCTAATGTTGCTGGTGCCTGACAAAACTGTTCGCCATTACTGAGGGAGGATTGCGCACAGCAAGTCACTTGCTGGCTCACTTCCCTCCATGTGATGGGAAAGCAGGTCAGCAGTTATTTTACAAAGACAATCATGGTGTGGTACATCCTGGCCCGGAGTTTTGTGCTGGCTCCCATGGAGCTTGTAGTCAGCACATCAGGCATATGATGAAGCACATGAGTTTGTACATGAGCATGTGTGGGTACGCAGTCAAGTGCCTCAACCACTCTGCAGTAGTGAGCTGCAGACTGTTTCAGGCACTTGAACTGTTGTCTGCCTGTACTGCAGAGTGTTTCAGGCACTTACTGGTGGTCTGCATATTTTAGGTGGCTTCAAGCATGGCCAAACCCGTGTTATCGTATGCACACATATGAAGTACGTACTGCATTAGAGTAGGCTAGTGCAGGTTGCCTGTGGTACAGTCATTTAGTGTTTGGCAGTCGTCACAGCTGGTGCATCTGGGTATCTTCAGTTTGGGCACGCAGGGCGTAGGCGGCAGCCCGGTTATGCGGTGGTCCCTTGAGGCCCGCAGGTGGTGTAGAAGTCGGTACCTCCGACAGCAGTATGTACATATGCCCTGCTGAAAGAGCCCTGCTGTCGGATAGAGCTGTCTAAGGTCCATTAAGGTCCAGCTTGGCTGCTGTATGCATGATCCTGTCATGAAATTTGCTGGCCCAGCTCTTTTGTGGCCGGTGCTAGAGCGATTGGCCCATGGGTCGAGTCAGCGGTATGAATTGAAGGGCCGGGTGGGCCGTATCAAGTCGTAGTCCGGATGGTGGTACTTTCTTTATATGACATAGATCACTGCACAACTCTCGGACCGTGCAGCACTTGCCACGTGTTGATCATACATGTAGACCCTTAGTCGGAGCATCCTGCTGGCTCCGGGCGGGGAAGAGTGACCTCCGTCCCACTCTCATGTCAGTAACCTTCGGACCGTGCAGTAGATGAGGCCGGCCAGTGTTCACATCAAACAAACAAAATGACAAACAAGTAAGGTGTGGCAACCAAACGGGTTGCTAGTTGAAACGACCAAACACACCATCGGATGGATCCAAACACAATACATTCCAGACCGTGGACCAACTCAGAGCGATACCCAACCACTCATCATGTATCCATCTAGGGGACTTCAACCAGGTCATTATCATCAGACAAATCACCAGAATGATCGGACTCCGAATCATCGAACATTTCCAAAATACCGGACCGGCCGCAAGCAAGATGTCTGGCAAGTCCACCACATCAGTACCATCAGACTGGTGGCAATACCATCAGACACGAACGCAGGCGGCGACATAATTGACCAAAGCCGAGAGAGGAACACGGCTCACTACTGGAAGACAGTGCCCAAAAGTCAGCTTACCACAGAGAAGACAGCGCAGCCACAGCTGCCAACTACAAATCTCAAGCCTCAACAATTATAGAGCTTTCACACAAGAAGAGGCAATGAGCCTCATCATCATTCATAGAACACCTCGTGCGGCCAAGGTGCATGCGAACCCCAGAGACAATGCACGAAAGCGGTTGCCGGGGAAAGACATGTGAACCCCAGGAGACAGGTGATAGTCACTGTAAATCAATCTGCTCTTCTAGCATGCTGCCGCACCCATTTTTGAGTGCAAGACAACCTTTTCCCAACAAAGCAAGCTAAAAAATGCCCTCGGGCACTCCTTGCAGCTCTTCTCGGATGGATGCACCCACAAATACTCTCCCACAGACGTGTTGCCCATGTTTAATCAGTACCAAATGGCCCTTTTGACACGATCAGATTGGGCCAACGCCACCCACAAGAAGCCAACTTCGTTCCGACGGCAAAGTAAGAACAAGTCATCGTCCAAAGACTCACACTGCCTGCCACCAGCCCACCCTTCACCCCTCAGGAAAGCCCCATGAGCAAACCCAGCTTATCATACTACATAGTAGCCCCCCCTTTCGAGTCATGAAAGACAAAACATAAGCACTAGGGCAGAATAAGCCTCACAGGGCAGCTCAAATAAACTCTCTTGTGTCTTTACAACTGAGGTACCACCTGCTAACCACCACAACCTCATTATGCATCAGCCTAAATCACGTCCTCTGCAGCACTCATAATCTCCCCATGTCAACAGAGCGGATCCACTTGTCAGGCAGAGGCAAGCACCAATACTCGGCTACACATACATTGCAAACCATCTTGACTTCTGGCTGCACTGGTCATACCAGCTCATCCTGTCATTGCTTCACACAAATAAATACATACGCACTTGCCTGTATAGTTTTGACCCACAGCACAAATGCTTGCCCCGGTTGAGTTTGCAAAATGGTAACAGGTAAGGCTACCTGTAAACCAGTCACCTATTGAGCATAGATGGCATCTAATCGCGCCACATGCCTCTAAGACCCCGCAGGCACTTCCCAGCTCCAAGCAGCAAATCACTGCCCAAGCAGCAACATACTGCCCAAGCCACCAAAGCACTGCCCAAGCAGCAACATACTGCCCAAGCAGCAAAGTACTGCCCCAAGCAGCAAAGTACTGCCCAAGCAGCAAAGCACTGCCCAAGCAGCAAAGCACTGCCCAAGCAGCAAAGCACTGCCCAAGCAGCAAAATACTGCATGTCCAGAGGGCACCATCTACCCCAGGAAGCCCTCTGCCTTCTTCAGCAGCTCAGGCAGCCGCTTCAAAGCTCCTTTTGCCTTGAGTGTAGCCCATCTGCTGTTCCCCCACATCCCCCACCCCGCCATAAACCGCACATAATCCAAAAAGCACAGCTCATAATGTACTGCCATCACCTCCCGGCTGTACTGCTCTGCTGCTGCTACCTTCCCAGCTTGCTTTAGCTGCTGCTGAAGTTGCTGGTGATAGTAGTCCAGCAACTGCTGCTCCTGCTGTTCCACAACATCAGCATCTACACTCGAGCACAGCATGTATGCCACATCCCGTACCCCATACCCAGCACCACAATACTGGAAATCATATGCAGCACATTCACTGCAGTCAGCAGTGAACATCAAGTTCGCACTTTTGAAGTCCCCGTGGACTAGGGTCCTGTACTTCCCGCTGCTGCTGCTGCTGTTACTGTTCTTCATGCCGCGTATTGCGTGGTCTATCTTCTGCGCAGCTTCTTTGAGGTCTTGCCAGTTACTGCCCATTTGAGCCAGCTCCTCCTGTCGAGTTTCTAAGTGCCAATAGCACCCCTGGTCCCAAAGATCTGCTGCTGCTAAAGCTGTGACTGCTCCTGCTGCTGCGGTGGGCTCATCTACTGCTGCTGCTGCTGCTGAGCCTTTGCTGTTATCGCTGCTGCTGCTGCTGCTGCTGCTTGTTAGAGGTAACTCCTCCCACCAGAAGGCATGGAAAGCAGCCAGCCAATTGAGTGCCGCCTTTGCTTCCTGCATGCACCAAGAGGGCAGTAAGACATTGCTTTTAAGGGTGAACAAGCAGTGCTGCAGAGTGCAATCCACTTTATCCGTGGATGAGTCTACAGGACAGTAATCGCTGGCAGGGAGGCCTGATAGCATTACAAGGGGTGTGTGGAGGTGGTGCTGCGAGCATGTCCTACAGCCAAGCTGGCTAAAGCATGCAACAGTAGCTATCAGATAACCAAGCCATTATCAGTGCTGCTACGGCTGCTCCTTCATCACAGCAGACATAATAGGCCCGATTATGTTGTTGCTGTTGTTGTTGTTGCAGGCTGGCAACCTGCTTGCTCTTGGACAATCATGCTGCTAATGGTGGAACCAAGGACAGGGGCGGTATGGCCAAGGTCAGCATGCTAAATAAAACAGTCACATACCTCAAAGCTGTAGCTGTGTAGTTCTAGCGGGAACTGCTCGCTCAGGTCTGATAGGATGAAGAAGAAGTGTGATGGTGGTGACACTTCCACAAGGTACGGCTTAGGTATAGCGCAGTGACCGGCGTCTAATAGTGCCGGTGCACAGTGGGTGTAGAAGGACGCTTCTACACGGTAAGATCGGAGCTTTCGCTCGTGCGAAATGCCCCCTCCCCGCGGTGGGTCTACCTGCAGGTGAAAACCGATGAGCTCTCGGAAAGGACATGCTCAGCAGCAATACAGGTAGACCATGGACACATACCGAAGCGTTCAAAAGGACACATACCTGCTTCGCTATGAGGCGGACTTCTCTGCCGTCAGCTACAGAGCCAACCAGTGACGTGATGCTGCCATAGCCTGCCCACAAGCTTGACAGACGCCTGGTTTGTACGCTCCTCACGCTATTCTCTTTCAAAGCTCCAGCTACGATTGTGGGCCAATCCACGGCTGCTGCCTTGCCCATGGTCGCTCTCAAGGCTGCACCCCTGCACCAAGGCTCCCTTTCCAGGATCGGCAGAAGGCAACAAGACTAGGGATTTGCTGTATTGATCCTCCTTGGGACAGGCCTAGGACAGCAAATATCTCGTAGGCAGGTGAAGAACATAATTGACAATATCTACAATGCTTTGCTGACTAGCTTGGGCCGGTGTGTCGAGCAGTACTGGTACCGCCCCCAAGTTCCTGGGACATTTCCTCTCCTCCGTTCTTGTCTGCCGGGGCATCCGGCGGCTGTTCACTGCAGCTCCCGGTTCTCTTTCTGATAAACTTGGCTTCGCGACCCCTCCCCCTGCTTACTCTGCGCATGGCTGAAGTGGCATATCAAGTTAGGCAGCACCGCAGTTGATTCAAGCTGCATTTGCGGCCTATTTGAATCGTAGTATTAGCTTAAGCTCCGTGTACAAGGCCCTGATCGAGGGAGAGTACAGGAAAGTGCACTGCCAAGCTTGCTATAAACGTTGAACATCCGTCGCCGTCACCGAGCAGCTAGTCCAGCAGCATGGCCAAAAAGCGCCCTAGAGACGAGGAGGCGGAAGATACGGAGGCTCTTCCAAGAGGACCTGCTACAATTGGCCAGCAGACCAGCCACATTAAGAACAAGCTTGTCAGAGCTGAACTGTATGCAAAGCTAAAGCACAAGCAGAAGGTACGTCAGCCCCCAAATCAGCACCCGGAATCCATACAACTCCAGTGCCGCCAATCTCTCGCTGCTAGAAGACTTCACACCTCCTGCAGCAGCAGCAGCAAAGCAGGTGCAAAAGTTAGTGCACCAGCACATGGCCTCAGCCTCTCTGTCCACTCATCCCCACACACCATGGCATTGCCTAAGCTGGCCCCAAACCTCCAAATGGCTTTTAATGGACATCTGATGCCAACAGCAACTGCAGCAGCAGCAGCAGAACACCAGCAGCAACATGGCAGAACAAAGCAGAACAAGAGGCGCACACCACACCACGCGGGTGCTTTACGACAAACACCAGTCCCGAGAAAGCAAACAGCATCTTTGCAGTATTGTGCCTCCAAGGGTCTAATGGCTATCATCAACAACCTATGCAGCAGACAGCAGGAGATTGGTGGCACAGCAGCAGAAGCAGCAGCAGCAGCAGCAGCTGGGCCACAAGCAGTAACAACAGTCAGACAGCAGCAACAGCAGCAGGAGTAGTCCCGCCTTATTTTGCTTCTTAGCGCGCCACTTGATGCACTAACCAGCAAGAGCTGCATGGCATGGTTGCACTGTTTGCATGTCACCGACTCTAGGTGTCCTGTTTGCTGGTATTGCAGAAAGCCAAGAAAGCAGAGCGGGCAAAGCGGCAGAAGGAGGATGCCAAGGCAGAGCAGCTGGGCTTAGAACCACCACCTCGCAAGCAGCAGAAGGTAAGAGTGCTTACGGTGTGGATAGGTGGAGTGGACAGGTGGAGTATGTTTATGGGCATGGATGTACATTGCCTTTGGGAGCTTAAGACCAGGGACTACAGGTCTCTGTAGGCAAATGTTTTAACGCCGTAAAGCCCTCTGTTGATAAGCTGCTTCTGATGGCCAGTATAGCAATGGCTACATTCTCTGGACGCTCGCTGTGGGTTCGCTGGTAATCACGAGCAGGTTATAACCCTGGGATCATCAGGTAAGGTGATACCAACAGTATGCGTTATGTGTGCTCATTGTGGATTACCGGCTCTGTATACATTTGCTAATGCGTGGCTGCCGCCGCATGTTTCCTCTCAATCGCAAAAGTTTATGATCTATAAATTGTCTGGTAACCAGGCATATGCATGAGATGCTTTGATTGACGCAGCTCCATCGATGATGCCGCCAACATGGGAGCAGAGCCCTGATTTTCTTTGTTCCAGCATGACAGACCCTGCTTCTGTTGTCCGCACTTTCCCCTGCTTTGATTACTTGTACCAACCTCTGGGAGCGGCGACTGCATCATCATGCTACGGTACTTAAGCAGACCTTTCAGACTCCATTTCAGGCTGTGCTAATTCTGCAGCTTTGCCACAGCGTTTAGTGTCCCGCCTTCGTTGCGCATTGTAATCATATTTCAAGTGCTTCAAGAACACTGGAATGATCATCGTTAAAATCTGGCTTGCCTTGCTCATGTGTTCACACAGACCCTAGAGAACACTCGTGAGAAGGATGAGACCATGGTGCAGATGGGAGATGAGGAGGTGGCAGCTGATGAGGCAGATGATGAGTTCGCAGGTAGGGTTTAGGGTTTGGGGCTTGGGAGGTGCATGGGGTAGGGGCTTGAAGAGTGTGTTTGTAACGGCACACGGTACCTGACGACGGACGTTATGGCGCCCTAGAAAGCATCAGTCATGCCTTAAACTGAGCAGGATTGTGTGTTTCGGCCATGAAATCCCCTTCCGGCTATGCAGTA
The DNA here is from genome assembly GCA_963556185.1 of Pseudopediastrum boryanum. Taxonomy (NCBI): domain Eukaryota; kingdom Viridiplantae; phylum Chlorophyta; class Chlorophyceae; order Sphaeropleales; family Hydrodictyaceae; genus Pseudopediastrum; species Pseudopediastrum boryanum. The sequence goes on from OY744500.1 coordinate 4,536,333, forward strand.
GCGGTGTCGTCTGGCAGTGGCAAAGCAGCTCTCTTGTGATCAATAGCTGCAATGTAATTGGACTAGAGGATTCAGGGCAGAGCACTGCACTGCATGAGTGTGGCTTTCATTATAACCTCATGATAAGTCAGTATCAAGTTCGTATTGTCTATTGGCTGCTCATACCAATGTTTCTGCAACCCCTTATGCTAACCAAATACTTCCGGGCATGGCAGCATGCTGTCTTTCGCAAATAGTATTGCAAAGTAGGAAGCCAAATCTTCCTTCTGTAGTCATGCCTGGTGAACAAAGAGCAGATAGATGAGCAAAAAGTCAACCACAGGGTCATGCACCAAGCAGTAACATTTGTCTTGTGTTGTTGGTTGCAGAGTACTTCCAGAACATGCGTCCCCCCAAGGTGCTCATCACCACATGCTATCGCCCCACAGCAGGAATGTATGCCTTCCTATCAGAACTGCTGGTGAGGGGGTGGGGCCCAAGGGAGGTTTTGGGGCGTTCAGGATTTAGGTTCAGGGGTTAGGGTTTAGGAGGGAGGAAAGAAAAGGAATAGGAGATCATGCTATCCAATGTTGGAAGAGGAGGAGGCGAGGATGCAAAGGCAGGGCATGCAGGGGTCAACGGAGGGATCATAGAGGGAAAGGGGTGGGAAAGAAGTGAGAAGTGCGACAGGAGTTGACCAGCGGGGTTTGGGAGGGAGGAACGGGTGGGAGAGCGGGGAGATAGGACTGGCTTGGGGGAGGGGGGTGGGGGTCTTAAGACCGGGGTTTTGGTGGTCATATTTGGGGGATGGGAGGAGGGAAGCCAGAGTAGAGTCGTATAAGGCAGGAGACATGACGGACAAGGGAGGTGGGAGCAGGGGCCAAGAGGGGCAGGGGCGAGGGGTGGGTGGCCGGGGGGGGGGGTTAGGGGGGGGGACGGCTGAATGGGGACTGCAAGGTAGAAGGGAGGAGAGGTAATGGGTGGGGGGGGGGGAGTCAGAGATATGGGTGCGCTGTAGAGCGAAAAGGGAATGGGTGCAGAACAGGAGGGGAAAGGGGCACCACTGCTGCTTATAACAGAGGGGTGCCATTCTTTCAAAATTCAGCTATAATTTCATATGGCTGATTTGCTGTAGTGCGTATGGCAAGAAGCCCACAAAAAGCTGGGTTGTTGTAATTGCCATGCATATGCTGTTCTCGTCGCAGGAGACGTTACCATGTGCAGAGTACTACAAGCGGCAGGGCTTTCCCTTGAAGAAGATTGTGCAGTTTGCTGCAGCTCGTGATTACACTGACGTCATGGTGTTCAATGAGGACCGTAAGGAGGTGAATGGGCTGCTGCTGGTGCACCTACCAGATGGTCCCACAGCACACTTCAGACTTAGCAACCTCAAACTAGGGAGGGACATTAAGGTAAGTGGGAGTTGGAATATTGGAGAAGAGGACGTTTCAGCTGAGCGTGTAAGCACATTGTTGAAGGGGATGGGTACATGCAAACGTTTGACAATGCAGGTTTATACATGCTGTATTTCTGATTCCTGGTGTGAGTACTCGCGTATAGATTCTTGAATTTCTGCCAGAAAGAGGTTGCACACCTGGTACTTGTGACTTACAAGAAAGCGCTTGCTCTTAGGCAGGGGGTGGGGCACTGCTATACCCAATTTGTAATGCACGTTAGACTTTCGTTACTGCTTCCTTTCCAGCTGGACAGACTTTGCCTGCTGTTGCTGCTGCTTTCTTGCTGTGCTTGTGAGACATAGCACTTAGGAAAACGAACGTAGCAGTGCATTTTCAGCATTGCACTGCTGCTTGTGTTTATGGTTGTCCACTGGGTGTGCTTAAACAAAGTTCCGGAGCTTTTTCCATTGCAGCTCTCCAGCTGCCATTAGCCTTGATGGTCTTGCTGCAATGCTGTGCTCGTGTCCAGGCCTTGAGCTAGGCTTCTTACTTGCAGATCTGGCAAAGGACGAGTCCGTCCATCCTGCATAGAAACCCACTATAGAAACAAAAGCTTCACTGGCACAAGGAGTAAAATGCTACTTCGCATTTATGAGCCCATTTTGATGTTGCTGTTGTTGCTGCTTCCTGCACAGGGTCATGGTCGTGCCACCAGTCATAAGCCAGAGCTCATCTTGAATAACTTCGACACTCGTCTTGGTCGGCGGGTGGGGCGCATGCTGGCTAGCTTATTCCATCAGGAACCAGGGTTTAGGGGCAGGAGAGTGGTCACCTTCCACAACCAGAGAGATTTCGTCTTCTTCAGGTAGGAGGGGATGGGGATTAATACTTCCCTTGGCAGCGGCGCGTGGAAATGTAGGATGACAATGGAGGGAAGGGGGGGGGGGGGCAAAGGGATATTCTCATATCGTGGAGACGGGGGTGGGCACAATTTGGGGCTGGGTTTTGGGGGAGGAAGGAGCGGTAGGGGCAAGGGAGAGGGATGGCGTGTGGAGGCAGGTTGAGGGCAGGGGCAAGTAATTGGTGGAGGTGGGTCGTGTAGGGTTGGGATCGGCCTTCTGTAAAAGGTAGAAGGGGCCGTGGGAGTGCAAGAGTCGGGCACGAGATGGGGTGGGGCACAAATGCTTCCATTCTATGCTTTTTATGCCCATTTTATGCACTTCAAGGTTGATGGCACAGACGGAGGGATGATGGTTGGGGCCCAGCCTTCCTCATGCACGCTCTACTTGTTCGCTGTGAACTTTTTGGGGTGTTTGGCCTTCGTGTACAGGTACTACCGGTAGTTGCCGCCTGCTTTGTGACCTGGGGTCGAGTGCTTGAATGTAGGATGTTAGTTAGCTGTTTGGATGTGCATATGTGCCCATAGCGGACTTCTGTGGCGATGTAGAGCGTTTTTGAAGCTAAGGTTACACCTGTTGGGTGTCCACTCTGTTGCGGGGTCCTTTCTTGCTCAGATTCGAAGTGCATGAGGCATGCAGCAAGCTTCATGGTTCATATGATATACGAGTCCAAGCTGTTCATCAGAGATCGCCAATTACATTTTTGTTGTTACAATTCATGATATGCCATAGCAAAAACTGCCATAGGCCCCGCACCTCAAGCTTTCACAAAGTACAGCGAGGTGGAACAGAATACGGGTTGTCTTCGGCATGCATGACACCATATGCCTAGACACGAGGTCCAGCAGCCAGGTCAAAAGCACCCAAAACCTCCAATTACCAAAACCTCCATATGACATACGAGTCCAAGCTGCTCATCAGAAGATCGCCAATTACATAGCAGAACATGCCTTTGGCTTTCAATCTCTTGCAATCACTCGCCCCACTACCCCACTAAGAAACTGGTTGGAGTCATGCTTGGGTGCTGCACGGCCCAGAGGGCTGTGCAGTCGCCTCTCTTAACATAACAGGACATGCCAGCTCATCTGGAGTTGCTCATTGATGGGGTTCTTGGCTGAAAGTGCATGAATTGTTGCTCCCTCCTTTTGTGCAGACACCATAGATACATATTTGAGGAGAAGGAAAAGAAGGTGAAAGAGAAGACGGGTGCAGCTCCTGTAAAGAAGAAGATGGTAGATGCGCGATTGCAGGAGTTGGGACCCAGGTTTACGCTGCGGTTACAGAGCTTACAGAAGGGCACCTTTGACCCCAAGTATGGGGAGTACGAGTGGGTGCACAAGAAGGACATGGATACCAGCAGACGAAAGTTCCATCTGTAACGCAGGTCAGGGCCCACTGCGACATCTAGGCATGGGATGGCTAGCTGTATCAATGTAGAACAGATTTGCTGGGCTTGTCACGGGGCTTGTACCTCATTTACTACAAGCTTTTGCTGTGGCCTAGGCGTGAAAGGTGCCCCCACGTCGCTACGGTGGGGCTCCTGTACCAAAGATGAGCAGCTTATGTGTCTGCCAGCATAAACATCGCTGAATGCTTTCCAATTGAATGAGCTGGCATGTTTGGGTCTACTTGAAAATTCAAGCACGCCCACGCACGGCGTCCCCATATGGCTTGCTTACATTTGTTTGATAGGCCTGGGAGTTCTCTGCCACTGGCGTTGAAAGGCACGTGCGGTAGTACTTCTGACTGTGCACCTGCCCCTTCCGCTCCGACCGGTTGTTGCCGTTGATCTCCGGACCCTGTGCGAACAGCCTAAAGGGAGGCCGGCAGAATTTTGGCAGACCCGCAGATGCCCCAGCTAAGTGTTACGTTTTCAAAGCGACATGCAAGGGTCTGCTGCCTTGATCCCGAGTATCACGTCACGTCATGCCAACTCGAGGGGTCCCCGCCTTACTGAATGTTCTAGTAGAATAATCCTGATGAGTTCTCGCATTGGGACAAATCTTATCCTTCTGCTAATGCGTATATCATGCGATTAAGCGGCAAATCAACGGTCTGACATGCTATGTTTCGAGAGCTTTTGCCGATCAGGCGGAAACCCAAACTACCCGGTTGTGCTTTTTAGACCATGGCAGCCTCCACCTCGAGCACGTCGCAGCCTTTCTCTCTGGCCACTCTCCGCAAAGTGGCCGATGCCGTCGCAGCGTTCCTGAAGTGTCCGCCTGGCAGCTTAGATGCCTGCACGCCTGCAAACTCCAGGCTTGCCAAGGTATTGGAAACAGTCCAGGAAATGAGACAGCAAATGCGGGACACGAGCATTCTGCAGGATCAGATCCCTACTTCATACCCAGAGGAATGCTGCAAGCTGAAACTCCCCGCCGGCATCATGAGGCTCCTGAACTGGTGTATAGACACTGCCATGCCCTCGGAGGGGCCGCCCACCTTTGGCATCAACATGGTCGCGGTTGCACGCCTTTTTGAACTGGCAGTTTTCGCACTGATTGGGTTCCTGCCGAGGAGCTTTGACCAAGGTCCAGGGCAGCTGCTCTCCTCCATCAATAGCCAGCTGAAGGAACAACTGGGGCTGCTCCCATACTCAACAGGTCCAGGTCAGTAATGGCATGTATATTTTTGGACTCATGCAACCGTGGGAACTGCCTCTATAAAGGACTGTATTCCCTTGTATGTGGATTGCGCATGGCACAGAAGCGTGGTGGCTTGCAAGGATCAACGAAATACAGCATCCGTCCAGATGACATGGCACCCTGCACTGAATGGCATCTGCGCTTCACCAAAGTTAGGTTTCCGAATAATCTCTTTGTAGGCTTCATTTGGCCAAGTGTGAATGGTTGCTTCCAGGTAACCACTATTGGCAGCTACCGTTTGTACCAGTTGTGTGCAGAAGTGTGCGAGTGTCCCTGTATCCCCCGTACTAGTCTAAAGCAAGGGCAAATGTAGGTTGATTCATCAAAACACTCACTGCTATCTGCTGCCTGATGGGAGTGCTTGATCTTTGTCAACAGCTGTAGTGTGGGGAACCACTGATATCTGCTGGATGACTAAGATCCCGCTATAAGAACGTACACCTTAGAGCTCAATAGCCCTTTGATGTACGCCAAGCTAGAGTCCTTGGGGCCTACTAGCAGACCAAGCAGCAATCCTGGCGCATTGCCAACGGTGACACTCTGTAGGCTTAGAAGACAACAATGCAAATACACCTGCTGCAGAGGTTGCAATGGTGAGCAGGTGGCACGCTTTGGCAAAGCCCGTCTGTTCTTAAAGTTACCTGGGGATTCCCATGACCACGTGTCCCTTTCTCTTTTCTCATGGGTTGCTGTGTGATGAAATCTAGGCGACGGACCTAATTTCTGCTTCATCTGCTACAACCCTTTTTGCTGCCAGGTGCTCTGCAACTCTCTGAGCGTGTAATACAAGGGCTGCTGCGGCATCCTGAGTTCTGGCTAAATGGAGGCTCTAAAGGGATTATGGCAGCGTGCTACTATGAAGGAGCTTTCCGCCTGTGGCATGGGCTGGCAGGCACTGCTTTGCCCCTCCTGAATATCCCTGGCATCTCTCTGGTTGCTCCACCCCTTATCATCCTTGTTGCTCCCCTCTGGCTCAAGCTGTTTGCACGCTTGGTTGGGGTGAAAGGAGTACATGTGCTCCTGGGTGAACACGGTGGTCGCCTGTTGCAAGCATGCGCCTGGTCTTTTAAAACGTTGCATGCAACAGCAACTGCAGCGGCAGCCGGGGCAGTAGCTCAGCCATTTAAAAGGCCCCAACATGCTGCCCCTGATTTGCAGCAGCACCAGCCGGAGCAGGGGCGGCTGCAGGACTCGTCGCAACAGGATCGCAGCAGCATTAGGGTGGCAGCAGCACGGGAGCAGCAGGGAGGGCGGCAGAACAGCAAGCAGATCAAGCAGAAGAGAGGTCGAGCAGCAAGGATGAGCAGGCAGCTGGAACAGCAGGGCCGCCAGGGGGCGGAGCAGGGGCAGCAAAGGGGTGAGCCTTTGATGGTACGGCTGCACCGAGAGATCGAGCATGTGTTGCAGAGCCGGGAGTTGATGGACTTCTTATGGCATCTCCTGAGGTTAGTTGACCAGGACCTTCAGATCATTCACCAAAACTCCATTTCCACTTCCAGCCTCTACGATGAGCTGATGGCATCGGTTGGGCAGGCACCAATCGATCAGCAGCAGCAGGGGTGTGCTGAAGCGCAGCAGCGGTGGCGTGAATCTCGGCAGCGTCGCGTGCTGTCCGGTCATGTCATGGGAGCACATGAGATCCTTGCGGGTTTGTTGGACTGCTTGCTGTACTTGTACCTCCATCAGCCCATGAACATAGTGCCAAAACAGGTTAGCCGGATCGTTGCAGACGCAGCTGGCCGTGGTGTATCTAATCAGGAGGGCTGGCACGTCTTTAGTGGGGCGGAGGGAGGCGGTGAGGCCACAAGCAGCAGGAGCAGCAGCAGCATTGTTGGAACAAGCCCGGCAGCTAACACCACTGGCACAGCCAGCAGCAGCAGCAGTGAGCATGGGGCGTACAGTAGCGCAGGTAGCAAGGCGGTGCGCAATGGCAGCAGCGGCAATCGGAGCACAAGCAGGAGCAACAGCAGCTTCAGCACAGACTCGGTTGCCACTGCCGATGCCGCCGACTGTAGTCTTCGCAGCAGCAGCAGCTCCGCTGGGGGTTTTGCTGCTGGAGCTGCCTCATCTGTATCGTTACCTACTGCCTCCCTGTCTGGCGTAAAGGGTTCCGGTGTTGGGAGGAAAGACTTGATTCAGGCACTACTAGATGCAACGCCTTCCCCGCTTCAACCCCCCTATGTCATCCCATGGTTGCTGCTGAAGCTACCCTCCCTACAGCAGGCCCTCCATATGGTGGGCATTGCCCCCCCAGCACCAGCAGCTCCAGCTTCACCAGCAGTATCGGCAGAAACAGTGACAATCGTGGCAGCAGCAGCAGCAGTGGGCCCAAGAGAAGCAATGGTGCACACCCGGGTTCCATTGTCCACAGCTTCCGCAGCAGTAGCACATGCGAAGTTGCCAAAGGCACCTGGGCCACCATCAGCACCTCCTTGCTCCTCCTCCCGCACTTCCTGTTCTCCCTCTGTCTCCTCCTCCTCCTCCTCCACCTCTTCCTCGTCCTCTTCTCGCGCAGGTCAGGGTGTCATACCACCAGCAGCAGCAGCAGCTGCGCCAGTCAGCACCTGTCTCCCAGACCTACCGTTACCTAGCATGCGTCCCGAACAGCTGCATGCTGTGATTTCCCTGCTGCACCAAGCCTGGTGCCCACCTCGCCAGGTGGACTGGGATGGTATGGGTATGTCCTGGTTCGGCTTCAGCCAGCGTACCCAGCTACGCCTTCTGGTGCTGCTACAAACCGTGGAGCCCTCTGCCAAGCCCTCCCTTTTCCCTACGCCTAGCTCCCTCCAGCCGCTCCTGGAGGTGCTGTATAAGGTCCTACTGGTGGAAAAGGTGGAACAGACGCATGATAGGCTTCTTCGGAGTCTGGGGTATGATGCCAGTCAGCCAGTCTGGGACCCGGGAACCAGATCCTTTGCAGGGATGCTCCTATGGGATCAGGGTCAGGGTGCTGCTGTATTGGCGGACCGCAGGATTGGCACCGGCCTTAAGCTCGACCAGGTGGCAAGTGTGGATGCGAAAGGGTGTGCTTCTCTGGATGATCTGGTGCTCCAGGTGCTACAGCAGCTCCTACTGACGCCCGTGGATTCGTTGGCCCTTACCTCAGAGCACATCGAGAACGGGGCAGTGATGGGGACTAGCAAAGGTGAGGTCAAAAACGTTTGGCCGACAGGTCTTTTCGTTCCGGAAGACACCAATCTGCTTGTGGCAGAGCATTGCACTTGTGCAATCATTTTTGTTGTTCATTTTTTGGTAAGGAGAGAATGGTCGTAGTGTTTCTCATCGTCTGTCTCCACTCTCTCTCCACCCATGTGAGAGTCCTTAGCAACTGCTTACCACTCTAATATTCAGCTTCAAGTCCACTTGTGTTCTTGTGAGGTGCAAAAGTTTGCCATGGTTGCAATGACAGATTTGCCTCAACCTGTGGGCCCATCAGTTTGAATGAATCTGCATTTGCTCATATCTCTTGGCGATATGCACCATATTGAAGCCCTTAAAAAATCAGGTCCTCAAAACTAGCTCTCGCTGATGGAAGAAGTTACTGATTGCAGAAAGGGATTGTTCCCTTGTAATGGCCAGCCCAGTTTTAAGCGAGCTTTTTTATTCTGCAACAGTCATGGCGCATGTCACTAACTAAGCTGTACTTGCATGCTGTTGCTCTCTCCTCAGTTGAGGACTTCTGGCTCCCGGTAGTGTGCCTGCGTCTTGATGAAGTACAGCCCATTGCAGCCTTGAAGGAGCTTCCCAGCAGCTTCAGCCTCCCCCCTCTGGCCTTCATCCTGCTGGAGATGGTGTTGCGCCGCACACAGGATCAGCGCACCAAGATGCATGCCATGTATCTCCTTGAACTGGCAGCACAGCTCCCGCCCCATCACCAGTCTGCCTTTGGTCCTTCAAGCTCCATACTCCTGCACCCCATTCTGCCATTTCTGGGTGCCTTAGCAACCAGCAGCAAGGCCTGTAAGGTGCAGGACTTCTCCTCCTTTCAATCCTGGGCTGTTTCTACTACGTGCCAGCTTAGGCTGGGTATTTCCGTATGCAAGTCGTTTCTAAGCTGCTGGGATCTGCTGCAAGCAGTACCCATTGACCGAGACGGGGTAACTCCTGGCGAGGATGGCGGCAGAGTGGCGCCAAGCAGCACTACCAGCAGCAGCAGCAGAAGTGCTGCTGCTGGCGGGCATTCTGGACAGCTCTCACAGTGTAGTTTGAGTCATGAGAGTAGCAGCCGGAGCAGCAGCAGTTGCGACAACAACATCCCCGACGTCAGCGAAGATACTAGGGATCAGAGCAGGGGACATGTTAGCAGGGTACAGGGCAGCACAGGAGCCACAGCAGACGCTGCGATTTCTGTACAGGGGTTGGGCCTAGGCCTACCTGGTAGCCCCTCCGCTCTAGGTGTGCAAGGGTTGAAAATGCAGCAGGAGCAGCCACTGGCCCGGCCGGATGTTGGGCTCGGGGCCGTGTCGTACCTTGCAGGAGCTGCTATGCGCTTGATCCACGGGGCTTGCTCTGACATATTAGCTATGGCTTCCTGTGTATCCACAGTTAGGAGGATCAAAGCAGAGGGTGCTGTGCTTGGCAGAGAGGTGTTGGCCCAGGGAGCAGCAGCAGAACAAGCCACAGCAGCAGCAACAGCAGCAGCAGGTGCCGGGGGTGGGCTTGAAGTGGAGAGGATGGTGGCGACTTCAGTAAGCAGCGAGAAGGCAGCTGCAGTAGCTGCTGCTACCAGAGCGGGAGGGTGTTCATCTGCGGCTGGGGAAGTTGGTGCTGCTTTGGAATGGGAAGATGCACGGGGATTAGCGGACATGGGTTCTGTAGGGGATGTGTCCAAAGGTGCTTTAGCGGGTGTTTCAGCAATGGCAGCAGCAGGGGGATCAGTGGCAAGGCAGAGTACCACATCACTAGCAGCAGCAGCAGGGGCAGTACAGTCAGCAAGCAGCGGGAGTCCAGAGTCAGCAACGGCAGTTGCTGGGCAAAGCAGTACAGGCACCAGCTTAGTTGCAGGAGGCGTAGGGGCTCCAGGAGCAGCAATTGCTTGTGCTGCAAGGACAGCTGGGAGCGTGGGATGTATGGGTCTTAGCAGTGCCGCTGCTGGGTCGACACAACAATCAAGCAGTTTGGGGCTGGGACCAGTGCAGGGTGCGAAGCAGGAGAATGAGGTTGGGAGCGGAGAGGATGCTGTGCAGGACGTGGCAGGGCTGATTGGAAGGCTTGGCTGGCACTCAGTTATGCACTTAACATCCGAGATTCCTTGTACGGAGCAGCAGCAGCAGCCTATGATCCATGTAGCTGGTAATCTTGTTTTCAACCTACCAGTTGTGTGGACAGCTATGGATGAGATGGCGGGATTGGCGGTGACTGGGGAGGAGACGGTGGGCAGGATGCTCAGCAGCTTGCCTAAGCTGATGAGCAGTGTTACGGATAATGTCTGCCACGTGTTGAAAGGGGCGGAGGGGGCCCTCATTAGAGGTGTGGCAGAAGAGATGAGGGGGCTGCTCAAGCAACGGCAGGATGGGGAGGAGCAGCTGCAGAGGTTGCTCCGAGATATGAGTGGTGACAATGAGTTCACAGGATTTGTAACTGCATTAGCGAAGGCTCAACGTGCTGTTGATGAGCTTGGGGAGGTCGCAGAGCTTGCTGGGCAGGCCTGCAATGGGTTGCCAGTGGGTTTCTGCTGCAACAATCTAGAGTGTAGGAAGCTGGCCAGTGTGGGGGAACTAAGTTTAGTGCTGGCGGGGAAGGTCACTGGTTCTAGTAGTGGTGGTGGGGGAATCTGTGGGGGTTGTGGTCAAGCAGTTTATTGCAGTAAGGCTTGCCAGGATGAGCACTGGGCAAAGGGCCACAAAGAGGTTTGCAAGCTGCTGAAGGGGAGTGGAGAATGATGTAAGGATGCTTCATGGTTGGAGTTCTGGATGGCCTGGGAGACAAACATCTCTAACAGTCGGGTCTGTCTCAGCCTGACGGTTCCTAGCTTTGCTTTCTCATTTGTTGGTGGGGTCGGTAGCAGCCATCCATCGCGGTATTGCTTCCACTCATTTCCACATTATCTTGTGCCCGCGTTCCTTGCAGTTGTCTGCAGTGTGTGGGCCCACACAGATTTGGTGGTTCGTACCCACACAAGTCCAGGACAGCCACTGCCAGGTTGATGGTAATGGGGTGGCTGGCAAAGTATCACAGTTGCTTGCAAGCTCCGATGTGAGGGTGTCATATAGGCTTGTCACATTGTACGTGATGGTAAATGAGTAGGGGCATGGGTACCAGCTCCATTTGCAGCCCATCTTGGGGTTGTTGATTGCAGTCAGGTGGGGTTGCAATTGATGCACTTGCTGTAGTCAGGGGTTATACCCAGACCTGTTGGCCTTGTCAGATCAGGCTTATCTGCAGCCCAGCTCTTTCATGTCGTGGAGCAGCCATTGATACATATACAATGGACGTCATCTGCTGTACCAGGTGCCTATATTCATGAGCACCTTGGCAATCACATCACGCCCATGTGACACTAAGAGAGGTGGGGTTTGCAACCTTATGGTACAGGGGACGCAGGCCGTGGTGGGGAATGTACATGGCAGGCACGGACGTGTGGTATGTTTTATGTGAGTCGAGTGATTCAAGGGGTAGTGTGCTTGGACTTTTTTGTGCTTTCTGAGGACCACGTCCGGCCCCATGGGAGTCGGACAGAGGAAGGCTGTTGCCAAGTCTGCCCGGTAAGGTTACTTGGCCGGTCAAGCAGACATCGAAGGTACGTGCATTGTTGTAAGACGTGTACACGAGATTTCTTTGAGGTTGGAAGCCTTGCCTTCGGGTCGATCCCTCTCACCCGTCGCAGCCCGACCAACACCTTGTCATTACTTGCTGTCATGTGTACCTTAAGGGGGTATTGTGATTAGCAGATGGTCCTCGGGCCTCACCAGTCGACACCACTAATAGCATAGCAGAGTCGGTGCCATCTCCAGTTCAAAAATTTAATGCAAGCCACCTGCATCGCAGCAGGGAGAGATGTATCATATCTTGTATTCTGCATCAGCCGGCTCGCTACGGCGCTGGTGGCCTATCTTGAGCGCCTTAGTGCTAAGTGACTTTGGCGGTCACCAGGAGTCACTCCGTACTCAAACAAGGCTAGCGAGCGTAAGGCCACATAACTGAGCCTATGCATGACTGTTGCCATTGGTAAATCATTTAATAGAAGGACTTGAGCTACTCTGAAGTGCTCGCAGGGACTGGTTCCCACAAGGACCCGTTCCAGCATCAAGGTCCTCATAGCCGAGCTTTGAACTTGCGAGACTCATGCACTGTTAGTAGATCTGTTACTCCTTCACAATGAAGCTTTTCCCAGAAGGGGAGCGCCAATATGGTTTTGATAGCCGCACGCCACAACGCATGGTGGGCTTGGCGACCTTACTCGCTGCTGGGTACCTCTTGTTCAGCATCCTTTGGCCCCTGAGGTGGTCTTTAGCAGCCCTATGGGTTACAGTAGAGTGGATATATTACATATTCTACTTCAGGCCTCGCTACGCCGAGCTTGATAAGCAGCCGGAGGTGCACCGGCCAGCAGGCGTGGATGCGAAGCGTGGTATGGAGCAGTTCGCTAGGTTCATAAGGAACGTAAAGGAGGTTCCCACTGGCGTGGACTATGAGGTCTACTACAGGGGATGGTTTCTTGGAGTTCCCCTGGAGGTCATAAAAAGAGGTACGCTGTCAGCACGTCTCAGGCGTTGTCTCTCTTGTTCGCTGATTATTGCGGCCAACAAGCGCATGACCATATTGTTGCCCGTGTTTTGAAAAAAATCAAGCTCAAGCCTGGAGAAATAAATGAGCCCATGCAATGCTCCTGTCTAAAGCCACTTTCTCTTCTGCACTGCAGGCAATGCTGAGGAGTTCTGTGCCTATGGGTTCTTCTACAGAACCATGTAAGTAGAAGCCTTGGCATCAGGAAGGACCAACGTCTTACCTGAAGCTGTACAGGGGTCTAACGTGGGCATGCAGCGTTTACATGCTGGTAGCACAACAAGCAAAACATATGAAATTATGTCCAGGGCATCACAAACCCAGGCTTGGCATGTGCCTCTGCCTTTCATACAAGGTCGTCAAACATCAGCAGCCGTTGTATGTTAAGTACGTTTTAAGTAAAACGATTGCCCTTCCCTTGCCATCTTGCCTTACTTCCAGGGAGGAGATGAACGCAGACCCCACCCTGAAGCCCCTCCCAAAGCTGATGGTAAAGATGCTGGAAGCAGCTGCCCCAGGCCTGCGTTTTCAGGAAGGCTACACCCCCAACCTACCCTTCATGGGCCACCTGTGGGAGCCCCTTAAGGCCCAATGGCGGCCCTTGGCCTTCTACATGTCAACAGAGGTGGTGGGCCGCTGTGCACGGCTGCTGCTCAGGCGCTGGGGCTTCCAGCAAGGCATCATGGAGTAAGCAGGGGCTGGGGTGCTAGGGGCACGATCACATGGGAAAAAGGGAGACATAGGACTAATGGACTCTTTGGGTGATTGAGATGTGGACAGATATGCAGCAAAGACCGCTTGCATGACTGGCACTGATGATATCATCGCTGTATGTGCCAGCTCAGCTTGGATGCATGGCATGCATGTGATGGCGTCCTATACGGCGTCCTGTATGATTATACCAGTCCTGTATGATTATACCATGCGCTTCCACCTCATGCAGCATGTTCAAAGTTGAAGCATTCGCATATCCCTTGGACCTGGCTTTCACCAGTAGTGAAGCTTTGTGACTGCAAAGGCAGAAGCAGATGCATCCTTGCTACAACCTGCATTCACTGACCTTCCTGCTCCTCCTCTCCTTTTGCAGTGGCTTGGCATTCTTCACCTTGAACCTCAACACGCCCAATGGCATGCCCAATGCAGCGACAGCAGCCTCCAAGTCAACCAAGCGGGGCAAAGCTGCAGCAGCTCCTCCTGCGCCTAACAGCGTAAAGGCAAAGGTAGCAGCAGCTGTAGTAGAGGCAGCCGCCAATGCAGCCCGCACAGCCTCTATGGTCAGCCCCTTCATGGCTATGGGCATGTCAAATAGGAAGGCAGCCGCTCCTGCAGCAGCAGCAGCTGTTGTTGCAGCTGCAGCTACAGACAACAGCAGCATTGGCACTACAGGGCTGACCAGGAGCAACTCCATGAGTAAGCAGAAGTCCAGTCCCTTTGAGATTGCAGCTGTGGCAGCAACAGCAGCGGCACCTCAGTGGATGACCACACTGGCTAATGACCTGCAGAACCCCAGCGCAGTGCATGCCAACATGGAGCCTGAGGTTGATGCAGCTTTGGAGTTTTACCAGATGTCCATGGGCAACAGGAGCTTTGGTGCTGGGTTTGCTTTGCCCCCGAGCCCTGGGGCTGCTGGGGGAAGTGGGAGTGATGGGGTGGCAGCTGCAGCCTCTGCTGCTGGTGCTGCACCTTCACCCTTGATGCCTAGGCCTAGCATGTGGCTGAACCCTCTGCAGGGGGCACTGAGTGAGCAGCTTGGCAGCAGGGATACGCCGGTGCTGTTCCTGCATGGTGTGGGAGGTCTGCCTGCTTATCTGGAGATGATCCTTCATGTGATGGGACTGGGGCACCCAGTCATTGTGGTGGAGTTCAAGGGAGTGTCCATGCGCTGGGGGTGAGTACCAGTGGGGGGACAGGGAGGGGAGTGGTTGTAATGAGGTCTGAAGCTTTGGATCAGGAAGGTGCCTTCTGAGTGACCTTGTCTGTGTAATGTCAGATTAAGAATAGGCTGTGTCTTTACCAGTTCAGGCCGTGGAAGCTGTTGCCCAGCTATCAGAGAAGCTTTGCCCAGCATCATTTTGTCACTGCAGGCCAATTCTCAGGTGGCCTGCACAGATGGAACTCGTAGCATGTTTACTAACAACCCGAGGGCCTTGAAAATGTACTTCTTGTAGAGTATCAGTTTTTAGCTGATTACCCGTATTCAAGTCCCTCTAATGGTTTGCTTTCCTCCTTTGTGCTCACAGTAAAGTGTATGAGGCCAATGAGGTGGTGGACATTGTGATGAAGGTCCTGGACCACCTACAGGTCAAGGAAGTGTGCTTGGTGGGTCACTCCTACGGCACTTTCATTGCTGGCGCCATCGCACGTCACCACCGCAAGCGTGTCCACAACGTGTGCCTGATTGACCCTGTCTGCTTCGGCATGTTCATGCCCCACCTGCTGTACAACTTCCTATACCGCAAGCCAGCGGTATCTACAGAGTAAGTGGGGTTGGGTTGTTTACGTCTGCAGTGGGTACACATGGTCACTTCCCAGGGACTATTTCCTCTATACATGTAATCAACAAGCAGTGATTTGGAGTGAACTTGACCAAAGATGTGCATTATCAATGAGAGCCGTTCGTATGTTCCCGATTATTATAGGGTCGCCTGTTGGCTAATGCGATCATGTGATGTGTTTACAGAAGTTTGCAAGCCCAGTCCAGACCCTCGCATAGTCCAGATAGCCACCATGCCTGCCATATAATTGTCATCGCAAAGTAAGCCATGCCTGAATCTCATGTGCTGTTTGTCCTTGTGCAGCATTGTGCAGTACGCAAAGGACAGCATCCGTGGAATTGCTTCTGCAGACATGCATGTGTGTGCCACCTTCTCCCGTCGCTTCTACTGGTCTGACCTGAACCTGTGGCCTGAGGACCTCCCCAAGGGCAGTGTGGTCATGCTGAGCGGGAAGGATGACCTCATGGACTCTGCAGAGGTCAAGGAGATGTTGGACATTGCAGGACATGTCAAGGTGAGGGCTGCGGGCTGGGGCCCTGGCAGCTACTGCCTGCTGTGCTGGGGGGCAGTGCCCTTACCTGGTTTATATATGGAAGTCTCCTTCTCTTGTATACAAGCCAAGCAAAAGTGGGACTGGTAGGGGAGGTGCGATAGCTGCAATCCATGGGGTAGCTGCATGCCACAGCTACTTGTAGGGTTCTCAACTAGCTGCAGGTCTTCTGGCTCCAGGAGAAGACTCATTGGCACTGGATCGTCGGCAGAGAACCTCTGTTAATTCTGTCTGGTGCTGAGGCCCTTCTCCGACTGGATCTAGGACTACTCTTGCAGCACATGTTGCCTAGGTGTAATGTTTTCTACAGCTACCTGAAATGTGGTCCCTCTCCGTCTTGTGCAGGTGATGTTCAACCATGACTTCACCCATGGGCAGTTCCTGTTGGACTCTGGTGTGAAGGCCACCATTGTGAGTGAGGTGCGCACCATGTTGGCCCGCAGTGGTAGTGCTGTGGTGCATGCTGCTAAACCCTTGCTGGAGAAGACCATGACACTGGCGCGGAATGTACTGGGGGGAGACATATTCCACGTGCGCATGCATCAGGGCGAAGATGGCAGAGGGTGAGTGGGAGCCTGAATGATGGAGGGATTGGGAGCATCACTGCTGGAAAAGAGTATCTTGTGAGCGTACTGTAAGTGGAGATAGAGAGAGGCAGAGCGGGCCCTTCTCCTGTCGCTGGGGGCACAACAAGGAACAGTATCCAATACAAATGAATGTATACTACAGTACAGGCAGGAGGTATGCAAACCTTACCCTGTGGCATGTGCTTTGTGCTATTGGGCAAGGGTGCGGTGATGAGGATAGGGGTTTGGGTTTTGGTGATGATGACCGCAGCAGGCATGGAAAGTATGACTCCAATCCAATCAGGCAACTGCCTGCATCTTTCTTGGGATGCAGGCCAACTGATGCCTTGCAGCTGACTCGAAAGATGCAAGTTGCCTACTGACTGTCATTGCGTCCTCTTGCTGTGGTGTAGGTATGTTGAGGACCGCACCAACCGCCTGATGCGCACCTTCACTGGCAACCTTGCCACAATGCTCAGCATGTCCCACAGCCAATCCTTTGACAACCCTGTGGCCGTCATCAACCCTCACAAGAAGCACTCAGGTATCCCCAAACCCCTTGGCAAGGACCCTCAGGCAATGAACAAGGCACAGATGGGACGTCATGTTCACAGCCATAGCAGTGGTGGCGGCAGCAGCAGCACACAGCGGCCGGCAGTGTTTGGCACCAAGCTCATGCACACATTCTCTGGGCCGATTCAGAGACGTATGGTGAGGAACTTTGCGGCGCCAGCGATGGTGGCAGGGGAGGCTAAGGGAGGACAGCTGGCTGCAGCACCAAGTCCTGTGGTGGCGAATGTGGGAGGGGCAAAGCCCAGGAAGGGGGGGAGGTCATCTGGGGGTGGTGGGAGGAACAGCAAGAGGATGCCGTCTCTGGGGGAGGAGGGGCCAGAAACCGCAGTTGCTGCCACTCCTGTTGCTGCAGCTGTGGCTGCTGAGGTGCAGTAGGGGAGGTTCGTTGGAAAATGAGGTTTGGGTTTGTTAGCAGGTGCTGGAAGAGGGGGGTTGATGTGATAAGAAGATACGGGAAGGAGGGTTTTCTGCAGAGAGGGGACTGGTGATGTCAGTGCTGTGCAAGAGATTGGTGAATGTAAAACCAGGCGATAGAAAAAGAACTAAAATAGCAATCCATGCAGTGTTATTTGAGGGAGTTCGTTGGATGGCTAAGGTTACGAGGATTGCACTACTTTCCCGCCATTTGCAGGATGGACACATACACCTGCATTGCCTGAGGCTTCCTTTGAGCCTTGTTGGGAATTTTGACATCAGGTGTGGTACAACAGCAGCATATCGTTTCGGGAGAGTGTTGCCTGCGTGGTTTGGGTTGTTTCAGCAAGCCATTGCTGCTGACAGCCAACAATATGCCGTGCACGATCTTTGTTTTTCTTCTGCATTGGTCAGTGCAGGGCTATGGTTTGCTGGTATATGACAATAGGCTATGCCTTCTGTGGGACACAAATTTAGCTGCTCTGTTAAGAGTGCGTATGTTCGTTTCATTCTGAATGGCAGTATGGCACCGGTGCCAGGACGAGTGTGGGGTGCTATTGATGCATGCGAGGCCATATGTGCCTGAGTGTTGTGATTCTCTGCACAGGCCCATCCCACCTTTTGTGGGATCATGAGCTCATGCAGAGTGTTTCTCTCCCAGTGACGGAGTAGTTGTTATACATTCTGTTAATTGCATCTCTGCGTACCAATTAGCGGATGGACTGGTGCAGCCGTGGAGGCGCGGTTGCCCTTTAAGTGTGCATTAACATCCTACCGCTCTCTGCTGTGTTGGCATCGCTGAGGCACAAACTAGACTTCTAGCCACCTCGCCTCAATAAAGCTTCCTTTTACAACGCAGCAAAGGTCGAGCTGGGTTCTCCCAAGATGCATCCGTACTTCACCCGTAACAGGTTCGGATCTCCCAACTGCCTTGAGCCCTGTAACCTCTAAGCCCTGTCGACTATGCTCACCTTCTTGCCCGAAAGCTATCGCATTGCTAACAGCCAAGTCCGTTGACTGGCCGCGTATCACAAATCTTATCGCAATCTCCATAATTGATAATGTTTGACAACACGGCGTTGCAGGCAAAGTGCATCTACACTCTGCACGGAAGGGCCAAGCTAGGCCGGTCCCTGTGTGCATGATCAGCCTCTACAGACACTCCAATGTATAATGGCATGAGCACACAATTGGAATCTTTTAAGCACATCAGCACTTGCCCAAGCTCCGCATGGGCCTGCAGACGAGTCAGCCGGAAAAGCAGCAGAACGATAAGAGCCAGCTTGTCAATCGGCGCGGATGACAACTCCCTCAACAGCGGCTCGCCAGATGGCACTCACGCACAGCCAACGCGCAAGCAGCTCTGGGCAGCTGCAATCAAACTACCAATGTACTCGGTGGGCGTCGTCCCTGTCCTGGTGCGTTTAGCTAAATGCGTGTAGCTCCTTCTTTAATTATGCGGTTGCACTACATGAGACTGATGCTGCTATCTTCATGCTCAGGTTGGCGCAGCATCAGCGTACAGCGAAGTTGGAGCCTTGTGCTGGGCTCGGTTTTCTGCGCTGCTGATTGGAGCTATCTTCGTAATTGCATGGCTGAACCTAAGGTGAGAGGCGCGGTGGCTCCACTCCAGCCTTTAGGCTTGGGTTCCAATGTCGTAAACCTCGTGTCAAAGCCAGGGTTGGAGCTGTGTAGCAGGATTTGGAGCAGTACTAGCAGCAAGCACATGATGACTGCTGTAAAAGTTTAAGCTCAAGGGACTTTAGAATTGTACAGATTATCACTGCCAACCGTCAAGCAGCACCCGCACCTTAGAAGTGCATGTTCCTGCGTCTCTGGCTGCATTGGTGGTAGCACCACTGGTAGCGGGTGCCACTGCAGTTAGCTGAAACTGCAGTTTAAATGTCAGCCATGGTCCTGGTTTAGTACCTACCATTACATGCATCCTTACAAGATGTTCGTCCCAACCAAGGCTGCTGCACTTCCACATCATAGTGCTGCTGCTTGATATCATGCCAAATTCATGTCCATTTGTACCCCCTCTCACAGGGCGCCTATCGCAACTTTTACATCTTACCACAATACGCTACAGCGAGCGTTACAGAATCCCACAGCAGCCTTGAAAGTGCAAGCTGGGAAATATCACAGGGAATAGCAGCGGGAAACAATTGCCTGCCCCTTGCTTTAACTTTGCTGCCTTTGTCTGCTCTCCTGCCCTCCTGCAGTAATGATGCCTTCGATGCAGAGACAGGCGTTGACCATACCAAACCTGAATCAATGGTCAACCTCACTGGGAATCGAGCAGCAGTGCTGGTGCTGTCTAAAGCATTCCTGGCGGGCGGCTTGCTGCTGCTGGGTTGGGGCATTAGCAGTGCTGGAGATAGCAGGATAGCAGCAATGTTGGGGATCGCCATTGCTTGTGGATACGTATACCAGGGACCACCTTTCAGGTAGGAAATGGTCTCAGAAGGCTTCTACTCTTTTATGGTATCATCCTAGCTCACACGAAGCACAGAAAGAAAAGCAATGGGAGAGCTGAGTTCTCACCCTGATGTAGGTTCCAAAGTGTTAGATGCTAAATAGCACATCTATTGAGGAGGACAAATGAGGCTTCCTCAAAGCAAGATGTTCTTCACCACAATTGCTCTAGTGACGGACATTGCCCATGAGTTGTATAGTTTCGTATAGCTGTGCCACTTCAGCCCGCGCTGATATGTTGTACAGTGTGGAAATGACCTGTATTACTTGCTTGTTTTACCTGTATTTGGGCAATTGTGCCTGCTTGTCACCCAGGTCCTTTTGCTTGTTCGTATAGATCAGCATATTCAACTTAGTATGCATTTGGACTCGATTAGGTTTGGGGGCAGGCATGGAAGGGGGTGTAACGGCCAGGCATACCGCAGATGAGTGGAAGTGCTTTCAGAGTCAGCGATATAAGTAGTTCTCAGGTTCAACCTATGGTCTGCTTGTCTCAGCCTCGCTAGAATTCGCAGCCCTTGGGCTCTCTTACTCTCGCAATTACTCAGTCCACCCCACTACGAGACTGGTTGGAGTCATGCTTGGGTGCCGCACGGCCCATAGGGCTGTGCAGTGGCTTCTCTTGATGAAACAATGTGGATAGGATTAGAAATTTTACACAGGCACATGGGGTCTGGCTGGGGCTCACACCTTCTTGTTGCCTCCCCCAAATCTGTTGGAATGCTAATAGCATACTGTATATGGTGACAATCGCAACAAAATGATAGCTCTTTTTGTTGGTGCCTTTGCTACTCAGGTTCAGCTATAAGGGTCTGGGGGAACCCCTGTGCTTCATGGCCTTTGGGCCACTCGCTACAGCAGCCTTCTACCTAGCACAACTACCAACAGCAGCACCAGCCATAGCAGCAGCAACTGGCGCAGCGGCAGTAGCAGGCAGCGGAGCAGCAGCAGCAGCAGCAGCGAGTGTGGGCTCTGTGCCTGCCTTTGTGTGGTTGAGCAGTGTACTGGTTGGCATCACAACAACAGTCATCTTGTTCTGCAGTCACTTCCATCAAATCAAAGGGGACACAGCGGCGGGGAAAAGGTCACCATTAGTGCGATTGGGAACGGAAAAGGGGTGTCAGGTGAGTGGCTGCTGGGGGGGGGGGGGTAAGGTTCTGAAAGGGACGTTGCAATGGGTGGGACTTTGTTTTTCTGGGCTCCTTCTGAGAGCAATTGGAAGTCCATGGTGTTCATGTTATGGTGCTTGACTCTACATTTACATCTTAAGAGAGACCACTGCACAGCCGGGAGGGCTGTGCAGAACCCAAGCATCACTCCAACTATGCATTTGCATGTGATAGGCAAGATGAAGGACTGTGCTGCATTCTGTGGTATGGCTTGAGGGTGCATTCAAGCACGCATTCTGCTACCCTGTTGAAGTCACTGATGAAGTATGTGGTGGCAACATGGCCTTGGGGAGGCATGGCAAGGCAATGCATCTTGCTGGCTACTGGTTGGAGACATGCCTGCCCCCCTTCATGTCGCTGTCGCATGTGCGTAACCGCAAAGTGCCCTTCTTTCTCTTTTCCATTCCAGGGGAGGAATAGTCACTTGTTGCAACGAAACTGAGGGTGTTCTTTCGTGTGGCGGCTTCACCGGTTATAAGGCTACAGTGATATGCTATAGCAACAAATGTCATAGGCCTTGCAGCTCAAGCCGTGACACAAATAGCGGTGTGGAAGAGAATACTGATTATCTTCGGCATACAATCAGAAGTCATGAGAACATGTGCCTGCACTTATAAGCCCTTACCATGTGTTCTGTTGCAGGTTCTTCAAGCAGGAGTGGTGTTGCCTTATCTGATCGCATTTGGAGCCAGCTTGTCAGGCATGTGTTCTCCATTGATGCTGGGCTGCTTGGCAGTGTCACTACCAACAGCATGGAGCACGCTGAACTTCGCCAAGGACAACCACACAGTGCCAGCTCTCATAGCACCCTTGAAGCGCTACGCTACTAAGTGGCATATCAGCTTCGGCTTGAGTCTGGTCCTGGGTTTGTTGCTGTCGAGGATGATCCCTCTCTAGGTACTGTAGTAGTGGTTAGATCTCTGTGCAGTAGCTTGTAAGTTGGCTGATTGATCCCAACGCTATTTCTCTCAGTGTACATCTGGCTGCATGTGCTGTATGGAGGTCGGCAGAACGCCTGCATGATTGGCTCCCACATATCTACAGTTTTGCCCTTCACACATCAACTGGCTAAGAAGGGATTTCCCCCCTTCTCTGCATAGCGCTCTCTTCCTCTCTCACTGGGTAAGACTCGTGATGCGGGTGCGGCGTGCTGCACAGCTGCAAAGCTGTGCACTCTTCCATCCCATACAATTCCTTCTGCAATGTTCGGGATAATCAATCTGGGTATTCACATTCCACGTAAATTACCCATTTGTGTACCACAGGGAGATGAGTAATCTTGCCGAAAGGCTACAGAGTGCCGGTGAAAGTCCGGGTAGTCTACAGATTACAGATTACAAGTTGGCCCCACACAGGGGGGGTAGTCTACCTCCCCGTAGTGGACAAAACACAAACACCACACAATTTACCCACCCGCTCATGTGCCCTGGGTTCCGATTGGTCACCGGGCCTATCTATATAGTAGGTAAGGGCCTACTCCCTCGACACATGTGTGCAAGAAGCTATGTTTAGAGCAAGCCCGTGCCAACTGAGCAAAGGCAGCGTGCAGCATCTCACACAAAAGCCTGACCCCAGCGACTCGCATCTATTCCAGCCCCATCACCATCCTCATGATCTAGAGCGCCAAACATGCCTGCAATCTCTCCATCAGCCAGGCCCACACCAGATCCATTATCAGCGGCTATCACTGCCACCACCTGACTGGCTGCTGCTATGCTTCTTGTGCGTTGCAGCAGCTCCTGGTATCCCCGCTCACTGTAGAACACATCTCTGGGAGGTGAAGCACCCTTCAGCACGGACAGCTGATACATCTTTGCAGCATATTGGAGCAGCAGCTTGCAGTAGCTAAGGTCAAGGAACATGCGGAACACACGGGAACCCCTCGTGGCAGACCTGCAGGCACAGGAAACAGACCCGGTTTCTATTAGCACAGCCTGGGTCTCTGGTCTCAGTCTCGCGTCGATGTTGTTTTGTGGCGGGTGCTGATGTGTTTCAGCGTGGCAGAACTGTTGCTATGTAACATTCAGACACGTGATCAACCTGGTCAATGACATGAACATGGTGCAGTGACGTTCTATATGAATACCACCCCAAATGGAGGCACATGAGGAGACTATGCTAGGGACCTGCGCGAAACAAGTGCCTACTACACTAGTCTTGATTCCTACAGAATGTATGTTAAGAGAGACCACTGCACAGCCCTCTGGGCCGTGCAGCACCCAAGCATGACTCCAACCTGGTTTTTTAGTGGGGTGGGTTGAGTAAGTGCGAGTAATAGAGAGTTAGAGGGCTGCGAAATTGAGCAAGGCGGATACAAGTATGATAGATGACTGCGCAGCCCTCGGACTGTGCAGCACATGCCACATGACTCCTACAGAATATGTACTGTCAGGCATGCAAGAGGGGAAGCCTTGAGACTTTCACCACCCTCCTAACCAGCAAGTGCATTCGTGTTATGACTGCTACTTTGATGGGGCCATTTGGTAATCTGTAACCTGTGCTATTCATGCCAGGCGCTGTCCATCATTAAGCCGTCAGAGCACCTCAAAGTCAAAGTCTGAATCCGCATCCTTTTGAGTAAATGTGTCTAGCATCTCCCTACATGTTTGCAGCTTTTTTAGATCCACCCGACTCGCAAGCCTCCACTGGTCACGTTTCCCAGTTGCAAAACAGATGTCAGCTTCTTTATCAACAACAATAGCTGCAGCCACCTCACCCAACACCAGTCCCACATGGCTTCCCTCTTCCATTTGCCCCATCTTACCTGCTTACGAGCAGAGCTGAGCTACATTGGCTTGTCAACATATGCAGCTGTATCTGAGGCACCCAGGATGCTGCTACCCTGCTGCGAGGGCCTCGGTCTGAGACTGCATAGCGACGCATTACCCTGCCCCTGCGGTTAGAATGGGTGGCGCACACCTGCAAGGAGCACCATTTGGTAGCATGAAACACCTAGACTGAGCTATCTATCATAATTCCTGTCGTTGGATTGATTTTTGATAAGTACCAAATGAGCAAACTCTAGTGCTAGTGCTGGTAGTAAAGAGTTTGCTCATGTGTTATCAGTCAGACCCAATCCTAAGGGAGCGTTCCCGGGTTGGAAGAACTGAAGGCATGCCTCAGGGTAAAGAGTGTATGATCTATTACAGTTTGCCTTGGCGCCTGGCCATTCATTACTGTTTGCCTTGGCCCTGGCCGTCTATTACAGTTTGCCTTGGCGCCTGGCCGTCAAGAGGAGAAAGGGATGTATCCCCGCCAAGCCTTAGCAGGTATAGCGACAATCTGCAATGAATCACAGTGTTGCGTGAAGATGCGCTGGCACTCCTCATACTGACATATCTATTCTCCTTGGGGTCTGAAATAGGGGACGCAGAGCTTGTCTAGCAAGCCCAGGCAGTCGTCCGCCTACAACATTGCTTTACAACTCAGCCCTTCTTTCAAAAGGTTTCTGTGGATTGTTGGGCACCTCAAGAAATTCTATGGAACATTCTGAAGATATTCTTGGGCCTGTGGCACTTTTTGCCATGGCATAACATTATCATGAAATGTAATTCCTGACCCCAAAGCTGCTTCTCACCTGGAAAGGGCATGTGTTCTTCACCTCCACCACCTCTTTCCATAGCAAGTACAAGGACCCATCCACTTCACCTACGTACTGCCCTCCCCATCCAGCAGGATCACTTCCGGCAGCTGCATGTATTAACAGCTGCTGTACAACTGCTACACCTGGGCTCCCTTCCTGCTGCTGCTGCTCCAACTTCTGCTGCTGGTGGCCCCTTCCCACTACCACATTTGATCCCTCCGCAGCAGAAGCGCTTTGCAAGGTACTGCTACTGCTGCTGACAGCAACTGCTGCTCTCCTCGATGTGCTGTTTTCTTCAACATTCTCACCATCAGCGACATCCACCTTTTCATCCTCCTCCTCGTCCAGATCATCACTCCCATTCATGTCCCCCTTCATGCCCTCCTCCCCACAACCCTCCATGCTGCCCTGAGGGAGCTGGACTTGCAACTGCTGGATGATGCTGCTCCCTGACGTTTCATATAACCTACTCCCCAACCCCCTCCAAACATCTCCTGCTGCTGTTTCTACTGCTGCTGGTGTCGCTGCTGCTGCTGCTGCTGGTGGTGGTGAAAGTCGTGGCTCCGGTAACTTGGGAGTGGTTGAGGACGCTGCTGCTGCTTGTGGTGCTGCTCGTGCCAGCCCCAGTGCTCCTGCAGCCACCTGCAAAGACTGTGTAGCGTTTCTTTGCAACCCCACATTACCCACAGCTGCTCCTCCTTCTGCTCCTGCTCCTGAACCTGCTGCTGCTGCTCCTCCTGCTGCCCGTGCTCCTCCTGCGGCCCCTGCTGCTGCTGCCGCTGTCCCAACCCTGATGCTGGAAGCTGCCCCTTGACATCTAAGGAGGTCATGTACATGCAACACCTCCTCACGCCCTGCTTGCCCTGGTAGTGGTAGTGCATGACAGATGAAAGCATCAGGTGATGCTCCTAGCACTGGCAGGCTGCCTGAGGGGAGGGACCAGGAGGAGGGAAGAGGTGTGGGGGCCAGGAGGTGAAGACCTGCCTGGGACACAAGGGAACATGGAGTCAGGCCAGTGGTAGGGATGGTAGAGATGAGATACCTGGGCAATAAACACTTCACACTAATTACAGGCCGCAATGGAAGACATCATCAGATAGCCCGAAGCATAACATGGCATGTGGCATGTTCTTGCAGCTCCCATTGAACCATGTTAGCAGATGAACTCCACCCTTTTAACTCCTACCAGTACACCGCGCAAAAGCATAAGCAGAAGGGGCTGACGTCTCAACAGCTGGCAGACTGCACATGCCACCCTTTTGTAGCTGCTGTCCGCAGTTCTGGAATGATGAAGTTTTGCACCATCCCTTCTTGACAATTACCTGTTTCAGGCAGGCCCTGACCATCACCTCACAGGATACATTATGCCGCCAAAGGCCCCTCATCAACTCTACTGTAGCTGCTACATCTCCCAACCCTAACTCCACCCCCTTCATTCATATACATGTGTATGCCTCCTTGCATGGAACATCTTGGTCAAAGAATCAATCACAACACAGGACCAGCCATGACAATGGCCAAACATACCCAGGCCGTAAACACACAAACCCTCAGACATAAACACTACAGGGAACACCCCACCTCGGCAAGACCCCCTTGCGCTCCCCTTTCTTGTGCCTCTGCCAGCAACCCCTGGGCCCTGGGCGAATCCTGACACGCCCACCCCTCCTTTCCCCCCCCTCCTCCCCTGAGCTGTGACAGGGTTGGAGAGGGGCCAATGCTAGCTGCTCATACTCTCCTTCTTCCCCCTCCTAGAGCTAGTGGAGTCCAGGAGGACAGTGTGACCTGCAGAATCTGCCTGGATGCCACGCCCAGAGCACGCATTGCGCCCCTCCAGACCCAATAACTTGTCAGGAAGACCCAGCTACATGGAAACGCCCGGCCTCACGCACCAAGGCCCCCTTGTGCTGGACCCAATGGCCAAACATACCCAGGCCGTAGACACACTAGCGCTCAAACGTTGACATGGAACCCCCCGGCCCCCGCCCCACCTCAGCCCCCACGACCCCCTAGTGCTCATTTCCAGCACCTGGGCTTGCGGGAAAGTCCCCATCAGCTGAGCTGCAGCCGCTACCTCCTCCGTCCTTATCTCCAATCCCTTAAACTAATCCAATGTGCCTGCCTCCTTGTCTCAAACCATTGGCATTGCATGGAAACCCCCCACCTCACCACGGTGAAGCAGTAGGTGTGCAGCACTGCTTCAAGGACCAGGTATGCAGGACTGCTGCGCGCAGGCAGGGGCATTAGGAACTAAGTACTAACTCATAGGATAAAAGCGCTAGCACTAATCCCCTAGTGCTCACCTCCAGCACCTGGGCTTGCGGGAAAGCCCCCATGAGCTGAGCCACTGCTGCCGCCTCCTGCAGCCTGCCCCACTGGCAGCCCACCTCCGCCCCTCCTGCTGCTGCTGCTGACTGGCACCTCAACAACATACGCTGCTCTGACTCCTCATCACTAGACACGCCCTCCTCCCAAACCCCTCCTGCTGCTCCTGTAAGAGCTGCTGTTTGGGAGGCTTCTGATACCCCAACATTGGTCCCATCGTTGCCAGGAGCAAGAGGAGTGACTGCAGAAGGACCTTGTTTGTTCTTCTTCTTATGTTTCTTGCGCTTCTTGTTGCTGCTGGCTTGTGGCGGCAGATGGGAGGCGGGCAGGTAGCTTTCTAGGTGATCACAGGAAGTTTCAGCAGCAGCAGCAGGTCCAGTAGCAGCTGTAGCAGTTGCGATCAGAGAGCTGCCGGCACTGCTGATTGGGACATGGTCGCTGCCGGGCTGTAGTGCTTCATTTGCAAGGCATTGCTGCTGCTGTTGTTGTTGCTTATGAGCCTGCTGCTGAGGAGTCTGGGCCCCTCCCTGATGCTGGCTGCTGGCCTCTCCTGCACATGGGCTCTGCTCCTGCTGCTGCTGCTGGTGGTGGTGGGCCTGTTGTTGCTGCTCGTCGTGCTTCTGCTGCTGAGCATCCTGCTGTTGTTGCTGCTGCTGCCCGTGATGGCCCTGTTGCTGCTGCTGCTGGTGCTGCTGCTGCTGTTGTTGTACATAAGCAAGAGCACTGCTGACAGGGCATCTCAACTTACCCACAGCATCCAAAAGGTACGAGTGACCTGCCTGCACAAGCAGAAGGACAACAGGTCAGTCAACTAACCACACAGCCATGCACTGAACATCCCTACAATACCATTCCCATCGGCAAAAGCATGCCATTTTCATCGGCAAAAGCATGACAAAATGATGGCTGCAGCAGCCTCCTTCTGGAGTTCTCAGCTTCCCAGAGATACAATAGATGTGCATTACTCAGTGCTGAAGGGTGTCGATGAATGAGGGGCCTTCGAAAGAAGTGGTACACGCCATGAGCGTATTGGAGAAGCCACATGATGTGCAGCTATGCAATTTGCGAGCAATATCAAGCCAGGTACGCTCCTCTACTTCCACGCATGAAACCAGCACCTTTACTTGTTGCAGAGGGTTGTAAAGGCCAGGGTGCAAGGCGGGGAATGTGCTGCGTGCTTTTGGCATGCGTGTGCAATATTGGAAGAGTCGTGTGCAATCGCTAAGTCTTCCTCACCTGGTTGGGGATGCCCAGCTGACGTGCTGCCTTCTGTTCCCTGAACCCCAGGAAATCCCTCAGGGTCCCGGTTGTGAGGATGCCTTTGTGCAGTTGGGACCAAAGAGGACTGCTCTGACGGATCTGGCTGAAAAGAACCAGCAACATTTTGTGGGTGTTAGTCATCAGGAAGGTAGACATGGCTTTGTGTATGGAGTCATACGGCGGCAAAGGCTTCCAGAAAGGGCCCCACCACAGTCGTGTCCTGTGTGCAACTCTTCTCCAGCAACAAGTAGCTGGGGTTTAAGCTAATCCAGCCATGCCCAAAGAACCCGAAGAATATATAAGTAGTGATTGGAGGGACATCATGCCAATGGGATAAAAAAAGACTGATATTTGGGTAAAGAGAGGCTCCCAACTGCTCTCACCTGCAGGAGTGGTAGCCCTCGAGCTTGACAGACCCGGGTTGTGGTAGCGGCGTGAAACGAGGATGTACACGAAGTTGCTTGGGGGTTATTGACCTCCAGTAGAGGTTCGGGGTCGACCTATCGTCACGTTGCCTGACCATTACAGCTCTGCAGCGGCTACCGGAAACAAAGGCGTCCCCTGTGCTGGCATGTAACTGAATGTATGGGAACTCAAGAGAACAGAAGCTGGATTGCTTGTTCAATCCGTTTTATGTCCGGCTTAACAAGACAGTGCTAAGTAGGCGTCTGGGGATCCCGAGATGTAACCGGTGGCGATGCGACTAATGCAAGCCCTTCGGTGCTTCGAGGAGGTCGCGTTCTTGTTGGCGCTGCTGATAAGGCGACCTAAGCATTCACAGGCCACACAGGAAAAGCCGTTCGCCCACCTGACACCCGGACTGTACCGCCTGCAGTGCCGAGGAGTTCAACTGAGTCTAACTGAGCGCCGGCTGTGTCGCCTTCAGGCCCAGGCACATACGCCGAATACCCATATGCGCACTCATGTTTGTTAGTCTCACGTTGTAAGTCCTTGGATAAAACAACCACTGGAAACTTTAAGATCTCACACTGGGACCACCCCAGGACAGCACCCACGGCGCGTATAAGATTAGTTACGTACAACAATTGGTTTGCTGTTCCCCATGGGACTGGTGGGACACAGGAGAAAGGCTACCCTCCGGGTATGCCCAACTACATTAAGCCTTCTGGTGGGATCCCTTTTTCTCAAGTTAAGCAGTTGATACGGTTTAGGACTGGTGCACATCATTTAAGAGTGGAAACTGAAAGGTGGGTGCCGGCCCCCGCTCGGTTGCCGAGATCTGAGAGGGTCTGTCAGAAGTGTACTTTGGGCTCAGTTATGGAGGATGAGTATCATGTCCTGTTTGAATGCCCCACATATCACCACATTCGGTTGAAGTATGAGGTGAGCATTGTTCTCAAACTTTGGAGGAGTGTCCCGGGCTGCTCGGTCTATGCGGCCCTCTGGGAAGGTCAGTGCCTTCATGAACCAGAACCCCAGGAAGGTTGCTGCCTTTGTATCAGAATGCCTAGACTATAGGCGCTTTCGACCAAGCAGCCCTTTGCGGTTGCCACACCTTAAATGTTTGTTGTTGTTGTTGTTGTTGTTGTTGAAGCATCAGACCTTCTACCTTATGCAACTAGGGAGACACTAGAGGAGCTAGGTCTGGTTGGTTATCAAATTGATACGGTTTCGTCTGACTATGATGATTATATTGATGAGTCTGGCATGGTGTGTGGGGTACTTGGGATACCATGTTGCAAGAGCCATGGGACAAGGTGGCCGCATATGCAAACCCCAGGCAATCTGTCAGCTCAAATTTGATCAAGCTTTCCACATATCATTCGTGGTTTAGGACGGGAGACATCCCTCAGGAGGAGTTAGAGGCTGGCTATCCTCAGGGTATGCCAAGGTATATCAGGCA
The DNA here is from genome assembly GCA_963556185.1 of Pseudopediastrum boryanum. NCBI lineage: Eukaryota > Viridiplantae > Chlorophyta > Chlorophyceae > Sphaeropleales > Hydrodictyaceae > Pseudopediastrum > Pseudopediastrum boryanum. Next base: position 4,566,255 of record OY744500.1, read on the forward strand.
CACATCAGGTATCCCGTTTACTTATGTGAAACAGTTAATGCGGTTTCGTACTGGTGCACACCATCTTGCTATTGAAACTGGGAGGTGGGCTCGTCCCAAACTGCCAAGGCAGCATCGTGTATGTTCAAAATGTTCTTGCACAGTGGTTGAGGACGAGGTACACTTTCTTTTTGAATGCCCAGCATATGATAGAATTCGTGAGAAGTATAATACCGTTTTGTTTGCACAGTTTGGAGGTTGCCAGGAAGCTTCTAGTACAATGAAGCATAATTCAGACAACGTGAGATTGTTCATGGACCAAGAGCCAAGTTTCCAAGTTGCAAAGTTTGTTTATGAATGCATGGAATTTCGGAGGTCGGAGGAATGTGAGGACTATAATCCTTACTTTGATTTGTCATTATTCGGGGATGAATGGCAAGGTCGTATTTTCGATACCTTTTCTTCTGGACCAAGAGGTGATATTGCTGAGACATTCACTTCTGATGGACCAGGTTCCAGTATTTCTGCCCATGGAGCCTAGGTTGGCTCCGTACGGGCGCCCCCTTTGAGGGGCCATGATGTAATCGTAATCGTAATCGTATGATGCCCATGGAGCCTAGTTTGGCTCCGTTACGGGCGCCCCCTTTGTGGGGCCACTTTGAAATCTGTAATCTGTATCTGTAACTGCAGCAGCCCCCCTAATCCCAGCAGAAGCTATAGCGAGGGACTGAAAGCAATGGCTTTTATCCACCTGAAGCCAGACCAGGACCGACTCAGACATGTATGCATCGAAAAATACTCACAACTCACACTCACGCCTTCACCACTTGCAACATTCTAACGCGCTAGATCGGCACTGCCGCAAGGCCAGCACATGGGAGCCACTTCCAAATATGAGCCTCACCCTGCTGCCAAAGGTGGGGCCTGGCCACTGAAGTAGGCGGCACCGAAGCTACTGCTGTTGCTGCTGCTGCTGCCACGTACGCCCAGGCACCGAAGTACTGCCGCCCTCACCCTCATCCAGAACTCCCATTCTGTGCTATCCTGTTCCGGAACCATGCCTTCCTGCCCACAGAAGAGACACTACTCTCATGCTGCTGCTGATGCTGCTGATTGTGCGGTCCAACCACTGGGGTAGGTGGTAACATCACCCCTGCCACTGCACCAGTACCAGATGGGAAACCACCAGGCTGCTGCGGCAATGCTGCTACTGCTACTGCTGATGGGCCATCTGGTCTCACAAACCCTTCACTGCTGAAGGGCTCTCTAGATGGAGCCACCGCCCCATGCCCCTGCTGCTGGGGCGGCCGATACATTTGCTCCGGCTGCTGCTGCTGCTGCCAGTTTCCCTGCATTGGATTACTCTGCCACACCTGCCCTAGATCATACCGTTGCTGCTGCTGCTCGTGGTGGTGGCGGCTGTTCGCCTGGGTGAATAGCTGCTGCTGCTGGTCCCGAGTTCCTGGTACAACATGCATGGGCAGCGCTAGCTGTTGTCCTGTGGTCTGCACACCCTGGCCCAGAGATCCTTCCTGATCCTGGCTCTCGCTCCCTGCTACGTGCTGCTGCTGGCCATCTCCCTCCAAAGCCCGTTGCTGCAGCTGTTGTGCTGCTGGCTGCTGCTGGCGAGGCTGCACTATAGGTGAACGGGGCAAGGGGAACCGTGATGATGGTGCTGCTGCTACTGGCGGTGGGGGTGGCGGAGGTGAAGCCATCTGCCGCTGCTGTTTTGGCTGCGGAGGCGGGGGTGGTTGCTGCTGCCGCTTCTGTGGGTGTGGTTGTGGTGGAGGTGGCACCATACGCCACTGCGCCTGCTGCTGTGGTGGTGGTGGCGGGGGTGGTGCATGCTGCTGCTGCTGCTGTGGTGGTAATGGTGGTGGTGGTTGCTGCTGCCTCTCCCGTGACGGCGGCCGTGGCGGCGCCTGTTGCTGCTGCTGCTGCCTCTCCCGTGACGGCGGCCGTGGCGGCGCCTGTTGCTGCTGCTCCTGCTGCTGCTGCCTCTCCCGTGACGGCGGCCGTGGCGGTGGCGGCCCCTCTTGCTGCTGCTGCTGCTGTAGTGGGGGTGGGGGTGGCTGCAGGGAGAGCTCCTGGCCTTCCCGAGATGGCGGTGGCGGTGACTGCTGCTGATGCTCTTTCAAGCGCTGCACCTGCTGCTGTATCTTCATCAGCTCCTGCTGTAGCAGCATGATCACCTCATCCATCTCCTCCTTCACCTCCGCCTCAACCTCCTCCCTTAGCTGCTGTTCCCTCTCCTCCGTCATGTCAGCCACCACCTCCTCCCGCAACTGCTGCTTCATGTCAGCTGTCACTTCTCCCTCTACCTCCTTCAGCAGCTGCGACCGTAGCTGCTGCTCCACCTCACCCCGCAACTCCTTTCTAACCCTAGCAGCCACATCCTGCTCGACTTTGCCTTGCACCGTCTGTATCACCTCCTGCTCTACCTCCTTCCTCAGTTGCGGCCGAAGCTGCTGCTCCACTTCCCCCCGCACCTCCTCCCTAACCCTAGCAGCCACCTCCTGCTCCACCTGCCTCCGCACCTGCTGCTCTACCTCCCTCCGTAGCTGTGGCCGTAGCTGCTGCTCCACCTCCTTTCTCAGCTCCTGCTTCACACCCTCATCAAACTTCACCTCTAACCCTCCCTCCAGCAACCCCTGCAACAGCCTGAGCTCCTGCAACTCCTCCTCTTTCCCAGCAACCTCCCGTACAGCTGCCGTCAACCTCCCCTCCACCTCCCTCTTCCCCTGCTCTAACACCTCCCTCTCCTCCTCCTTCCGAGCCAGCCCCTGCTTGACCTCCTCTAACTGCTGCTGCAGCTGTTGCCCACCCTGCTGCAGCTCTTCAAACTGCGTGACCAGCTGCTGCCTCTCCTCGCGCTCCTGAGCCAGCTGCTGCTCCGTCGCACCCTTAGCAGCTTCAGAAGCAGCTAGCCTCTGCTCAAGCTTCTCCCGTTCCCCCACCATCCCCGCAAGCTCCTGCTCCTTCATCTCCTCGCCACCTTCTGCTGCTGCTAACTTCTGCCGCAGCTGTTGCTCTTGCTGCTTCAGCTGCTGCTCCTGCTTCTGCCAATTGGCTTTCCAGCTCTCAAAGCTAACCTGCACTGACTGCACCATGGCCTTACTTGCGTTCAGCTCGTTTGTCTGCTGCTGCAGGCGAGTTTGTGCCTGAACCAACGCTGCTTGGGAATACATGAGGGCATGCTGCGTTGCTGCAAAGTTCTGTTCAGCCACCGCTCGCTGCTGCTTTGCCTGCTCTAGCTGGTTTTCCACTGTACTCTGCTGCTGCTTCGACTGCTCCAGCTGCTGTTGCACCTCAGTCCGCTCCTGCTTCCCCTGCTCCAGCTGCTGTTCAGCAGATACCTGCTGCTGCTTTGCCTGCTTTAACTCCTCCCTCAAAAGCTCCAGCTGCTTCTCCTGCTCTCCCAGTGCTACATCTGCTGCTTGCAGTTTTTCTGAAGCCCCCTGCATTTCTGCAGCTGCTTTCAGCAACCCTTGCTTAGCACGGTCCCCCACGATGCTAAACCTCTGCTGGGCCTCTTCGTGCTCCTTTGACTTAGCTGCAAGCTGTTCTTCACTAGCTAATAGCTGCGCTGTTAGTTGAGCTACAGTGTCTTTCAGCTGCGTGGCCTCTTGCTGTGCTTGTTGGAGCTGCTGTTTCAGGCCCTTTGTACCTTGCAGTATTGCTCCTGCAATTTCTTCTAAAGCAACTGGTCCTTGTCCGCTAAGCTGTGCCTGTGTTCCTGCCTGCTTGTCCCGCTGCTGCTGCTGTAGCTGTTGTTGCTGCTGCTGGTGGTCGCTGTCCTGCTGCTGCTTTGGCTCCTTGTGCTGCTGCTGGTGCTCGTTCTTCTCCTCCAGAATGTGGAGAGCCCCTGATCTCAACGGACCACCAGGAGAAGCTAAAGCTAAATGTGCTACAGCTGCTTCCTGTTGCCCATGCACGGTAGGTTTACTATCACCACCCCCTCCGGTTGCCAGGGCGGCTGCCTGCACCACTGCAGGAGCACCAGTAGTAGCATTGGTAGCATTGACAGCATGGTCCGCCCCCAAAGCTGCTGGTTTCGACCCCAATTTCCCGCCCAGCTTGACCTTCTTGCTACTGCTACCTGCACCAGATTGCGCATTGCTTTGACTTGTCTCAGCACCCAGAGAAGCAGCAGCAGAGGTGCTCTTGGCACCACCAGCAGCAGGAACTGCTTCCCCTGCTGCTGTAAGTGTTCCTGCTGCTGAACCCTTTAGAGCAGCTGAACCCCCAATGCCTCCTGCTGCTGCTAGTGGGCTTTCAGAAGCCCTTCTGTTCACACTTCTGTTCTTCTGCCCCTCCCCAATGTCGTCCTGTGACGTTGCTGACTGCCGTGGAAGTGAGCTTGACTGAGGTGTTGGCCCCGGGCTGTGTCCTTTGAGCACATCCAACTCGGACTGCTCCCAAACGTCCTGCTGCTGCTGCTGGCATTGCTTTCGCTTGAGATCCTGAATTTGCTTTTGCCTGAGATCCCGAAATTGCTTGCGTTTGAAATCCTGCTTCTGCTGCTGGATCTCTTTGTGCCCCTGCCCCTGCTCCTCCTGCTGCTGCTCCGGCCGCTGCTGCTGGGGTTGCTGCTCTTGTTCCCTCTTCAACGCAATCTGGTCCTGTGAAGTGAGCAGTAGAACACTACATTAGTGTGGTAGCTTGATTGGTCAGAATCTAAGCAAGCCAGCAGAGGGTGGACTGCACCGTACCATCACTTCATTCAACACTATGCAGGATGACTTCCCGTTTTGCAAGCAAGACATACAGTAGCAGTTGTTGAAAAGTGATCATGTTCAGTGGCACTTTAGCCAATGAAAGCAGCATGCACGCTCGCACTTGATGCAAGCGTGTGCAAGCACAGGCCAACCTGTCTTACCGGGACCTGAGTGCTGTTTTCATAAAGCACCATTGACTCTAGATTATCTATTCATTTTATTCTTCTAAGGATGCAGAACCATCTGGTATAGGACGCAACGTCAAAGTGCATCAAAGGAGACACCAGAAACTATTGATCAAACAGGAAGACAGCAAGGATGTGGCAGTCCTCTTTTCAAATTGCAACACCATTGAACAGCAACCTGACTTGTTATACAAGAGAATTCTAAGGTGCCTTTTTCATGGCATGACCAGTTTAGTTTGTTTCAAGTACATTATAGCCCGCCCAATGCGGACTGCTTATATCCCAGCAGTTTGTAGGGGATGGGCATTGATCCAGCTTAGCCGTGAGCTGTGTAGCTAGGGATGTCGGGAACGCTGACAGTGCCAATTGATGCTAAGAACAATTGCGACAACTGTGAAGACGTATTTGAACGGTATCTAGAGAGTATGACAAGCGAACAATGCTCGGGTCGGACATGGCTACTTTCGGTCTTAAAGCGAGTAACAGAAACGTTGATTAGGATTGTGAATGTGCCAGAGGATCCTAAAAAACTTTGCAGATGGATGTCCCAGAGTCATAGATGACTAGCTTTCCTCCTCCAATGGCAATCCCTTTAAAATCCTACTGAACTCGGAACCATCAGCTCCACCTTGCCTTTAAAGTATGCCCACAGAATCCTTTTTTGTGCTACTTATCCCAGTCATGCTGAGTCAACAACACAAAGAAACTCTTCTCCCACATGCTGTTAACGTCCATGCTGCTTCCTCAAACCTGCTATAGTTGTGACTGCTCTGCTGTCTGCCTAGGGGTGCTGTAATCGCTATGAGTGCATGGAAGCTTCAACACATGGGAGTTACACGCAACCAGCCCCACAGCCACGTCCATGCTGCTTGCTCAACCAGCCCCCTGCTCACCTTCTGCTGCTGCCGACCACTACCCCCACCAGCCCATCCGCCCTGCGCCTCCTTCAGGTCTGCACTTGCCCTCCTATACCCCATACCCGTGAAAGGTGGCTCATCCCTGCTTACTGCTGTTGCAGCATGTTCTGGCCCCTGTCCAAGGGCCCCTTTGGCCCCCTGGCCTGCTGCTCTTCCCGAAGGCACTACACCTGATCCAGGCGCGTTGGGCTTGCCTGCGTTGGGCGGCAGCTTTTGCGAGGGTGGAGTTCGACCTGCTGCTGCTGTTGCTGCTTTAATAGCTGATGCTGCTTTTGGTGGTGATAGCGCTGTTGCTGCTGGTGCTACTGCTTTTGTAGCTGATGATGCTTTAGGTATTGACAGTGCTGCTGGTGCTGCTGCTGCCCGTGCTATTGCAAGTGCTTTCACACCAGGCACAACTGCAACATCCTGCAGTAGTGGCAGCTGCTGTGGTGGTGCTTGCTCCTGGCTCTTTAGTAGTACGCCCTCCCCAACTGATGCCTGCACTGTCCCATGTAGCTGCTTGCCTTTACCTGCCTGTTCTGATGCTGTCCCACTGGCCCGCTGCTGCTGCTGCTGCTGGTGCTGCAATGGACCCTCTCCCTGCTGCTGCTGTTGTTCCAGCTTCTGCTCCTTCCTCTCCTTCTGGAGGTGCTCTGCAGCTTTAGCAAGATTCTCCTTCACCTCTCCATACACAGCAAGAAACGTAATGGCACTCTCATCCCAACTCTTCTGCTCCTGCTGCTGCTGATCGTTTCCGTCTACTGCATGACGCTTCTTCTGCTCAGCTGTGCTGCTGCACTCCTGCTGCTGCTGCTGCCCCAATGCTGCCTTCCCATTACCTCCCCCTCCTGCGCCAGCAGCAGCTGCAAGCCTTGGTGCTTGAAGCTGTCCACCTCCTGCTGCTTGCGTACCTGCTGCTATGCCCTCTGTTGTTGCTCCAGTTCGAGGTTCGAGACCAGGCCCCCCTGCTCCTACTCCTATTGCACCCTTCCCTGATGTGCCCCGTGTCTCGTCCGCCTCTACGTCAAGCATCTCACGCTCACAGCTGAGACCTAAATCTGCCTTGCTAGCTGAGCTACCTTCTATCCTTCTCTTCTTCTTCCTTTTGCTCTTCCCACTCCCCTCGCCCTGCTGCTGCTTCTTCTGAGGCTTGGGTGGCGTAACTCGTGGAGATGCATTCCTCACAAGCTCAGATAAGCCACTGACAAGGCCTGATAACTCCCGGCCATTCTGCAGCTCGGCAGGCAACAGCTGCCCTATTTCCAAACTCCCTTGCTGCTGCTGCCGCTGCTGCCGTGCCCCAGCCTCCCCCTTTGTTTTCTTTGCCTTCAGCATCTGTTCTTCCTCCTCCTGCTGCTGCTGCTGGTCCTCATCCCCACTGAGGTCCTCTTCCTCCTCTTCCTCCTGGTGCTTCTGGACTGAGTTTGATTCCCTCCCCTCCTGCTCGCCTACTAAGGCTCCCCTTTTCCTCTTGGCCCCTCTCTGCTGCTGCTTCTCTCCGTCGTCCTCGTTAGAGACTGCTGGACCCCCCTCCTGCTGCTGTTTGGACTTCTTGGGCCTACCAAGTGCAGAACCCTGCAACACATGCAAACATGTTGCTCACAATCTGACATGAACTTCCATGAGATGCCGTAAAAAGGTGCGCTCAGAAACGTGCCAGAGGCCTTAGGTGCAGGACGTGTGCTGGTAGGTACACAACAGTCTGTATATGCAAAAAGAAATACAAGGCTTCGGCTCCCTGGCTCACCTGAAACGTGATTACTGTGGTGCATGGCCTGTTATAAGGAGTTAAAAAAAATAGCGTTAAAACAACTCTGGTTTGGAGACCATGTGAGTCCCCAAATACCAAGCATCTGTACAAACATAGCAAGTACCAACCCCTGATAAGCAGAGACAACCCAACAGCCCTGCCCTCCCTTCCCTGCAAATTTCCAGCACAGACCTCAAAACATAAAACACGCACATCAGATTAAAGGTCAAAGTAAGATCAACCACTCAACCGATTACTAACACTATTTTGCCACAAAGACCCCTGGAACGGTAAATCAAACCCGCAATAACAGCCTTATAGCACCAAAGCAAGTGCAAGGCATTGCTACTCACACTCTAATGTATGGGTAAGGTATGCGCTTTTGAGTGTATGAGGTGGGATGTATGTAGTCTGACACGGCAGGTGTGCAGGTAGGTACCCTCCCTATGGGGCCAAACCATCTTCATGGGTCCTATAGAATGTGAGGGGTCACTCTCTAGCAGAACGCAAGCAAGCGCCAGGGCGTTGCTACTCCACTTTGACTGAGGGGTAAGTACACTTTTTACTATTCCAGGGCTTGATAACTTCCCCGCTCCCCTCATACCCCCTCACCAATGGTGGCCTCTGTCTCCAGCTATTGGTCAAAGGGTCAAACACCATGGACCGCCTCACCAACCGCCCTGGTCGCGCTCCCTTGAAAGGCCACAAGATGGTTGTTCCCTGGGGTTTAGAGAGGTCCTGCTGCAGCGTTTTCAGCGCCTTCTTACCCCGCCTAAGTGAGCGCACATATCCCAGCCACCATGAATCACTGGTCCAGATCTCATAGGCATCACCCTCGTTGGTGGTATAAATGTCTTGGTAGACCTAGGAGCGGCAGAGGAAGAACAGCAGAGGATGAGGTACGAGGTGAGCGTATAGTCTGGCGTGTAAACGTCGGCACTAGATATGCCCTCATTCTAAAAAGCCTACTTTTTTAACTGTACGCCGCTCATGGTGGAGCGAGCGTAAACGTAACAATGGCACTGGCTGGGTTGCTAATACAAGATCCTTCTAACCGGGGCCCAGGTGTGACAAGTCCAGTACTCAATTTAGAGAGGGTTCAGGGCATGCAAAGGTCCGTTGTAGGTCACAAAACGAGGCTCGTGGTGAACATGTGGTTGGTGAATATGTACATATGTCTAAAGTGATGGTTGTGCACTTGGCTGACAGCAGCAGCAGAGGAGCTCAGACAGCAAAAGACAGTTTGAATCGGGACCGCAGCACAAGCTGAGAATGTAACAAAATGTAACAAACGGTGCATGCTTGCTTGTCTTGGAATGGCCTGAGATACTGAAACAGGTCAAAAGGACGAAGAAACAGAACGCTAGCTGTCAACAGGGTTGCAGACACGAGTAGACAGCACAAGCCACACCATTTGATACAAACCTCCTCGTATTCTAACTTTCAAGAGTCAGTTATCGGGCTTCAATATGGCCTTACCGGATCTTCTGGCTCTGGCCTCAATTCTATGCTGCGGTGATGGTAGGCCTTGTTATGTAACACCTCTGTAGCATCATACTGCCACACCTTCACCCCCCGGCCTGCCATCGCCTTAACACTGCTCAGATCATGCTTCTGCCCTGGAATAGGAAACCATTCATATTGAGGCTCTGTGCCCTTAGGTAGGATCACGTCGTTTGGCGGAAGGTCTGGCTCTGTTGCTGCTGCAGCTGCATTCTTCTCCTTCTGCTGTGCGGGGGTGAGGACCGGTTCTGGGGGCGGCTGTTGGGCAGTGTCTTTGTAGGAGTACATGTCAGTATACGCAACAGCTGCATAACCTCCTGCAATGATCTTGATGCTGGTAGGGGAAGGAGGGAAAGCAGAAGAAGGGGAGAGGGATAGGGTGAGTGCCACGCGAGGTTATGAGGTGAGACAACAACAAGCCCCAATAGGGAAACCAAGCTGTCTGGACATAGGTCATTTTTGCAGCAATGTGGCGGGGTAAGACCAATGGTGGAACAGATGCTAGGCCATTCTTCCAAGGGAGGGCACTGACGTCCGCCATGCGAGGGACATCAGCCGCCGTAATGCACGGTGTTGACAGATTAGCAGAAGTGACAGAGCTTGTCTTGCCAAAACTGCATTTCCCTGCTATTTGAATCCCAAACCCAGGTCAATGCCAGGATTCCTAATGAAGCCTGTAATCCATACGTAAGAGACCTAGGATCTTGTTAGCAAGCAGTCAGGCAAAGCCTTCAGCCGACCAGAGCTCTTACCTCCCCCTGAAGTAGACCCCAAGGTCTGCATCTTCGTCAGTCCGCACTTCGACGCGACCGCCACGGTTAGGATCCCACATCCTGCGTGGAGATCATGGAACATTTTGGTGATTCGGCTTACGAACTGAGCACAGCACGGTGACGTATACATGTGGCTCTGAAGGAAGCTTTCAGCGCTAAGCGTGGAATGCACAATACTTGGAGGGAACAACACGCACCCTGAGCCTAAGGACGCCTGCTAACCCCTGTCATGCTCCGGAAGCTGACAGCAACGTGAAGTTGGCCATCGCCTGAGTGTCCTTGGTCGGTATTATCATGGGGTTTCTGGTGTCGCCATGAGGACTATGTTACTGCATAACCCAATGTTCTGCGGTATGTCCGGTCTTGCTGCGCCTGCTGGGGCTCCGGGACTGCCCAGAGGGTTGAAGATCAAGTGACGAAAGTATATGGTGACCTGTTAAAGTTTTCAGCCATCTGGACCTTGCCTGTGTTGCATCGAAAGGACTATCAGGCAATTCTGCAGTGCGACTCGGCGCAGTGGCAAACTCTCCGTCCCAGCGTCACTTGAGTCACACATGCCGGGTGCCATTAGTGAGAACGGCCGCTTTCAAACCAGTGGTGAAGGCAAGCGGTCAGCCTTGGCACAACTGCATGGACTCGAAGCAGCACACCGGCGCACATGGTGTGCCCCAACCACTGCTTGCATAGTCTGTACCAAGTGAGTACGAGTCCTACACCAGTGTACAGGCATGCACTTGGGCAAAGCCCAATGCCTTGGCCCCGTTGGGCGACCCTTGCTTGCACTTGGGGCATATATGTAAATCACAGCTTAATTCCACCACGCCACTTTCAGCTCCTGGAGAGGGGCAATTCATGTCCATCGTTTCAGGGGAGCTCTTAGCTGCCCTGAAACGATGGATATGAATTAATAAAACCAAAACATGGACATACAAACCTTGTGATCAGCAGATCTGTGTTTCTTCCAAGTGATGCTAACTCATCACTAAGTGCCACCAATTTGCTAGGAGAGACCCACAACCTACGGAATACCCACAAGCCAACACCCGCATGATGGCCCCACCCCCCACTCCAGGATCCCCGGAAAGACCCACAACCGAAACACAAGGCCCTCCCCAGAGACCCACAACCCAATCTGTGATAGGCAGGAGTCCTGTTGATAAAACATACTGTACATGCCCTGCGAAGATGAGCCTGTGCATATCTTACCCCAGTTTGTTCCTCTAGGGTTGCCCGCAGCAGCAAACCGCAGAAGACTGAGAGTAGGGCTCTACTAACTCTGCTTCAGTCTCTCTCCCAGAAGCCTGCCCTGGTCTCCACTCGGATAATGCGCACATAATGCATCTAGCCATAAGTACTGACCAGCGCAGATGGCGTAGTAAAGTGAGACCCTAGTTTACGCCTCGCTGGTAACCATTACAACTTGCATGCAGAGGCAAACATGGAACTAAAAGGCCATGCACTGAAGTAATGGTATTGACATGCATGCAGAAAGCAACTGGCATGTGAGCAGGTCTATATTCAACCCAACATAGACGGGGCTTGTCACAAAGTGTCTGTCACCAATCCTTACCCATGCTGCCACAAAGCATACAGCATGCTGTAAACGCCGCCTCTTGCAATAGGCGAGTCATCTGGACCCATTTTCTGACATTTGTACCCCCAAGCTCACAGGAACATATACACCGCAGCTTTACACCTGTAGACATAGCACAACACAGGAAACAAAGCAAACCTTTGCAACCCCACTGATGTGCACACTACCGTATACAATTACACAAGTAGGTTGTTCAAATATTCTGGACGGATCTGACCTGTGGGTGTGCCAGTCATAGCACATGCTGCTAACTCAATCAATACCAGGACCGTGTGCTTACCCATACACTAAGTTACAGATCCTATACATGAGCAAGCCCAATGAGGAACTCCTCCTGCACTCCTTTACACTTCCCTACTGGCGATATAAAAGTAGAAGCTACTTTGCAGGAACTGCCGACCGTTGACGTGAGGGCGAGGGCTTCCTGCTTCAGCTGTAAGCAGCAGTTAGAACAGAATGCTTTGAACAGCAGTTGTAGTACGAAGTGGTACTTCAAAAAAGGAGAGCCCCGTTCAGAAAACAAAAAGTATTCAAAGAAAGCCACCCCGTTCAGACCACAAAAACTGTTCAAAGGAAGCCACACCGGGTGCTTGAACAGCTCAACTCCCAACTTCTCAAACTTGCAATGTAAAGGCTGTACCAAACACAGTTGTCCAGCTGATACTGATTAGATATCCCCAAGAGAAGAGTGATCAAAGTATTATTCACTGCCAATCATATCCAGAGCAACTTTTCCGCTCCGTCAGCGCTGACACCTTCAATCAATCAATCAAAACGCAAGACCAGCAATGCCAATGGCCAAACAAACCTAGGCCACAAACACAAGGCTCCTGATCACAATCACGAAGCCACACAACCGATGGTGGATTTGCCACACACAAGCTGAGGCTAGATGCAACGGCGTGCACACCAAGGGGAAACAAACACCACCACTAAAACCCAAAACCTGCTCCACTTCCATCACACATGGGTGGCGGGGAGGCAGCAGGATCAAGCACCACCCTAGTAGGGGCTGGAGGTGGCTCCCACCACCTAGGTACTGGTGAACCACCATCCTCCCAGCCACTGAAAGGCGGCACATAGCGCTCCACATGCTTATCAATAGCTTGCTTAGTGCGCCTTCTACACCTCACTAACCGTTGGCTTTCCCAAGGGTGCGTAAGATCCCACAACCTCTTCCTCCAAGCACTTCCTCCAAGCACTGAGCGCTGACACCTTGCAACTGTAAATCACGGCACCACTGCCACAATACTCACACACAGTGTGGGCACAGATTTGATGTACATGCCAACACAGCAGCTGTCAGATCTTGGCCACGAAAGGTCTCTGGCCGACCTTCAACAAGAAGGCCCGCATGCTCCGGCTACCAGCACCCCACTGCTGCTTCGCCACCTGCTGCTGCTGCTGCTGCTGGAGGTGACTGTCGTGCTGCTGCTCCTGGTGCTTTGGACTCTGCTGCTCCTGACGATGTAGCTGCTCTTGTACTACGGCTGGTGTTGGTGGTGTCTGTACTGCCCCTGAGCCAGCCCTCTCAACACCACCATGACAAGGCACATGCACTGCAGGAGGAGAAATCAACGCACCAGACCCTGCAGCAGCAGCACCACTGGTGCCTGCATCAGAGGCACCCGGGGGTTTCAAATCAATCCGGGGTTCCTGTGTTGCTTGCTGCATCCTCTCCTCCCCCCCTCCGCACCCTTCTTGCTCCCCACTCCCCACTAAGATCTGCAGCCGGATCGGCTGCAGCGCCCGCAGAGCCCCCTCCCGCAGTTCCCTTTCCACCTCCTGCCGGATCTCCTTCACCACCTCCTCCCTCAGCTGCTGCTCTACTCCCGCATCCACCTCCAACTCATACTCCATCCCTACCTCAAGCCTCACCCCCCGCCCCTGTCCCTCCTCACCCTTTAGCTGCTGCTTCACCCTCAACGCCTCCATCGCTTCCTCCAAACTCCCCTGGAGCTCCTCCCTCTCCGGCTGCACCCCTTGCAGCTGCTTGGCCCCTAACTCAGCATCCTGCAAAGCTTTCTGCAGCAGATGGAGCTGCGTCTCTGTAACTGCCTCAGAACCGCTTGGCATCAAAGCCAGCAGAGCAGCCTTCTCCTGGACCCTCTCCTGCTCGTTCTGCAGCAACTGGAGCTCCAGCTGAGCCACCTGCTCCTCCCTTGCATGTAAGCTGATGCTCTTGAGATCTAACCGCTGCTGAAGCTGCTTCCGCTGCGACTGCTGCTGTGCCAGCTGCTGCTGCAACTGCTGTGCCTGCTCCTGTTGCTGCTGCAGCTCACCCCGCACCTGCTGCTGCACCTGCCTCCACTCCTCCTGCTTTCGCCGCAGCTGCTCTTCCAGCTGCCTCCACTCCTCCTGCGACTGCTGCAGCTGCCCATCCTTTGCCCGTACCGAGTCCCCCATAACCCCTAGCTGCTGCTTTAGCTGCTCCACCTCTTTCACTACCCCCTGGAGAGCTTGCTGTGCCTGCAGCAACTGTCCCTTTGCAGCTACCTTGGCAGCTACAGTTTCTTTGCCCTGCTGGTCCACCTGGTCCTGCAGCATCCTCCTCTCCTGCTGGAGCTGCTGCACAGCTGACTGATGCATGTGCCCAGCCGCTTTGTAATCCGATACTGCAGATGTTGCCGCTTGCAGAAACTGCAGCTTGTCCTTCTCCATCTGCCTGAGCTGCTGCTCATGCTGGGCTTTGACCGCTATAGCTGACTTCGTCTGCTGCTGAGCTGCATCCCGTTCTGCTACTGCAGCTGCGGCAGCTTCTAGAAGCTGCTGCTTCTCCTGTTGCAGCTGCTTGCAATCCGCTTCCAGCTGCTTCAAACGCTGCTCATGCTGCGTCTTTGCTGCCAAGGAACAGATATGTTGCTTATGAGCAGCGTCCTGTTCAGCTTCTGCAGCTGCTAGCGCTTGCACAAGCTGCTCCTTCTCCTCTGAATGCTGCTGCTGCATTTTCTTCCACTCCCCTGCCACTTGCTGCACCTGTTGCTCCATCTGTCGCAGCTGCCTTTGAATGTCTGCGAGCTGCTTTGCAGATGCGGCCTGTGCTGCAACAGCCGTTGCTGCAACTTGCCGCAGTCTCTCCTGCTCCTGAAGAGCTTGCCCTAGCTGCGACTCCAACTTCTTTACCTGGGACTCTTTCTCTTGCAAAGCTGCCTGTGCTTGGATCTTCTGCACTGCTGCTGCTGTGGCCACAGCTTGTGCTACAGACTCCCGCTCCTGCATACGCTCCTGCTGCAGCTGCTGCATTTCGCGGTCCCTACCCTGCAGTGCAGCCTTGATAGTATCAAGCTCTTTCCCCACAACCTCTGCAGCTTTAGCAGCAGCAGCAGCTATAGCCTGGGCCTGCTGCTTCTGATCATTTCCCCGCTGCTTCTGCTCCTCTTCCAGCTGCTGCTGCAGCTGCTGTATTACCCGCTTCTTCTCCACAAGCTCTGCCCTTGCTGATGCCAGCTGCTGCTGTGCTGCAATCCGTTCACCTCTAGCTTCCCCACGCTCCTGCTTCGCCTCAGCATGCTGCTTCTGCTCCTGCTCCAACTGCTGCTGCAGCACCTGCTCCTTTGCTTGTGCGGCTGCAAGCTGCTGCTGCACTGCGTCCCTCTCCTGAGTGGTATTCCGCAGGCCCTGCTTCGCCTGAGCATGCTGCCTCTGCTCGTGCTCTAGCTGCTGGCACCGCACCAGCTCCCTTTCTTTCACAACAGCTACCTGCTGCTCTGCTGCATCCCGTTCCCTTTTCCCAAGCTCCTGTTGCGCTTTCATATGCTGCTTTTCCTCATTCTGCAGCTGCTGCTGCAGCACCTGCTCCTTCTCTCGTGCTGCTGCCAGCTGCTGCTGTCCTTCATCCCGTGCCCGCTGGACATCCACAAGGTCACCCTTTGCTTTAGCATGCCGCCTCTGCTCCTGCTCCAGCTCCTGCTGCAGCTGCTGCACGACCTGCTCCCTCTGCTGTGCTGCCAGAAGTTGCTGCTGCTGTGCCACCCTTACTTCCCCAAGCTCCTGCATCACCCTTGCATACGCCTGCTGTTCCCTGACCAGCTGCACCTGCAGTTTCTCCACCTGCTGCACCTGCTGCTTCTCCTCTGCCCCTGCAACAAGCTCTGCTGCTACCTCTATTGCATCCTGCTTGGCCTCTCGTGGTGACCGCTGCTGCTGCTGCCGCCCAAGCAGGCGCTCTCCTACCCCCCTGACCGACTCAGGGGTTGCTACAGGCCCCTGCTGTCGCTGCTGCTGTTGATTGGAATGCTGCTTCTGTCGCTTCTGCTGGTGATGTGGTTCAAGCAGAAGCCGCATCTCAACATCCTCGCATGCTAACCTGTTGCCTTCCATCTCCATTGCTCCTGCTGTATCTTCCCTCTGTTCCCCTCCCGCCTTGACCGGCACCTCCCCTGCCACCCCTGCTCCCTCGTGCTTCTTCCCAGCTACACCTGCTTCTCTCAATGACATTCTCTTCTTCACATTGACGTCTGCACCATAGCTGTGCTCCTGGGTCAGCTGCTGCCTCTGCCCCTGCCCCTCCTCCTTCTGGCGCTGCATCGCTGCACTGCCACTGCTGCTGCACCTTTTTCTCTGAACCTGTCTGCACTCACTCTTCAATTCCTGTCGGCACTGCTGCTCTAACTGCTGCTGCTGTTCTGGAGCCTGCTGTGGCTGGCAGCCTGTCCCACAGCTACTGCCACTGCTGCGCCTCTTCCTCGGAGAATGCTGATCTTCCAGCTGCACCCCACCCTCCAGCTTTGGCATAAACCTTGGCTGCTGCTGCTGTTGCTGTTGCTCCAGCAAATGCCCTGCTATGGAGTCCTGCTGCTGCTGCTGCTGTTGATCTGATGCTCCTTTTGCCTTCAGCAGAGCGTCCCAGCCTCCCTGTTGTAAAACAGGCACAGCGCAGGAGGATATTTATGTCAGTGAAGTACCATCAGTCACAGAGTTTTTTGAGCTGCTATCAGGTCAAACCCACTATGTAACTGACTCACTAGCAGATGAGACCATACAGAAGACGATAGCAATAGCTATCTACAATCCACGCAATGCATCATAGACCAGCATTCCAACACGTCCAGCACTCTGACAACTCACCCATATTTAGAGCCATCTTTGGTGCTTGAGTGATGCCCATTTACTAAAGGATTGACAAAATCATTAAGTATAGGGTAATTGACAGATACCATACCTGCCTCCCCACACCCATCTACTGCTCTGACTCTGGTATCCATCCAATTACAGGTCATCTTTCCGCAGTATATAACCAGAGAACATGCTTGCTTCAACCCAGAGCTTCTGCACCAATAAAGAATTCACTCATGGTCTTGTCACCCCTCCTTCCGTCCACACCCTAACGTAGTGAAGGAAGACACTGCAATGCTCACCTTTTCACAGAAGGCTGGCAGGTCCTTGTGCACATTTCTGAGCAGACGCCTCCAGTCCAGATTGGTGCTAAACTCATAGTACTTGAGCGACACACCAGCCAACCAGGTTTTCACTGTGTCAAGGTGTTCTGAGGGAACAGCATCTACCATAAGGATATCATACTGGTCACCCTGCATGCCCAGCAACACAAAGCAGATACATATGTGTAACTCCCAGCACTGGGAATCGTGGCTGCTTGCAGGCGCTAACACCTGGTTAAAGTTGCTTGTGTCCGCTTTCAGACCTCAGCAGCAGCCTGCAACGTAAGCATGTGAGGCCTTGTATGAGCTTTATATTAAGCCTGGCTGCTGTTCATGCAACAGCGAATAGCCAGCTGGCATGAATGAAGCAAGGTCGTTGTATGAGACCGATCTTGCTATGCCACAGCTATACCATGGAAGCACCTAGCACACAACTTTACTGATGTGTGTCAACAAGTCTGATGCAGTCAGACCTAGTACCATGCCAAGAGCTGCTATCCACATACAAAGATATGCCAGAAAAGCGCTGCAAGGGTTGCAGCTTGATACCTGCAGTACAGACGGGGTATGAAACCAGCCAACAGGCCCGGCCTTCTCATCCATGCAATGACCACCATATGTACATCCATGAGCGGAAATACCTTACATGTATCCCTGGGGGACGCATTTTTCCGTTATGTCCATGCCAGAAAGCCAGTTCCTGCATTCCTCTTACCTTCACCACAAACCCCACATCAAAGTTCTTCTTGTTCGCTGCCACACGCTCAAGGCTCACGATGGCAATGTCACCCAAAGCCACAATGGTAGCTGGCCGATGTGAAAGCTGCATGAGGTGGTTGGCTGAGGGCATGAAGGTCACCCGGCTACCCTTTGAAACGCCTTCGAATGCGAAAGCTCTGCAGCATGACGCCAACAGTCAAAGAATACAGTCAGCAACATTAACTCCAAGGTGTTAAAGTCGGCATCATGTATTGAGACTGACATGCTACAGATACCAGCTGGTGCAAATTATGCGCTTTCCTACCCAATGAAAGAGGGTCACAGGAAGCTAGACAGCGGCTTCTGCCTTGGCTTGATTACTCTGAAGGCGGCCAAAAACAGCTGCTTTGTATTGAACAGTGGCCAGAAGACCGATCGATTCTGATCTTCACAGGGATCGCATAAAAAGAAGTATTGCACAGTTCCTGCTGAGGTATTGCAGACCTAGCAACTCGTCAAGCCAGCATCAACCGCTCACAGAATGCATAATGCCAATAAAGCAAAACAAATCACTGCCAATTGCCGAAATTCAGAAGGTAGTACCTACATCAGGCCTACACCCCGCACCTGCTGCATCAAGCTGGATTAGGCCTGGAGACAGCCACTCTTAGCATAAGTAATCAAGCACACGAATTGGCTGGCCAATAGCATGCCCACATACATTGAACCTGCTCATGTTCACCTCCCCTTACCTGTCAGGGATCTCAAAGGACAGGTGATGGTACTGCCAGTTGGCTTTCCAGTGCCCCTTCACGTTCTGGATGAATTGAGGCAGGTCCCTCCTGTCACTTTCACCCCCCTTGCCTCGTGTTACATCTGATACACCGTCTAAACAGACGACATTGTCCACCTGTGAGAGGCAGCCAATAGCAAAAGAACCACTAAGGCACCTCATATCTACGCATATGCCGTCATTTGTTCTCATTGAATACCGAAGACAAACTGTATATTGTGGCCCCTCGCTGTTTTCACAAGACTTGGAGGTGCCGGGCCCATGATATTTTGCTTATGGCATGCTAGAAAATATAATGATTATACTAGAAAGAGAGCAGATGCTGCAACAAAAGCGTCACTGTGTTTCTCAGCGAACCACCCCAAAGCTTGTATCACACCCACCCACCATGCCAATACCAACTAGGGTGGTAGGGGGGTCCCAGCCTGGATGTGGGCCCTCCTAGCCTGGATGTGGGAGTTGCCACAACTTTATCTTTACCTCAAAATCATGTGCTGTACAAGTTATCATATTCAGGAATCAGCTTGGAAGTTCAAGCTATGTACCTTTCCACTCACCTTGAGCTCAAACTGCACCTCATATGCTTCATTGCTGCCAACTCTGATGGGTCGCAGCAGCTGTAGGTGCAGCAGGCCAGACTCTGCTTCATGTGCAGGAACAGCAGCCGCCAGACTAATGTTGCTGTACATGATGTCCACTTGAGGAGCATCATCTGCAGTAGGAAGGTACCTGCACACACAGGAGCAACATGTACTAAATCAGCATCGCTATCAAGCCTGATGAAAGAGACATACTGGTATGCTGGGACATAGTCCCTTTCATCCTCGCCAGTCACAACGCATATCATCCTTGATCACTAACTGAGACAGGCTGGCTTCTTGTGCAATTTCGTATCAACTGCCAAACCCCCGCAGATGCAATAACACATCTGCTCCCGCACCATTCTCGGGCTCACATGAGCACCAGAGGTTAGCAACCATTTAAAAGCAGTCTAGGAGTGCAGATGTGACAGAAGCACTAGCAAGATTCAGTAGAGTCATGTCAGTGCACTCAGACAAAAACTCGCCAGCTTAAAACCAGAAACCAAGAGCACCCCATTCCTGCCAACAGCCTACTAACAAGCACACTTTTAACCCACTTGCTTCTCCCTCCAACATCCATACTAGATTTCCTTGCTTTACCTAAAGCCATTTCCGTACGCCATCAGTTTGCCATCTTGGGAGCTTGCCCCAAGGCAGGGCGTCATCTCCACGTCTAGCAACTGGGCCAGAACCTGTGTACCAGCAGCAGCAGCACCAGAAGCAGTAATGCGGTCAAGATAGAGTCCCATTGCTTGCCAGAAGACGTCTTGCCATGAACACATGATACATGGTCGGCCAGAAGGAACAAGGCAGGGCCCACACCAGTTCATCAATGTGTAGAGGCCAAGGCTACAACATGCCTAATGGGAACTTGGATAGTGAACAAGCCCCACACCAGGGTTCACAGCTGCCATGAAGGAGATTTTGAAGCCTCACATGACTGAAGGAGTTTTGCCGTTTAGCAAAAGATGCGCTTATTTGCATGTGGCCTAGTAATGCACCTAAAGCAAAATGAACCTCAGCAATCAGAGCAAGCATATTCCTTCCTTTCAAGCAGGTGACTATGACTCCATCGTGACAGCATGATGCCCCTCTCACCTTTCCTGTGCCAGCCACCTCCTGCTGCTCACCCTGGCGCGCGCTGCTCTTGCTGCCTCGAGCAGCTGCCACTCCGCCCTGCAGCAACAGGACCCATCCCTGGTCAGCAGCAAGTCCCAAAGCACCAAACCACCCTCTATGCTACACTAACTGCTAAGTAGCAGGGATAACAGCAGCATGTGCCCTCTGTAAATTCAGAAATGCTCCTGATTCTATGCAGCAGACAGAGAGCTAGTTACGTCCCATCTGAGTAGAAGATTACTGCTGTCCTGTATGTAAGTACGGTACAAGGAATTGTTCAGGCACATCACAGCTTTGTCCTTGCTAATTCTTATGATAATGATGCCAAACACTACCACACATGCTCTACCAACAGCATTATGCGGACACCCAGATCAACCCCCTGTCAAGACACTTGCCCATCATCCCAATCCCCCGCGATTTGATGATCAGCTTGGAATGCGGCAAGTGTATACAATCTACACAACAAGATGCCAGCAGTAACACTTGTCATACTCCAGCTTCGTAAGCAGACTCACAAAAGAAGCCACACCAAGAGGAAGAGAAAGTGCACATGCCACCTCATCCATTTCCCCTCCCTTCTCCCTCTCAGCAGGTCCCAGTTTCTCGGAACTTCATCACCATGCCCCTTCCAACTTTCACTTGCTTGGCATGTCATACCTTGGGTTGCCTGCGTTTCCAGGTGTTGGTGAGAGGCTCAAAGACCATGGATGGGCGCACTCGCCGCTGCCGATGTGCTGCAGCTTCTGGCGGCCACAGCTGCGCCTTCCCATCACTCGTCCCCAGAGTCTGAAGCACACACTGCCCGGCTCCTACAGGCAGGACATGGCCCCTCCTCCAAGAGTCGCTGGTCCAGATCTCATAGGCATGACCATGGGGTGCAGTACTCAGTGCCTGGTACTCCTGGGCAAGCAGACAGAACTACAGACATGGTGGACTGATTCTACAAGTGGATCAAGCATGTCTAAGTTGTCGCATCTTACCTAATCATGGTAATCCGCCAAGTATGGTAAAGTATGCCCTTCCAAAACATCATAGATCAGTTCATCATATGAGCTCAGCAGCATCTGAGCAGAAAGATGCCTTAGCTATGATTCACACGACTTCAGCGCCTCTCAAAACCATGCATACATGCTTCCCATGTCATACCTACTTTTCCTCTTCACCTCATGCCCACCACCAGTACAGCACACGCACAGTCCTCTACTAACACACATGGTTATGGATGCTCGCAGCCATGCAGCCTGGCTTGTTGATATAGATGTTTGGACCACGGCACAGCTTTGCAGCCGCACAGGGTCTGTGAGATGGTTCTATTCAGTCTAGTTATCACATATAATAAATCGTTGATGTTGCAACTGAATACCTCACCTGTACTATCGGTCGTGGCCTCAGCTCCACAGCCCTCTCAGCAAATTCCTTCTGTATCTCATCTGCATCGTACTCCCAGACATGGCCGTCCTTAGCTGCTTTCTTGGCCTTCTTAAAGTCCTTATCCACCCCTGGTATGGGAAACCACTGCAGAAGGTGCTTCAGACCTGTGGGTATGGGCACCTCAACTATGCTGGGTGGTAGATCTGGCTCTGTTTCTGCTTCTGTGAGTTGGTGTGCTGGTCCCTCCCCATCAGTGCCAGTGTCTCCATCCCACATGTCAATGTACTCCACAGCTGCATATCCATGCATGACTTGCGTCACCCTGCAGGGAAGTTGCGGTTGTAGTCAGAGTAGTGTGCTGAAGTGTGCTGCAGCTCTGAATGGGAAGTGACCTAAGGTCACGCATTCCAGTAAGATGGACACGGTCACTCCTACCGCCCAGGGACACACTCGAACATGTACATCTTTTGGTCAAGGACCCCAGCTGCTTCCATGGTGCATAGCATGTAAACACATGACATGCTTCACCTAATAGTTTTGCAAGGGTCTCAGATTCCAATGATACTGGTGATCTCTTCGGGTAATTGAAAAGCTTGCAACTGCACATGCGTTGCTGCAGCTAAGAGGACAGCGGGCTGCTCTATCATGTAGAGGAGATGCAGCCTAAACTTGTCAATCACTGCAGGTGTGTCTTTTGAGCCTGCAAGCTTGTTGAGCATGCAGCAGCCAGGAGAAGAAGAGGCGGGACTCGGTACATACAAAGGTTGCCTTACTTTTGGGTACTATTCTGATTGTAGTGGTTTATAACAAGGGTGCCAAACAGACATTGACCAGCATATTATGTAGGAAATTCCCTGAGTCGACCTCGATGCAGTACAAATTGGATTAGTGCCTCCGTTGCACCAGAATGCAAAGCCACAAGGGGACGGCTAACAAGTCGCACCTGCCTCTAAAGAATACCCCAGGATCTGATTCGGCATCGGTGCGGGCTTCCACGTGATCTCCAGGCTTAGGCATCCACGGTTTTGAGCAAGCAGGCGCCATACTACCGTAACGGCAAGGCTCTTCTTATCTGTGCTGTTGCCAGTGGCATGCGACGGAAGCAGGCCTGCCTTTTCAAAACCCTTATCAGCGATCGTCGTCTGGGTCCTGTTGCACACTCTCTGAGCGGATTGCACTCCTGTCGGTCCCACTAGCTCTTATATTCAAGGCTGCCGTGCTTGCCACCAGCCAAGCACTTCTGCTGCCTGACACCCCCTGCTGATCCTCAATGCATACCAGCACGACGACTTTGCATAGACTCCCTGGGTACTGTTCCAACCTCCGATGAAAGCTTGTGGAGTGACATACAACGGATCCCCCGAGCGTAAAGGTCCAAAGGAGCTGTCACTCTTCCCCCCATGCAACTTATTTTGGGAGTTTGCTCTTGGAAACGTATTTCAGGGCCACAGCAGAAGGATGACGCCAGGCGGATTGGCTGGATTGACCCAAACGCATGCTGCATTGCTGCGAAGCAGATGCGCACGACCGACACACCGAGTGACAATCAAGTGACCGCACCTTCAAAGGTGCACACTTCTGACTCTAGGGGATCTGTGATCCCCAGCAAAGGATGCTTACCAGCTGATGGCAAAGGCTAGCTCCGCGCATTTTAGGGTGCGCGCAAAATGAGCCATGCAGCCACATCAGAGATCCTTTTACCGTCACCCGCGATACCGATCCTCACTTACTCATTGGCTTCCCGTTCATTAGCACGCTACCAGACTTTGGTAATGAGGATACAGCCAGCAGGCGATGGTAAGTAGGTGAGCCTGCAGACCACAATAAGCTACAGCCCCCTTTCGATTCTAACTCCCAGGCAATCTCACCACACAATGAGACATATCACGAGACAGAAAACAGTAGAGGCCATGCCAAGATGACCAGCACATGTAAAAGCAATCCAGTGGCTATCATATCCTCATGCACAATTCCCATCTAGATATCCAGCATCTTCAGCGTACCAAAAAGCCAACAATCTGGTAGCAGCAGAGAAGCACTCCTCGTGCTTGCCTGCACCAAGGCAAGCCTGTCCCTAGGTATACTGACTGCAATAATCAACTAGCCCAAGCAGCCAGATACGAAGGACCAGAAAGAGCAGCATATAATACATGGGCACAGTGCAACCATCACACATACTGTGCCCTTCACAGACTAAGCACCCCCACTCCATGCAACAGCTACGTAAAAATGCACACGAATACTAGTACACAGGATAACATGCAACAGCACATGAAAATGTTGATCTCATGTAGCAATGGAGGACTACACTGTTGATCCCACAATACAAGAGCCTCAAGTCTACCACCACCACCGGTGGACACAACTTTGTTACAACCCACCAAGGACCAACATACAGGCATAAACAAGCTGACTAGGGGCAGAGCAACAAAATCACTGGCATGGCAAGCCATGCCCCTTATTCCGCATGAGGCCAAACAGGACCAGGACATTTGCGTGAGTGATGCAGCATGACAAACAAGCCACTTCTGAGCATTGCCTTACGATGGTGATACCTACCAAAGCTGCACTGCTATCCATCAGCTTAAGGTGTCTCGCAGTTTACTGCTCCAGGTGCTGTGCCTTCTCACAAGGAGCCCCTCGCTACAAAATTGCCCAATGCGCAGAGAGCACATGGAAGCCAGAGCAAAAATTCTGTGACTGAGATAGCAGCTTGTTGACAGCACATGCTGCAGTATCTGTTGCCTCCTCTCAGTATGAATGTGAGATAATCTGATGCAGACCTGTACCACTTCTCAGCTCATGTCCCCTCTTTAGCCACAACATGCCACAGGCACCGACATCAATTTATAATCATCGGGAACCATTGCTCTGCCCTACACAACAGTCCGCAAAAAGCAAACCAGTCGAAGGAAGGTATTGCATGGCCACAGCACTCTCTCTAGAACCTGACAGGACTGCTGCTAATGCCTCGCATGGGCCGTTTTCCCTGCTTGATGCATCACAATGGCCCAGTATGCTCCTGCTACATCAGTTTTGACCACAAAGAAGATAATGAACCACCCAACTCTCCTGCACAAGTCATCCGGCTCCTGGCATGCAGGGTCCAGATCAAAACTAAGCAGCTGTGCTGCAAACCAATATCCAGGCTCATCATCTGTGCACACTTCCATTGCTAGGTTGACAGTGTGTCCGGCCCCCTCACAGCATGCCCCTCATGCACTAGCCTGAGGCCTTGTGTTCCTCCTAGAGTAAACAGAAGAGATAGACCACCATCTTCCCCTTGCAAGCGATCCCATGCATGTCAACAAAGGGCGCACATCAGGAGCATGAACACACCAACAAACAAACTGTTGACACAACTTGCCTATTGTTTGTTCATTCTCCTTAATCGGCACGGACGTCTATGGCATACTTACAGAAGGTAATGAAACAAATTTTGAACATGTGCCAGTTTTACAACCCAAATTGACACAACAAAGAAGCCAGACGGGCCATAGCCTGAACCTCCCAAACTGCTTACCGAGTATTAAGAAGCCGCTGCGCTCTGCAACCACATGTTTGTTTCGCACGGGGGGTGCAACACCGGTTGCACTACGCATGCATGTACATTTCCTCCTCCCATTGCGGGCCAAAGTCTTCTCTTTGCAAGCCACCATTTTGACCAGCAACACAAATACTCCCAAGTGCTCTACTGGCAGCTTGATGAGAACCAGCTGGATATGATATTCTCAAACAGGATTATAGCAGCAATAGTTGGTCCCTCATCAAAGGCGCAGCTGCTAGTGCCACGTTGGACACCTAAAAGCAATGCGCCTAGCTAGCATGCATGTTCTTCAAAACGCATGCACGCTCTTCAGATAATTGGAAACGACCCTGCTGTGAACAGCAAGCACTCTCCCAAGCTGCTTTGCATCTGCAGTCAGCATAGAACAACCAACTCTGCATATCACTGTGCCCCATATTAAGGGCAAGAGCCCTGCATGGACTCCTTCAAAATTCCCGGGCCCCAGCTCCATCCTCTTTTGCCTTACTCCCACAGGTCTACCTTGAGGTGCTGCTTTCTCTTAAGGCCTGCCATTTGCATCATTACCTGCTCCTTGTGGCTGTTAGTGGCTGTGAACTTGCGCTGTCCACCAGGTGCGGCTGTTTGGCACCAAGGGTCCGCCGCCCTTGGCGCCATATTCACTCCGTCAGACATCTCAGATGAATCATACTCAAGCTCTGGAGCTACTGCTGCTGCTGCTGCTTCTGTCCCCACATCTCCAGGCACCCCTCCTGCTGCTGGCGGCGAGTCTGCACCATCCTGCTCCTGCTGCTGCCGCTGCTGAGTGGTGTTGCGAATGGCAGCCCGCTGCCTGAGGCCCGCAAGCTGAGACCGTAGGGTGGACTTGTGCTCCGGCTGCTGCACCTTTGAAGCTGCTTCGGCAGGGTCCACAGAGGTGGCAGCCCCAGGCCGCCTTGACTGCCAGCGCCGCTTGGTCATGAAGTTCCAGTACCTGAACATGCAAAAGCACCCACAGCTCAGCAGCTTGCCTCAGAAGATTATCCATCTTACCAGTATCTGAACAGTATCATGTGTGCACTCATGTGCTGGAGATTCAAGGGCCCTGAAGGAGCTTGCAGGGCTGCAGCTATGTTGCATTCAGCACTTGCGTGCTTCGCAACGGTACACATCCCCACCATTTTTGTGCAGGCTGATGTGGTCCCCATTTAGGGACCATGCAGGATATACAGGAACCAAAGGGCCATGCTGTTGTTACAGCACCAGCTGGAACATTGCAAATACAAACATAATGCTTAAGTGGTTATGAAAGTGCTTAATAACCATAGTGCTTAAGTAAACGCAACCTACCAGTCATGAAACTCCCAGTTGTTTGCTTGGTGTGTTGTATTGGGGCCGACACTGGAGTGACGGGTCTTGCCTGTCAAGAGTTCATAGGCCTGCTGTATGCTCAAAAACTTGCGCTCAGCTTCATGGGTCTGGTTAACATCTGGATGATACCTGTGTAGGCAAGGGCAGTATCAATAAAGGCCATGCAAAAAGCCAAGCCAACCTCTTGCTGGGTGCCTCGGACACCGTAAACTGCCCTACATACATACCGCAGAGAAGCCACAGAGCAACAGAAGGTTATATCCATAGAGTAATAAATCCCCTACACCTGTCGCCGGTAGAGTTTCAATATGCAGTTGCGCTTCAGGAGGGGGCAACTAGGCCACTTACTGCAATGCCAGCCTCCGATACGCCTGTTTGATCTCCTTCTCATCCGCCCTGTTGCTGACGCCAAGTGTTTTGTATGGGCAGTGCGTAGCAACAACCTGTAACAGGCAGAGGATCAGTCGCAACCGTCGTACCCAATATGTCCCTCCTGCCAGCTGCTATGATCGGTACAGCCATCCCAACCCGCTCTCAGCCGACATTATGTGGGATCCAAACCGCCTCAAAACGCACCTGGACGCTGCGGCGACTTCGGAAGTGAGCTGCAGGCCTCTGATGGCGACCTGCCTCGGGCTTGCACGACCGCCACTGGACATTCATGTTGGCTTGCAAGGCAATGATTGCAGGAAGCCAAGGCGAACCCTAGAACCTCCCACAATGTGCCTCAAAAAGCTGAAAGGTGGGTAACTCTACAGCCCGTTTGATGCTCAGGACCGGCGTGCTCTCCCTGGATGTCTCACACAAATTCAACGCACGAAGCAGCTACACTAATGCCGTGAGCTTGTCAACGCCCTTTCTTCCGCAGTTTTGAGGACCGACTGCGTCACAGGCGTTGTATGCCGAGGTTCCTGAAGGGGGTCACTACTGATGGGAGGAGGGTAGGCTGCAAGCAAGCATAGCACATTGCACCCTAAACTGGAGGCGAGCATGACCGAGGGAGGTCTCTACTCTTCAGGCCCCGAGCTGTGCCGGGAGGCGCGCACATCGTGTTCAATGCGACGGAATGCTGACTCAGGAAGGGGGTTTCTGATTAGGGCCCACACGGAGTTACCATCACTTCTTTGAACAGACGGCACAACTGCCTCGCTCCACTGGGCCTTGATTGCAGCAGAAGGTCCCCATCATTATGGAAAAGCGGTCATGCGCCTATATTGCTAAGTAGGAAAGGAAAGTCTAAAGCAGGTCTTCAGACCATCTAGTGCAGTCGAGGAGGGCAGTAGGGAACAGTCGGACTAGCTTAGGTCCACATTGTCCACACTATAGTCACTTCAATGAGTCTACCGAAGCAGTGCGTACCGTTTAGTGGCCGAAGACCAGCCGTTTCCGCACCGCACAGGGTGTGTGCCAGGTCAGCAGCAGCAGCAGCTGGAGCTTCTGTAGCTAGATGTCGCTGGAAACGGCGGAAGGCGGCAGCAGCAGCGCCAGCAGCAGGATCAGAACTATCACCCGGTATCTTAGCTCGAGAGAAGGTGTGGACTAAGGCAGCAGTATCAATAATTGGCTGAGCCACAGCGGTGCTGGAATGCTTGCTCTGCACAGGTTCTGTCCCTGTTAGACAAAGGCTACAACATGTACAGCCCAGGGCCTGAATTGGGGCAAGCCGTAGATGACCTTGTGCAGTCTGTAGAGGGGACTGCTTTGGCGGAGGCGTCCTTGCAAGCTGATGGCACTTGGGAGGTGGGCCAGGGGGGTGCACAGAAAGGCCACTGTGTAGCTGTGTTCGCTTCATCGTGACGGGCAAGTTTATTTAACATGCCTTGTACCCCAAAAGGAGGACCAGTCCTGGTGTACTATGGACCATCTGTAGTCGTGTCATGGTAACATGCAGCATGGAGTGCGCTTCAGGATGCTTGTTTGCCAACCATTTGCATTGTACAGCAATCAATCACTCTGTTGTAAGATACCCCCACATTCTCATCTGCCAATGATGCTTGTGGGAGAGGACAGTAGTCCTGCCATGGCTTGCGAGGTTTGGTTTAGTCCTTGTTCTCCCTCTTGGTTCCAGGTGTTCCATGCTCCACACATTGCAGGGCTTTCCTCCACCTTCGGCACGCGCTTCCAGCCCATCCGCTATATCCTGAACCAGGGACGCATTGCCAGCAATGTGGGTTATGACAGTGCTATCGTTGGTGAAGGCTGGCTAAGTGCCGCAGGTGAGCATAGCTGGGTTGCCCCCCCCCCCCCCCGGCGCCCTGGCATTCCATGTTTGCAAGCTAGCCATGGTAGTGTTGCAGAGCGTGTCATTGCCAGTAAGGATGAGACAAGGATAGGCGGTCTCAGCTTGCAATAGTGCATGGGAGCGGTCTTGGAAAGCAATGCTGGCTCTGAGTTGGTGAGCTGATGGCATGTCATATCTCTGAATCCAGACATGGAGCATTGTTGTTTTGCTAACGCCTGTGTTGCCCTTGTAGGGACGTTGAAGGCCAAAGATGCAAATGTTCTTGAGATCAGATTTAATGAGTTTTGGGTGGACTTTGGGAAAGACAGCTTGAGGCCTGAGCTCACCCGTGAGGAGCAAGGTGAGCATGATATGCTGTTCACTGCACTTCATGATAGCACTTGATGTACGGAGTGGCCTTGCTGAAGTCATTTGTGCTGGTGCACCATGGGGAACAGCTCTTGGTGCAGTAGTTGGTCGTTTGCATTTGCAGAAATTGCATTGGTGGCAAGGGCGATGTGTGCGTGGGCTTTGCAACCCTACTGTGAGGGCACTTGGCAGACAATAAACTTGCATGTTACAACTCGACGCGGTTTTGTACATTATGAGCTTCCAAATGGAGGTTATGGTCACAGACTTTTGGGTAAACATCCACAGTTCCTGAAGTGTAGTGCACCTATCTCTTGCAGGTGGCAAGCTGGACTCCTTAGTTCAGATCATGGGGTGAGTCTCCTGCTGCCCTGATGATAAAGCTGTAAAGCCACTACTTTGCTAGCAACATCCTGCAATCTTTGGCATGTCATGCTGATGCAAAACATGTAAGGCTACATATGCAGACATGGAACCTTTGTCACCTGCTGAGGCAGAGAAGCTTGTTGATACATGGATACTATGGAGGACCATGCTCTTGTCAGACGGCACGCACATGCATTCAAAATTTGCCACACCTGACAGACTGCCACACCTTGCAACATTCTGGCGGTTGCACACCTTCAGGCATGTTTATTTGTTTGTCTGTTTATTGTCCCGTTGGGCCTTCAATGCCCTTTACCGTAACTGATATTGATAGCGGAGGTGGTTCTTGCTGACTGGTTATGCCCATTCTCCTGCTGCAGGCAAGCTGCTTTTCTTCCTCAATTCGCATTGTTTCCAGTCGTGTATCTGGATGACGACCTTGCTGTCTTCAGTTTTCCACCGTTGAAGTCCAAGATTGCAATCCAGAAGGTGTCTGGCCCATGGGTATGAGGCTTTGAGCACGGCAGCAGTCAGTTTTTGAAGGGGGGGTGTGCAATAAGTGGCTGGCAAGTATTGACGCCGAAAGAGCCTGCGGTTGTGAAGTCTGATTGCTGAGAGGCCGCGGTATTAGTGCGTTCCCCCCGGTAGAGATTATTGCCTACCGCTGCATATGAGTGTAATGTGGACTAAGTGGCCTATGCGAAGCATGCTGACTAGGCCAAGCAGCAGGAAACAGCACAATGCCACGGTCGGGTTCGAGGCCTTCGTCACCGCAGTCACTTTTCCAGGCTGTAGGCAGTACAGAGTCTACGCTAGCTTTACAGTACGGAGCTGACACCCTGCAGACACAACATTGAGCTGAAGTCATACCTGGGGGCCTGGATGCAGCTTTTGCCACTTGTAGGGGATCCGGTCTCCACTTTGGTCAACATGAAACTTATACCCGGGTAGCTGAAGTCGTCCTTTTGAGGGCGCACGCAGACAAGCCTCCAAACATGAATCTGTATGTTTCATCATTAGCAACTTGAGTGCACTTGAGGCATCGTCTAGTCGGGCACTGGTTGGCTCGGCTGAGTTCCGTTTGCGATGGAGCATATGTGCGCGATACAGCACATACAAGCCCATGGTCGCTGAGTTGCGGCTTATGTGGTGCACCGTTGCCCCACAACTAGGTCTAACTTGCCATGGAGGATACACAGAACGCACTGAACACCGTTCTTGCTGAGCTGGAGCTGATCAGGGAGCAGCAAGAGGAGCATTACAGAGTCATCAACGAGCGCCTGGATCGCCTTGAAGTTACAACAACGCATAGCCGAGATGGTGCGTAGCCATGCAACATGCAGGGACCATCCGATGTAAGGTAGCACATGTAGGGTTCTGACAGTTGAGCAGTGCAGCTGACTTCCTGCACCTCATTTCCAATGCTCCAGGCCAGCGCCGAGAAGGGAGCTTTTTCGCCGATAATTGGCCTGGCCTAGGGGGTATGCCAGATGTCCTAGCATTTGCAGCCCCTCTGGCACGCGGAGAGCTGCATTCGCGCCTTGAACCCCGGTCTCATGCCTTGCTAGAGTCCCAGCGTAGCGCAGAGCTGAACACCTCTTCGCAGAGTTTCTATCTCAAAGCAGCATATATGCCAACACAGATCCCAGCGCTTTACAGTAGCCTAGGAGATGGTAGCCCAGGACCAGTACCAGACCTTGCAGCAGGAGATAGCTCCGAAGCTCTAAACAGCCCAGCGGAGCCTAACGCACAGCCCTTCAGTGCTATGCTGTATCGCACAGGATGCCTGGACACCCTGCTAGATGAGGATGGTCAGCTTGCCAAGGAGAATATGCCTCTGCTAGCAGCAGATGGTGAAGTCCCTGATCCTATACCAGTGGCTCCACGCTGTAGCTATGAGGACGATGTTTACCAGTATCCTGATTCAGACGAACCTGCACCGCTGTTGCAGCGAGCAAAGCAGAAGGTTGCAAGGTAGGTGCAAATCAGAGGGAAGTAGCATAACAGCAGCACCATGGAATGCAGGCAAGCCTCAAGGACCTAGCATAACAGCAGATGGCAACTCTATGCATATCATGGGCAGAACAGCCGGCAAGGAATAAAACTGAACTTTGAAAATTGCTTGGTAGTTTTCAACCAATAGCTTACTTTCTCTATTTAAGTTCAACATGTAGAGGTGCAGAGAGCACATCCAAGCTCTTAAGAGCTCAGTAAGTTCAGGCGCTGGAACCATGTGAAGTGAGCGAAGCGCACATCATGCATCATGCTATCCTTTCCGTTGTGCCTTGCAGGTACCTTTGGGGCTTGCTCTTGCCTGAGGAAAGGGCTGGCTGGGACTTGTTCATCATGCTGCTCATCCTGTGGGTGGTGTTCGCCACACCCATGGTGGTCTGCTTCAAGCAGGAGCGCAGCATCTGGACAGGGAATGTTGTTGCAGTCCTGGACCTGCTGGTAGATTTGTGCTTCTTACTGGACATCTGGCTCAACTTCAGGACTGCTTACTTTGACAGACAAGGCAGGCTGGTAAGGTCAAGTTGCTGTACACACTGACTAGCCATACCTAAATATAATGTGCAAATTGGGCTTATCAAGCTTGGCTGGAGAGGTCTTAGGTGCACTGTTATGTAAGAATGGAAAGGTCCTTGCAATGGTGCTTGCTGTCTGGCCAGCCAGGAAGGCCAGTACATGAGGGCTGCAAGCAAGCACTTCTGACATGGACATGGGATATAAATCCGCAGGTGTGGGGGAGGAGGAGGAGGAGGGGTGCAGGAGTCAAAGCAGCTGTGCAAGCGGTTAATGCAGTTGTTCCTGACCAATGGCAGTGACCCATGCCGGCAATGGACGATGCTGCACTCTGCTTGCATTGGTGCTCTATACAATAACCGCACCCCAGGACTACTCTAAGCTGAATGCTGATGGAATACTGCTGGACTTGTCTCCTGCAGGTCACTTCACGTGCTCACATTGCAAAGAAGTATGCTAGGACTTGGTTGATTGTGGATGTGCTGTCTGTCCTGCCCATCGAAGCTCTTCCTTCGCACAATGGCACTGCCATGCTTGGGTTGGTGAAGTTTGCGCGGTTGAGCCGAGTGGGCAAGGTGCTGCAGCTGGTGAAGGGCTACAGGCTGCTCAGGGTGACCAGGCTGCCAAGGCTAATAGCAGTGCTTGAGATGTACATGGACGGGTGAGAAATGCAGTGCTAGCATGCATTAGATGTTACAAACGGAAATGCAATGGCAGTCCTTTTAGCAGTGACAGCAGTGATTACACATAATGCATGCAACTGAGCCCTGGATCAGTGTGTAGTTGACAGTGTCTAGGCACTTGCATGTGCATGTGCCTTGCCATGTCCAAAGGAAGACGGAGAGAGTCCGTACTGGTAGCTGGCAGAAGGAGAAGCTGCACAATGTGGGAGAAGGATGCACTGCAAGAAGGCAGTTCATTGAGTGTCTGTGCACGCAGCTTCTAGTCTGTGTACAACATACGGACTTCAATTGCACACGGAAATATCAAGCAAGCGCTGATAGGATGCCTTGAAAAGTTTGGTGTTTCTGGAAATACCAGTATTGCATAACGTAGTACATGAGCAGCATTGCATGTAAACTCACGTCACCAAGTCAGCAAGGCCATGCAGTGATAACATTAGTCACTACCAGGTGTAGTTGCCAGCACCCTTTAGCTGGCTCCATGCCTTCCTTTCTTGTGATTTCATGACACTAACTGGTGCCGCATGTAGTTTCTTTCTGACATGTGTCCCCATTTGCTTCTGAATCACGTACGCAGGGGCATCTTCAAGATATTGGCCTTCTTCATTTGTATGATGTCTGTGGTGCACATCAGTGCCTGCCTGTTCTACTACATGAGCACCCTGGCACCTCCAGGTGCAGAGACTTGGGTACAGGAACAGAAGCTTCAGAATGCAACCGTTTCTACC
This sequence comes from Pseudopediastrum boryanum, assembly GCA_963556185.1. Classification (NCBI taxonomy): domain Eukaryota; kingdom Viridiplantae; phylum Chlorophyta; class Chlorophyceae; order Sphaeropleales; family Hydrodictyaceae; genus Pseudopediastrum; species Pseudopediastrum boryanum. Next base: position 4,599,366 of record OY744500.1, read on the forward strand.
CTGTAAGTATTTCTGTACCATGGTACTTTTGCTGATCCCCTTGTCAGCGTCAATGCTTTGAGATCTTGTAGTTGCAGCCAACTTGGCATGCAGTAGTCTGATGGTACATTCTGCCAGAACTAAGCACCCATGAAGCTTGGCAACATGCTCGGTTGATTTGCTGGGCTTCCAGTACTATTAAAGTATTAATATTGTGTGTGCACTTTTCCAGGGCCAGTATTCTGCATCATTGTATTTACTTGGACATGCATGACAATGGAGTTCAAACTGGCGGATGGTGTTCAGATTTTCCTAGTTTTATCTGTGTTAGTGGCTTTGCCACCCCTGTGGTGAACTGTGGCACCGCATGCGTGCCAATGGGTTTGCCAATGTAAGATTCACACACACTATGCCATTTTTTGTATCCATTCTGACGTCATGCTTAAGGCTTAGGCTGCTGTAATCTGCTTCTGCATGCACGTGAGCACACAAATGCCAACCTTATTGAGGCGTACTCTGCCCCACTTACCATGTGTGGATATGTGTATACATGTGTAGGTACCTTGCCTCATTGTACTGGGCCTCTACCACCATTACCACAGTGGGCTATGGTGACATCCATCCAATGACCAGCAAAGAGCGTGGAGTGGGCATCTGTGTCATGGTCCTGGGTCTGTTCCTAGCAGGGTACGTCACCAGCAGCGTATCCACCCTGATGAGCATCAGAAACACCTCAGCAAATCGGGTGGCAGCCAAAAGGCAGGTAGGTGGGTTTGCATTCAAGGCGTGTACTGCTTTGTTATGTTTTCACCTTGGTGCCCTGGATTAGGTCTTTTAGGTTGATGATTGACGAGAACAGAAACGATGGATGTTTGGCATGGCTAAGGCATACTAACCAACTGCTAAGTCATGTGAACTGGCATCATATGCTCACCGCCAAACCTTAGCGTAGGGATTCTCTGAACTTCTTGTGTCTCATTCCTCCTCATGCAGCGTGTGCTGGACGTTGTGAGAGAAAGGCGTTTACCTAAGACCCTGGCCTTGAGGATTCACAACTTCTACGAATATGCTGCAGACAAAGAAACGGTGCGGGATGAGCTGGCACTACTGTCAGAACTACCCCTGCGGTTGCGCATCAAAGCTATGTCACAGCTGTTTGCAGGTAAAGCTCGTTGATTGGAAAGTGTAGATATCAGGTCAATAGTAGGCAACACAGCCTCAGCTGATGCCGCCAGTTTGGCACATGTGCATAGTCAACTTGATCACTCATTATCCATCAGTTTTTAGGTCCAACAACGCTCCCATACAACGGCTGCATCTTTCACTGTGGTCAGCCGCTGCCAACCAGATGAGGATCTTGTCATCTGAAGCTGTAGCTTAATGAAATGGTTAGATTCCATGAATGAACAAAGGTTCTGAATGGTGTGAGTGATCGCTACCAAACTATGCAAGAATGCTGGCACGACAGCCAACTGTCGTTTGCATGTCTTTGCCTTCCTCTCGTTGCAGGTATGCTTAATGCTGTGCCTGCTTTTCGAGGAGCACCCATTGAGTTCCTCATGCAGCTGGCATCTTACCTCCAACCAGAGTATTACAGCAAGGGGGACATAGTGGTGCTGCAGGGAGATCCAGGAGGGACCATGTATTTTGTTGGAGAAGGCAAGCTAGAGGTGGGCAGCCTGGTGCTTTGGTGCGATGCATGTATGCCAGATGCTGCCTGTATGAAACACTGCGGTGTACACTGAAACTCATCCAGGCTGGCTGTGCAGATTATTCCTGTCTGTATGGTTACCTTTCCCTCACTGGCCCAATGAATAGGAACATCTAACCAGATGCTAAGGACTATACTGCAAGTTTCTCCAAGCAGCCTCCTGAACCTGCGACTCCTGCGGTACTAGGGTGGCTGGATGGGTTCTAAACATGTCCGTCTCAAGATGCATGTCATGTGTATGATGAGTACAGGAGCTCCTGCAGAAAGTTTGTCTCCTGGGGCACGTCGTAGGGAAGCAGAAAATGTGGCCATCTGACTTTCTCTCTGCTGGTTGTGACCTGTCCACCAGGTGCGGCAGTACGAGTTTGACGCTGTGTGTGATCCAGAGGGTGCTTGGCAGCTGGCCAGCCATGCAGAAGACCTCACGTGCCACCTCTATCGCCTGCATGGCATACTGTCTGCCAGAAGCCACTTTGGAGTAGTGGCTTGTGCACAGCGGCGGCCTTGGCTGGCTACTGTTGTGGCAGTGGAAGGGACCGAGCTGTACAGTTTGTCACGAGACAGGCTGCATGTAAGCAGGGGGGGAGGGCAGGGCATACGCAGTTCTCGACCCAAATATGCAAATGTGAAGCAAATGCTGTCTCTCAAGGGTGTACGGAACCTGTGTATTCATGTCATGACTGGTGACACCATCAGCTTCAGCTCTTCTTAGTGGATGCGCAAGGATGTAATACATGTAGTATGGCAGGTGACAAATGCAGCAGCATTTTCTATCTGCTTTGCCACAGTCCTAGCATCTGCAAAGTGTCATATCTATCTAGCTGTATTATTTCCATTAAGCTATATCATTATCCGAGCTTGTGGTTGATCACGCCAATCTCTTCTCTTCTCCTGCAACAGGTGCTGCTGTCTGAGTGGCCCCGGTATGGTGAGCTGTTCCGTCAGCATGCCTTAGGCCCCTTCAGGCCAGACAGTGACCCTGGTGCAGTTGCTGACCAAGCATATGGCTTAGATACTGTGCTGGTTGGAGTGGGACTGCACCCCATGAAAGGGCCAGGTGTCAGCAACGGCCCAGACGGCCCCAGTGGGGATGCAGCAGGAGGGGGTGGCGGTGGTGGCGGGGGAGAGGCAGCACCCGGAGCAGCTGATGTTTTGAGCAGCTACATGAGGGAGCTTCTGTACGACTTCCCAATAATGTACAAGGTCAAGCCAAAGCACCAGGTGGGCTGACAAACTGCACCTCCACGTGTGCCGCCCTGGAGCTTACAATCGGCAATTGCACCTGGGTTCAGGCGAGATGTATGCTTATTTGTAGACAAAGAACACATTTGTGCAGAGGAAACATACTCTGGTGGTGCATGTCTTATGCAGAACCTCAGAAGTGCATGCGGTGCTGTTTTTTTTACAGCCAACTGATGCAACCCCTGCCAGAATGTTGACACCATTGTGCAATATGTGCATAGCATGTGCATGGCGCCTGTTGTTGTGCATATTTCAAAAGCACACACGTTCACTGTGCTTCCAACCCTTCCTTCTGCTGCAGATGGCGCTGTACAACCAGCTACTTCGTGCAGCCCTGAAGGCCACCTCAAATGTCACAACTTGGGTAGATGCCTGGTCCAGTCAAAATGCCAAAAATCCAAGCAGCGTAAGGCAGTTGCAACGGCAGCGACAGGAGCAAGAGGCGCAGCAAAGGCAGCGGCAGCAGTCAGGACAGCAGCCCCTGGACCCTCTACTAAGCAAGCTGCAGCGTCAGTCGGAACAGCAGCAAGAGCAGCACTCTGAGCAACAGCAGCAGCATGGTATTAGGTCGAGCTATGAAGGTGGGGTAGCGTCTAAGGGCCACACCCGTAAACCTTCAGCAGCCAGCCATATAGCTCAAATGCAGCTGCAGCCAACAGGGCTGTTTATGCCGCTTGCAGGCATGGGGGCAGCAAGCACTTCATCAGAAGCAGCAGCAGCTGCGGCGGCAGCAGCAGTAGCAGCAGTTTCTGGGTTTGGTGTTATGGAACAGGAGGAGGAAAGCAACAGCGGCAGCAGCGCTAATAGGAGCTCTGGGGGCAGAGCTGTCCTGCAGAGCGGCAGCCGCAGCAGCAGCCACAGGACAAGCATGAATAGGTCAGGGGCTGGGGGAGCGCTTGATGGATACGACCCAAGGTCACCCACTAGCTTGCGGAGCACCAGGAGTTTGAGCGTAGGGGCAGTACGTAGCGGTGAAGGGCACGGCATGGGAACGGGACTCAGTAAGACACCAAGAGCCACAGCGGGTACGTCGGGAGGGTTGGGGGCTGGTCCGCCGATGACACGTTGGACAGCAGGCGGATATGGGGAGCCGGGTGGGTTGAGTATACGAGAGGTCCATGTTGGCTTTGATTGTGGGAGCATTCATGGGCTACGGGTTGAGGGAGGGCAGGCAATATGGGTGGATCCACCGACAGCAGCAGCAGGAATAGTGGGTGGAGGAGAAGGGGTGGGGACACGAGCAGGGTTCAGTCAAGGGGGCCTTGGTGGCCCGGTGCCGTTGTATCATGGTTCAGGGTATAGCAGCTTTGGTGGTGTGAGCATGAACGTACGGAGCAGGAGAAATACATGCAGTCTGTCGGACGTGGATGAGCTGGCACCATTGGGCGCACTTACCCGGAATTCAAGCTTTGCTGCTGCCCAAAGCAATGTTCGCAGCATGCGCAGCTCGCACAGCATGGGGGGAAGTTTCATTCCTGCTGTGCCTGCTACCCCAGTGGATTACCTAGATGGGTTGGTCAGCTTTGAGGGGCCAGCGTCTGGAGGATGGGGGTTGGGGGGGTTCCGGAGCAGCTTGCGGCCAACAGTTGAAGAAGCGAGGCTGAAATTCCGACAGCTAGCAGATAAAGCACAGCGAGGAGGGAGCAGTGCTGGCAGCAGCAGGAGCACTACCAGGGAGACACAGGAGGATGTGCTTGTTGGGATAGGAATTGGGGTTAGGGGTTTGGGAGTGGAGCTGTCTCGTGAAGAAGGCAGGGATATTTCAGCTGAGGGTTTAGCAGAGGCTCAGGAAGCTCCACAGCAGCAGCAGGGTGTGGCAGATGTGCGGGTAAGTCAGAGTTGTGCTCCCTCAATGGCAGCTTCAAGAGCTGTTTCTATGGCAGGAAGGCCACCTCTGGTACCTGGAGTATCATTCAGGCATCTCCACCACCACCAGCAGCAGCAGCAGGTTGAGCAGCCTGGAGCTACAGCAGTAGCAGCAGAAGGGGTAGTGGTGGAGCAGCTTGCGTCACAGGCTGCCACTGCAGAGGGTGATGGTAATGAGTCTTTTGAAGTGAAGATGGATGAGAGCACTGGTATGGTGGAGCTGTGTGGGCATGGTCCAGAGACTGGCTCTGCACTGCCTACACCACATGGCAGTTGCAACGACATCAAGGCCCTTGAAATCTCAAAGTGACTTTGAAAGTAGGTACCGATAGGGTATGGGTCTATGGCAGAACTGTTGTTGCTGGTTTGTTAATGGCAAGGTGCATGCGCAGCAGCGGTTTAGCAGCAGTCGCAGTCTGGGTGGTGAAGAAGAACTTTGAGCTATGCAAAGAAACATCTGTCTTAATAGGAGCAGTTACATGGTACAGCCGCAGGTGCATGGCTATACATTGCATGTGCAAGTTTCCCTTCCAAGGCCATAGCGCAAAGCTTCTGAGGCATACAAATGCTTCTGTTATGCTTCTCAAATATGCTGTACCATAAGGGGGTCTGATATATACATGGCTACGTCATCGCAGGCAATACATTGTTGATAGATACATGCTTGGGTATTAGTCTTGGTTGGTGCTCTGGACTGTGTTTGATTGGAGTTGAATCCTTCTGGTGCTTTGTTTCCAGTCACGTAGTTGGCTGCATGCTTGGCTATTCTTTGTTGTGTGTGATATATCCAACATGCAGGATGCAGAGTCGGTGATGTTGTTGGTGGTGTGGACTCCATTGTTTTGGGATCCATCCGATGGTGTGTTTGGTCGCTTCGACCTAGCAGCCCTTTTGCGGCTGCCGCACCTTAAATTCTTTGTTTGTTTGTTGTTTGATGCACTAAGACCCAAGAGTGTGAAGGAATAGAAACCCATATGGGGCAGGACTCTGCCAAATGTATGGCATGTGTATGCCGCAACCAGATGTATAAGCTTGAACTATGTGTTCTCAATTTGTAGTTTTAATTCTCGATAGGCTGTTATGCTGGCCTGTAGCGGCCGTTATTTCAGAATAGAAAAGTGGCGTAAGTTGGAGGGTGTATTGCATTTTACTTGCGGGGTTGGTCTGAATCATGATTGAAGCGGTTTATTGGCTTACCCTTAAGACAGGACCTTAGCGGGAAGTCAAGGGAAGATGGGTAGATGGGTCTCGGTAACTCAGCCAATATCTTGCCGATTAGACTTCCCAAACCGCCTGCGTTTGGGAGCAGACCCCAGCAGATCTTATTGCGTGCTTGTACAGGATCCGGGACTCCCCGGCACATAGTCGGGTGGACCCAGGTGACGCCTGTGCCTCTGCAAAAACCCCGCTTCGCTAAGGGCTCCTGGCCCCTACAGCGACGACGTCCCATGGCGCCAGATTCCGGAGTTGCGATGTGGCTGGAGAGTGCTAAATGCAGCAGGTTTGCCACAGTTTGCCAATGCTCCTGGGCGGACATAAGGACCCCAGCATCGTCTCTTTCATGGCTTTTCGCATCATTAGGGGTTACGTGTGCTGGGGAACCTCTAAGAATGTGCCGCGAGTTGAGGAGATTAGGCCTGGGGCTGCTGCGTTCAAAAAATGTATGTTTCTATGAGCCGTTTGTCATGGACTGTCGATGGCGGAGTTTGGTGTCCATAGCTGCTGATAACAACAGAAACTTTGAATACTGAGAGCAAATCAAGACTTGCGAAAAAATCAGTTCCCCACAGTTGCAGACACGCAGTATACGTACAGCAGGTTGGGAGCCTCAACTGGGCCCTGGTCAGCAGTCACCCAGCCACAAGCTGGAATCATAACATAATTCATGCAAACATGCCCATGACCATACATCTTCACTCCCAGTTACTGTTGGCAAAAGAAGCTAGTACCCAGTCCGCCCACTTGGTCATATGGCACTTATGGCCACAGACAGTCACATTCTGCAAGAATGGGACTGGTAACATAGCACTGTGGGGCCAAGTACATGATGTACTCCCGAGATAGGCGCCTGCTAGGATGCACTAAGCAAAGCTACGGGCTGAAATTACCCAATCAACCCCAGTAGCTTCACAGAAGCCTGCAGATATGCTGTGTGCGAGGATCAATCAATGCAAAAGAACTACAGAAAAGGCCACAATGGTAACCACTGCATAGTTATTAGGTTGGCACCCTCAAAGGTGCAATGCCCCTTGCAGCCCCTGGGTCCAATAATACACCCATTCCCTCTTGCTATCTTTCCCATCCCCCAATCAGTCTAGTACACTAGGGCAGCAAGTGCAGCTGTTGGCCCAGATGTTCATACGCTTTCCTCCAGTCTGGAAAACCTCTGCGCCCAGGACCGGCTCCAAAAGCTGCTGAAGCTGTCCAGCACCAGGGTTCCCATTCAGCACCAACCTTGTGAGCCCTGTCAGCTGTGCAAGCGGATGCATAGATATTGCTGTTGCTGCTCCTGGCACTGGCACACCCTTCCCCATGCTGCTCAAAGCTGCTGCAACGCCAAAGCCACAAGTCCCATTTCCTCCTTCTGCCGCTGCTGCTGCTGCTGCGAATACTACAGAAGATACGTGCCGTGCAGTGCTGTCCCCAAGGTAATTGTCGCTCAAGTCCAGGTCCCGTAGCTGACTCATCCGACCTAAGGGAGTGATGCTGCTGTCCACCTGGTCCATGCGTGACAGGGTGAGCCTGGTCAATGAGCTGAGCTGAGCTACTGCTGCAAAGCCTTGTGCTGTGAGAGCTTTGTTCCCACTGAGGTCAAGGGACTGCAGAGTGTCGTTGTAGAGCAGCACATGGTTTGCTATGTCCATGTCCACCAAACCCATGTCACACACACAAAGCGTTTGCAGAGGGAGCACTGGTTGAAGTAAGGGTAGGAGCCTACGCCGCAACGCCCACCTTGCAGCTCTGCTATGGGACTGCCTGCCATGCAGACTTGCACTGCTGCTGCCCCCATCCTGCTCCTCCTCAGCATCAGCATCAGTGGCAGTAGCAGTAGCAGTAGCAGTAGAGAGGGGCAGATCACCCTCAACCTGTAGAGCTGTGGCTGTCTGTATCTCTAGGCCAGAGGCCAATCCTGGGTATGCTGCATGCTCCGCATCTGCCCAGCTGGGAGTGGGGAACACGGGCTGGATACCCCATGCTCCAGGAGGAGGTTTTATAGCTGCTGCCGCCGCCCACGGGTTGCTGCTTGCAGTATTGACTGCAACGCCTGTTGGTGTAGCTGCTCCTACTGCTGCTGCTGCTGCTGCTACAGCCCAAGGGTTGCTGCTTGTAGGATTTACAGCAATACCAGTGGGTCCTCCTGCTACTACGGCCCAAAGGTTGCGGCTTGTATAATCGCGATATATCTCTGTTAATGCTGCTGCTGCTGCTGCTATAGCCCAAGGTTCGCGGCTTGTAGGAATGCCACTGATACCTGCTGGTGCTGTGATTGCTGTAGTGCCAAGAGTGACAGCAGCAGCATCCATTGGTGCTGCTGCTGCTCCTGTAGTGCTGGTAGGGACGGCAGCAGCACCCGCCCGTGCTTCTGCTACTGCTCCTGTAGTGCTGATAGGGACGGCAGCAGCACCCATCCGTGCTTCTGCTTCCGCTGCTGCTCCTGTAGTGCTGATAGGGACGGCAGCAGCACCTGCCAGTGCTGCTGTTGCGCCTGTAGTGCTGGTAGGGTCAGCAGCAGCATCTGTCGGTGCTGCTGCTGCTGCTCTTGTAGTGCTGATAGAGATGGCAGCAGCATCTGTCAGTGCAGCTGTTGCCGCTGTAGTGCTAGTAGGGTCAGCAGCAGCATCTGCCGGTGCTGCTGCTGCTGCTCTTGTGGTGCTGATAGAGACGGCAGCAGCATCACCCCACCTTGTAGCCCCGCTACGGAACTGCCTACCATGGACACGTGCACTGCTGCTGCCCCCATCCTGCTCCTCCTCAGCAGCAGCAGTGGCAGTAGCAGTGAAGACAGACAGACCACCCTCAACCTTTGGGGTTGTGGCTGGCTGCATCTGTATGCCAGAGGCTGATCCTGGGTGTGCCGCCTGCTCCATATCTGCGTAGGTTGGAAACACAGCCTGGCTACCCCATGCTCCAGGAGGAGGTTTAATAGCTGCTGCTGTCGCCCAAGGGTTGCTGCTGGTAGGAATGGCACCAATACCCGTCGGTGCTGCTGCTGCTATAGCCCAAGGGTTGCTGCTAGTAAGATTGGCAGCAGTACCTGTTGGTGCTGCCACTGCGGTCCAGGGGTTGCTGCTGGTAGGGTTGGCAGCAACAACAGTGGGTGCTGCTGCTGCTACAGCCCAAGGGTTGCTGCTGGTAGGAATGGCGCCAATACCTGCTGGTGGTGCTGCTGCTACAGCCCACAGGTTGCTGCTCGTAAGATTGGCAGCAACAACAGTTGGTGCTGCTACTACTGTAGTGCTGGTGGCGAGGGCAGCATTACCTATTGGTGCTGCTGCTACTACTGTAGTGCTGGTAGCGAGGGCAACGTTACCTATTGGTGCTGCTGCTGCTGCTGTGGTGCTGGTAGCGAGGGCAGCATTACCTATTGGCGCTGCTGCTACTACTGTAGTGCTGGTAGCGAGGGCAGCATTACCTATTGGTGCTGCTGCTGCTGCTGTAGTGCTGGTAGCGAGGGCAGCATTACCTATTGGTGCTGCTGCTACTACTGTAGTGCTCGTAGCGAGGGCAGCAGTACATGTTGCTTCTGGTGCAACTGCTGCTGTAGTGCTGGCAGCGAGGGCAGCATTACCTATTGGTGCTGCTGCTACTACTGTAGTGCTGGTAGCGAGGGCAGCAGTACGTGTTGCTTCTGCTGCTGCTGCTGTAGTGCTGGTAGCGAGGGCAGCACTACGTGTTGCTTCTGCTGCTGCTGCTGCTGTAGTGCTGGTAGCGAGGGCAGCATTATCTATTGGTGCTGCTGGTACTACTGTAGTGCTTGTAGCGAGGGCAGCAGTACGTGTTGCTTCTGCTGCAACTGCTGCTGTAGTGCTGGTAGCAAGGGCAGCATTACCTATTGGTGCTGCTGCTACTACTGTAGTGCTGGTAGCGAGGGCAGCATTACCTATTGGCGCTGCTGCTACTACTGTAGTGCTGGTAGCGAGGGCAGCGTTACCTATTGGTGCTGCTGCTACTATTGTAGTGCTGGTAGCGAGGGCAGCATTACCTATTGGTGCTGCTGCTACTACTGTAGTGCTGGTAGCGAGGGCAGCATTACCTATTGGTGCTGCTGCTGCTGCTGTAGTGCTGGTAGCGAGGGCAGCATTACCTATTGGTGCTGCTGCTACTACTGTAGTGCTCGTAGCGAGGGCAGCAGTACATGTTGCTTCTGCTGCAACTGCTGCTGTAGTGCTGGCAGCGAGGGCAGCATTACCTATTGGTGCTGCTGCTACTACTGTAGTGCTGGTAGCAAGGGCAGCAGTACGTGTTGCTTCTGCTGCTGCTGTAGTAGTGCTGGTAGCGAGGGCAGCACTACGTGTTGCTTCTGCTGCTGCTGCTGTAGTGCTGGTAGTGAGGGCAGCATTATCTATTGGTGCTGCTGGTACTACTGTAGTGCTTGTAGCGAGGGCAGCAGTACGTGTTGCTTCTGCTGCTGCTGTAGTAGTGCTGGTAGCGAGGGCAGCACTACGTGTTGCTTCTGCTGCTGCTGCTGTAGTGCTGGTAGCGAGGGCAGCATTACGTGTTGCTTCTGCTGCTGTAGTGCTGGTAGCGAGGGCAGCATTACCTATTGGTGCTGCTGCTACTACTGTAGTGCTGGTAGCAAGGGCAGCAGTACGTGTTGCTTCTGCTGCTGCTGCTGTAGTGCTGGTAGCGAGGGCAGCACTACGTGTTGCTTCTGCTGCTGCTGCTGCTGTAGTGCTGGTAGCGAGGGCAGCATTATCTATTGGTGCTGCTGGTACTACTGTAGTGCTTGTAGCGAGGGCAGCAGTACGTGTTGCTTCTGCTGCAACTGCTGCTGTAGTGCTGGTAGCAAGGGCAGCATTACCTATTGGTGCTGCTGCTATTATTACATTTCATGATATGCCATAGCAATAAGTGCCATAGGCCCCGCACCTCAAGCTGTCACAAAGAGCAGCGAGGTGGAACAGAATACGGGTAAACTTCGACATGTATGACAATATATGCATGCCTAAACATGAGGTCCAGCAGCTAGGTCAAAATCACCCAAAACCTGGTGCTGCTGCTACTACTGTAGTGCTGGTAGCGAGGGCAGCATTACGTGTTGCTTCTGCTGCTGTAGTGCTGGTAGCGAGGGCAGCATTACCTATTGGTGCTGCTGCTACTACTGTAGTGCTGGTAGCGAGGGCAGCAGTACGTGCTGCTGCTGCTGCTGCTGTAGTGCTGGTAGCGAGCGCAGCAGTACGTGCTGCTGCTGCTGCTGCTGCTGTAGTGCTGCGATTCACCAACCCAACTTCACCAACCCAGCAATCCCCTCCATCACAAGCGCCATCCCCTCTAGGCGCCATAGGATGGATGCTCCTGAATGCATCCTTCTGCCAACCGGAAAGGTCCAGGCACGTAAGCCCTGAGAGCTGGGTCAAGCGAGTCATCTCTGAGGAGTCGACTGAAAGGCAGCACTGATACGCTGCTGCAAGATACCGCAGCTGCTTCATGCCAAACATGACATCTGCTGATTCACCTGTGAAGGCAACATTCTTGCTGACACATAGGTAGGTAAGAGCTGTCAAGGCAGAAAGTGGGGAAAAATCCCACTGTTTTAGGCCGGCGCGTCTGATGTCCAAGTGTTTTAGATTCTGCAAGGCTCCCAGAGGTGCTAGAGAGGGCTCCAATCTGCTATCCGAGTGCGGGTGCGTATAGCTGAGGTCAAGGTAGGTTAGGGACGTGAGCCTGGCGAGGACTGAAATACTTAGTTTGCGCACACAGCAAAATTGCAACTCCAGCACCTGCAGCTGCGTCAAAGTGGATAGAGCTGCAAGGGGCCCGAGCTCTGGTATGTATGGATCACTGGTTCTGTTATAGATTGAACAGGAGAGGTTGAGGTACGTCAGTCCAGTCAAGATGGAAATATCTGCGGGGACTGCTGCGGGGCTGATATCTTGATGGCTTACTTCCAGGTGTTGCAGCTGCTGCAGCCTCGAGAGATGTGGGAGTACAAGAGGTGCCCGGTCGAATGCGGCAAGTGCCCCTGTTCTGTGAAGTTTGCCGGACAGCTGCAGGGAGGTAAGTGTTGTAAGGGTGAAGAGAGCTGGGGGTGCTGTGTCCTGGACCGGGTGCCACTGTTGGATGCTGAGCTGCTGCAGGCTGGGGGGCAAAGCTGGAATGGGATGCCCGACCTGCACCGAGTTGATGAGGGTGAGAGTAGTAAGGCAGGTCAGACCCTCCAGCGCACTCATGCCTTCACTCAGGCCTAAGTTGTGGAGAGTGAGGGACTGGAGCTGCTTGAAGGCAGAAGTCAGCTGTGGGAGGGTGTCTGCTGGGAACCTGGGTGGTGTAAGACTGTGTGCAGCACACAGTACCAGGTGCTGCAGCTCCTGATGTGGGTTGCCAGCCCCTTCCATCAGAGCAGCGACGTCCATTGGCTTCAAGCGATCTATCTGCACATGGAGGTGCTGCAGGGCCTTGGCATGCTGTGCCAGGGACCTGCAGATGCTGTGGAAGGTTTCGTGTGAGCTTGCTGCGACAACAAGCTGAAGGCTCTTGAGCTGTCGCTGAGGGTGGGCCAGCCATTTGGCAAGCTTCTCTGCATCTCCTTTGTTATCAACATGGAGACCATAAGCTGATGTCCTCAACTGCCCTGCCAAGCTCGACCAGCAAATGCAGCAGACCATTGAGGAGTTAGTGCAGAAGATGGAGGCAGGGCAAGGTGCAAACCAGCAGAGTGAAGCAGCAGCTCAGCCACCTACTGTGCAGGAGGTTGAAGAAGCTGTCTTTGCCTGTCGTAATGGGGCAGCTCCTGGGGTTGATGGTATCGCAGCGCCTATGCTAAAGCTCAGTGGGACCATGCTGAAATGGTTGCACAGGGTCATTGTGGCGGTGTGGGAGTCAGGGAAAGCGCCAGTGGAGTGGAAACGTGCACTGTTGGTGGCACTGTATAAAGGCAAAGGAGAGCGCAAAGTGAGAGATAGCTATAGGGGGATAAGCTTGCTAAGTATACCGGGGAAGGTGTATGTCTTGGTCATTTTGGCTAAGATCAGTTCTCATATCGATGCACAACTGCTTGATAACCAGTCTGCTTTTAGGAAGGGGAGGGGCCTCACTGATGCTCTGTTCACCATACGCCAGGTCATCTCTAAGTCTGTAGCATTCGATCAGCCTCTATTCATGGCTTTTGTGGATTTGCGTAAGGCATATGATTCTGTACCGCGAGACACGCTATGGCGCATCCTGCATGTGTACGGGGTACACACAAAGCTGATAGAGTTGCTGATGGACTTGCATACTGGCACACAGGCTGCTGTTAGGATGGGTGGTGTGGTGTCTGAGTGGTTTGATGTGCATGGCGGGGTGCGGCAGGGATGTGTCATTGCTCCCTTGCTGTTCAACATCTACATGGACTTTGTGGTTCGGCAGGCAATGGCTCAGATGCCGGAGGGATGTGGGGTGAAGCTAGCCTATCATGCAGATGGGAAACTTGAGCGTGATGGGTGTGGTAGTGGTGGGTGTGTGGAGCTGTTGTCTGTTCTGCTGTATGCAGATGATATGGTGTTGCTAAGTCCCAGCAGGGAGGAGTTGGTGGTCATGCTGCAGGTGATGGACAAGGTTGCTGCTAGTCTTGGGTTGCGCATCAATGCAAGCAAGACTGAGATCCTGTCCATTGACAAGGATTGGAAGGAGGGGGATGTGCCAGTGCAGCAAGGACCAGAGGTGGTTATCAGTGAGGGTGTGGTAAAAGAGGTGTCACAGTTCAAGTACTTGGGAAGTGTGCTTGTGACTGATGGCAGGTTGGATGTGGAGTTGAATATCAGGAGGGGTAAGGCTGTGGGGAGGTTTAAGCAGTTTGAAAAGATGTGGGGTACCAAGCATCTGTCATTGGCTACGAAGGTGAAGTGTTACAAGGCATATGTGTTGCCAATTCTGCTGTTCGGGAGTGAGTGTTGGTCCCTGACCAAAGTGCAATCGCAAAAGCTTGAGCGGGTGCACTCTAGCTGCCTTAGGAGCATCCTGGGGGTCAGGCTGTCAGATCGGCACACCAATGAGCATATCAGGAAATCATGTGGGGTAGCCACCTTGTCAGCATACATCACAGCAAATAGGCTGAGGTGGCTGGGGCATGTGGGCCGCATGGAGGAGGGCAGGTTGCCGCATATTGCGTTGTTCTCTTCATTACATGGTGACATGACGAGGCCAGTGGGTAGGCCTCGCCATACCTGGGAGAAATGCGTGTGTGCAGATCTGAAGGTGCTTGGTCAAGATGAGGGGAGCTGGGAGGCTTCATGTCAGATTAAGAGTGCTTGGAGGAAGAGGTTGTGGGATCTTACGCACCCTTGGGAAAGCCAACGGTTAGTGAGGTGTAGAAGGCGCACTAAGCAAGCTATTGATAAGCATGTGGAGCGCTATGTGGTGCCTTTCAGTGGCTGGGAGGATGGTGGTTCACCAGTACCTTGGTGGTGGGAGCCACCTCCAGCCCCTACTAGGGTGGTGCTTGATCCTGCTGCCTCCCCGCCACCCATGTGTGATGGAAGTGGAGCAGGTTTTGGGTTTTAGTGGCGGTGTTTGCTTCCCCTTGGTGTGCACGCCGTTGCATCTAGCCTCAGCTTGTGTGTGGCAAATCCACCATCGGTTGTGTGGCTTCGTGATTGTGATCAGGAGCCTTGTGTTTGTGGCCTAGGTTTGTTTGGCCATTGGCATTGCTGGTCTTGCGTTTTGATTGATTGAGACCATAAGCTGAGGCGAAGGCGGTCGCAAGGTCGTTCCAGGCTTTGCCGACCAGCGAAGGGGATTTAAGCAGTTCCTTGGTGGTAAATTCACTGAATATGCGTAGCATGAGCTCAGCAGGGAGCGATTGAATTACAGTCCCCTGCATGAAAGCTGCAATTAGACATGGCCAGCGCTCGTAGCTTCGATTAGGCACTTAAGGCTATTGGACGCACCCCTGCACGCTGTTTGCTGTGACTCATGAGGAAGAAGTTTAGCTAAAGCGCCCCGCAGGCTTGGCGCATGTGAAGGGTTGTCCCTGTGGGCGTTGACCTCCGGACCTTGCACAGTTGCACCTCAGGGGGCTACAGCACGGAGCACTTCGCGAGCCTATTAGAGTGACAGAGGAAGTGTGACCACTGGTAAAGACAGGCTTCCTAATTTGCAACGGGCTGTATGCTCTTACGGGCTGTATGACAACAGGCATGTGATGAGTACAACTCTGGAACAGGATGGCCCCGTTCTAGGTGTCGTTGTAACTTTGTAGTTGCCATTTCATGAACAAAAACAGTCATCGGATCTAGCACTAGCAGTTCTAGCATGTAGTTCTACATGAGCAATCGAACGGAGACGGAGCACGAAGTAAGAGGAAGATGAGGAGACGAGATGATATTGACTGAAGGGAGACTGCTCTGGCCGGGAGTTCAGTGCTCGAAGGTGCTTGTCTGTCGCTTACAAGACACCAACCCGTCCACTGGGGTTTCCTGCCGCTTACCGAATGACTTCCGTGTCACTCAGTCCCTTCCATCTGCACCCCTCCCGAGACCTCCTGGACTGCTTGAAACAGAAAGCCGTTGTCGGTAAAGCTCTTTTCCTTCGCATGCTCGATTCATATCAATTTACAAATGGAGCAACATAGGAAAGCTGTCGAAGGGTCAATTTGCACAGCCACACCAGATGATACTACCTAACAAGTTATCGCCACATCAAACATTGCCCACAAAAAACTACATTTGCCACAGCGATCCATGCCTTCCCAAGTTCGTCTTTGTGGTTAATTCATCAACCGCTTCTGCCGCTTCTGTCGACACTTGACCCACTTATGGTAATGGCTGCGGGCTTCACTTCACCTCACCTTCACGCCGACACTCTTGCTCCAGGAGAGATCAGATGGACATCGAAAGGCTCATGCGTTCACTGTGCCCATGGCAGGAGTAGCTTTAGGCCCCAGAGGTATCCCTGCCTTTCTCTCTGATTCCCTTACACCGCCAACCTCTCAAATCGTAATCCATATGTGAACAAAAGCCAGACCCATCCAACGAGGCCCAGTCATGGGAAAGGGGTTTCCCAAGACTGCGCAAGCGGTCTGCAGAATATTTCACTAGAGTAAGCGGTCCCTCCAGCCTGCTTCATACTTTTGAAGAAGCAAAATGGTGACCAGTCACAGATGAAAGCGAAAACGTTCTGTATAGTAAGCACCACATCATCACACAACTGAATGTTTTGCCTTGGGTATATTCCTCTCTACCGCCACCATGATGGAGAACTGCCGTCATCCTCAAGCCGACATAGTATTTGCGCTGTCTGCAGTCTTACCGCTACCGTCTATGACCTGCTTCACCACTTGCTAGCTTTGAAGGCCAGCACTTTCAGATCAGTCTTTGGGCTGAGCAACACCTTATCATCCTTGGTCATGTGCATGATTGCAGCCATTTTATCCCATAGATCAGGGTCCTAGGCAGATAGTGTTATCACCTGGAGGGAAAGTCAGTAGTAGGAGGAGAACGCATCAACATATTCAGTTTCTACAGTGATATTTTCCAATTAGGCAGTGACCAACATATTTTAAAAACGCATGCAGTCCCCACAAGCAGAGGGAGCAATGGGACTTGACATTAACTGCAGTGTGTGTCCATACTGCAAGCACACTGCCAAGCGGACTGCTGCTATAGTATGTGGAGGACTGTGTACCTTCAAGCCTGCCGAGCTCATTGTCATGAGTAGCATAAGGTTCCCGACGGCAAGGCGGAGGGCTCTATCAGCCCATCCGCACTACAGTTCTTCCCTTGATTTGAACATCTGCTTGCACTCTTGAGGTATGTATGACCCCCGCCAAGTTCTGTACGTCACTCTCCAGGATACATTACAGTCCCATACCTTACATTTACACGGGAGATTGGTTAATCTGTTCAACCATTCTTGGTCCTGCGAGCTCCCTTCCTTGGTCCAGACCCAACTGACCCGTATAACAATGCCACAAGCTGCTCCTCCCCGCACTGCTCGGTCCCTACAGCTGCCGGGCTACTCATGCTAGCAACAAGATTCACACCCTTCAGCATCAACCGCCTCCTCAAGCACACTTCCATGCGCCTTGCTGCTGCCTTGGCCCAGTCATGCTTCAGCCGCTGCTTCTTTGCTGCTGAGGACTCAGCTAGACCACTTGTGCTGCTGCTGCTGTCCCCAGGCCCCCCTGCTTGTGCTGAGCTGTATTGTAACGGGGAAACACTGCCAGCACTACCAGAACAGTTGTTTCCTGCTCCCCCTGTACCCTCTGCCGTTGGACACCGTTGCCCCTCACAGTTCCCTGCTGCACTTGCATCTCTAGACCCTACTAACCCTCCCAAAGACCCGGCTTCGCTCTGTAATCCTGTGAGGGACAATGTTGGCATGCCATCCATAGCGGTTGTACTGCCATTGCTACTCGGGCAAGTGGCTGATCCCCCAGCCCCTGCAGCCCCAGCATCAGTTGCAGGCACAGGAGAGGTCCCCAGCAGGGGCTCTTTCCCGCTGCCTGTAGAAGCCCGGCTCAAGCACGTGGCATCTGCTACTGCTGCTACTACAAGATCATCCTGATCTGCTGTGACCCTGGCAGTCTTGCCAGCCATTGCTGCTTGCTCCTTGCGCTTTGTGAGTGTGCTTTCATAGTCAGCACGTGTGACTGCTAAGTCGATACGTGTGAGCATGGCCCTGCAAAAAGAACAAGCAGAAAGCACTACGATATGCATTTTCATCTCTTTTCATCTGCATAACCAAGCTGAAACAAGCTAATGGTATAGCGGGTATGCAAACCTATGCAGATGGCAATTACCTGCTACATCATAACTACAAACCCAATCGGCATAACCTACAGCATAACCTAAATCCAGTAAGGCAGGCGGCATGATTTACACAAACATGACTGCTATAGCTGCGTGCTGAGTGAGCTTTGTTCTGGGAGTGCCTGTACGCAGCACTGTGGACTGGGATGAGCCAACGCAAAGTTGACCAGCAGACACCAATGCAGGTAAGACAGCTTACGTGACTGCAAGAAGACAGGCTGCAGATAATCTGAAATCCCCTCAGGCTCAAGCTTGCAAAAGCCGTGCTTCATGACATCTTCTGAATTGCTGCTCTTTCTCTGTCACCATGTCCGGCTTTTCCCAGTAAGTAGGTCCTCTACATGCACAGAATATACATGCTCTTGATCTGAGGACACCTACGTGTAATAAGGGTACTCAGCTACAGCCTGTTGCATCAGCACTGTCAGCTCCTCCAGTGAGACTGCTGCCCTGCACCTGGGGTATGATGGACCACTGCCACTGTCACTGCTGCTGCTGCTGACGCCATTGTTGCCAATGATGGTACTAGTCGCACCAGCTGCGGCACCTCCCTGCCCTGGGCCATGCAGTATGGAGCGTGCTATGGCCAGGTTTGATGCCGCTCTGTTGTCTTTCCGCCAGCGCACCTTGTCCTGTAAGGGGAGGGAAACATGAGTGGTCAAAATAGGGAACGCTGCACAAGACAATACTAATGCCAATATCTATGAAAGGACTGGAGGGAACTGCTGTTATATAACGCACCGGCCGTACATACCATGGCAGGGCGTGGTGGATCATCCAAGTTCCTATAGTACATTGTGAGACATCCACTTCTAGCCAGTCTGCGAGCCTCGGTGCCATGGCATGTCTGTTCCATAATCTTTTTGAGAACACCAAGGTCTGCTCTCAGGTAGCCCACCCACCAGGGGTCCCTTTCCTGGAAACCATCCTCCTCTTGACTCGCATACCCTGCCACCCTCCTCTCTCCTGGGAGTTCCCCTCACCCTCCCCTGGCCTTCCCACCCCTCTTCCTGCGCCTTCCTAGCCAGTACTTCCAATGACACTTACCCTCCAATACAGTCCCAGTCGTGCCTGCTGTGCCCTGCTCCTCATCCTCACTAACACCTGGCACAGCAGACCCTTCAGCCCCAGAGGAATGGCCTCCAGGCTCTCCAGCACCAAACGGTCACTTAGCTTACATGAGGATGCAGTGGGGCCATCACCCTGGCCAGGACCTGCTGCTGCTGTGCTGCTGCTGCTGCTGCTGCTGCTGCTGGGGTTGGTGCCTTCTGCTGCCATCGAGTCTGTGTTGGCTGACCCTCCGTTGACATCATCTGCAAATGCAACCATTTGAGATTTCAAACAGCACAAAATGTAATCCAGTAATGTAACCTACTGTGCAGGAGGTTGAAGAAGCTGTCTTTGCCTGTCGTAATGGGGCAGCTCCTGGGGTTGATGGTATCGCAGCGCCTATGCTAAAGCTCAGTGGGACCATGCTGAAATGGTTGCACAGGGTCATTGTGGCGGTGTGGGAGTCAGGGAAAGCGCCAGTGGAGTGGAAACGTGCACTGTTGGTGGCACTGTATAAAGGCAAAGGAGAGCGCAAAGTGAGAGATAGCTATAGGGGGATAAGCTTGCTAAGTATACCGGGGAAGGTGTATGTCTTGGTCATTTTGGCTAAGATCAGTTCTCATATCGATGCACAACTGCTTGATAACCAGTCTGCTTTTAGGAAGGGGAGGGGCCTCACTGATGCTCTGTTCACCATACGCCAGGTCATCTCTAAGTCTGTAGCATTCGATCAGCCTCTATTCATGGCTTTTGTGGATTTGCGTAAGGCATATGATTCTGTACCGCGAGACACGCTATGGCGCATCCTGCATGTGTACGGGGTACACACAAAGCTGATAGAGTTGCTGATGGACTTGCATACTGGCACACAGGCTGCTGTTAGGATGGGTGGTGTGGTGTCTGAGTGGTTTGATGTGCATGGCGGGGTGCGGCAGGGATGTGTCATTGCTCCCTTGCTGTTCAACATCTACATGGACTTTGTGGTTCGGCAGGCAATGGCTCAGATGCCGGAGGGATGTGGGGTGAAGCTAGCCTATCATGCAGATGGGAAACTTGAGCGTGATGGGTGTGGTAGTGGTGGGTGTGTGGAGCTGTTGTCTGTTCTGCTGTATGCAGATGATATGGTGTTGCTAAGTCCCAGCAGGGAGGAGTTGGTGGTCATGCTGCAGGTGATGGACAAGGTTGCTGCTAGTCTTGGGTTGCGCATCAATGCAAGCAAGACTGAGATCCTGTCCATTGACAAGGATTGGAAGGAGGGGGATGTGCCAGTGCAGCA
Organism: Pseudopediastrum boryanum; assembly: GCA_963556185.1. NCBI lineage: Eukaryota > Viridiplantae > Chlorophyta > Chlorophyceae > Sphaeropleales > Hydrodictyaceae > Pseudopediastrum > Pseudopediastrum boryanum. The sequence continues at coordinate 4,619,440 of OY744500.1, forward strand.
AGGACCAGAGGTGGTTATCAGTGAGGGTGTGGTAAAAGAGGTGTCACAGTTCAAGTACTTGGGAAGTGTGCTTGTGACTGATGGCAGGTTGGATGTGGAGTTGAATATCAGGAGGGGTAAGGCTGTGGGGAGGTTTAAGCAGTTTGAAAAGATGTGGGGTACCAAGCATCTGTCATTGGCTACGAAGGTGAAGTGTTACAAGGCATATGTGTTGCCAATTCTGCTGTTCGGGAGTGAGTGTTGGTCCCTGACCAAAGTGCAATCGCAAAAGCTTGAGCGGGTGCACTCTAGCTGCCTTAGGAGCATCCTGGGGGTCAGGCTGTCAGATCGGCACACCAATGAGCATATCAGGAAATCATGTGGGGTAGCCACCTTGTCAGCATACATCACAGCAAATAGGCTGAGGTGGCTGGGGCATGTGGGCCGCATGGAGGAGGGCAGGTTGCCGCATATTGCGTTGTTCTCTTCATTACATGGTGACATGACGAGGCCAGTGGGTAGGCCTCGCCATACCTGGGAGAAATGCGTGTGTGCAGATCTGAAGGTGCTTGGTCAAGATGAGGGGAGCTGGGAGGCTTCATGTCAGATTAAGAGTGCTTGGAGGAAGAGGTTGTGGGATCTTACGCACCCTTGGGAAAGCCAACGGTTAGTGAGGTGTAGAAGGCGCACTAAGCAAGCTATTGATAAGCATGTGGAGCGCTATGTGGTGCCTTTCAGTGGCTGGGAGGATGGTGGTTCACCAGTACCTTGGTGGTGGGAGCCACCTCCAGCCCCTACTAGGGTGGTGCTTGATCCTGCTGCCTCCCCGCCACCCATGTGTGATGGAAGTGGAGCAGGTTTTGGGTTTTAGTGGCGGTGTTTGCTTCCCCTTGGTGTGCACGCCGTTGCATCTAGCCTCAGCTTGTGTGTGGCAAATCCACCATCGGTTGTGTGGCTTCGTGATTGTGATCAGGAGCCTTGTGTTTGTGGCCTAGGTTTGTTTGGCCATTGGCATTGCTGGTCTTGCGTTTTGATTGATTGAGACCATAAGCTGAGGCGAAGGCGGTCGCAAGGTCGTTCCAGGCTTTGCCGACCAGCGAAGGGGATTTAAGCAGTTCCTTGGTGGTAAATTCACTGAATATGCGTAGCATGAGCTCAGCAGGGAGCGATTGAATTACAGTCCCCTGCATGAAAGCTGCAATTAGACATGGCCAGCGCTCGTAGCTTCGATTAGGCACTTAAGGCTATTGGACGCACCCCTGCACGCTGTTTGCTGTGACTCATGAGGAAGAAGTTTAGCTAAAGCGCCCCGCAGGCTTGGCGCATGTGAAGGGTTGTCCCTGTGGGCGTTGACCTCCGGACCTTGCACAGTTGCACCTCAGGGGGCTACAGCACGGAGCACTTCGCGAGCCTATTAGAGTGACAGAGGAAGTGTGACCACTGGTAAAGACAGGCTTCCTAATTTGCAACGGGCTGTATGCTCTTACGGGCTGTATGACAACAGGCATGTGATGAGTACAACTCTGGAACAGGATGGCCCCGTTCTAGGTGTCGTTGTAACTTTGTAGTTGCCATTTCATGAACAAAAACAGTCATCGGATCTAGCACTAGCAGTTCTAGCATGTAGTTCTACATGAGCAATCGAACGGAGACGGAGCACGAAGTAAGAGGAAGATGAGGAGACGAGATGATATTGACTGAAGGGAGACTGCTCTGGCCGGGAGTTCAGTGCTCGAAGGTGCTTGTCTGTCGCTTACAAGACACCAACCCGTCCACTGGGGTTTCCTGCCGCTTACCGAATGACTTCCGTGTCACTCAGTCCCTTCCATCTGCACCCCTCCCGAGACCTCCTGGACTGCTTGAAACAGAAAGCCGTTGTCGGTAAAGCTCTTTTCCTTCGCATGCTCGATTCATATCAATTTACAAATGGAGCAACATAGGAAAGCTGTCGAAGGGTCAATTTGCACAGCCACACCAGATGATACTACCTAACAAGTTATCGCCACATCAAACATTGCCCACAAAAAACTACATTTGCCACAGCGATCCATGCCTTCCCAAGTTCGTCTTTGTGGTTAATTCATCAACCGCTTCTGCCGCTTCTGTCGACACTTGACCCACTTATGGTAATGGCTGCGGGCTTCACTTCACCTCACCTTCACGCCGACACTCTTGCTCCAGGAGAGATCAGATGGACATCGAAAGGCTCATGCGTTCACTGTGCCCATGGCAGGAGTAGCTTTAGGCCCCAGAGGTATCCCTGCCTTTCTCTCTGATTCCCTTACACCGCCAACCTCTCAAATCGTAATCCATATGTGAACAAAAGCCAGACCCATCCAACGAGGCCCAGTCATGGGAAAGGGGTTTCCCAAGACTGCGCAAGCGGTCTGCAGAATATTTCACTAGAGTAAGCGGTCCCTCCAGCCTGCTTCATACTTTTGAAGAAGCAAAATGGTGACCAGTCACAGATGAAAGCGAAAACGTTCTGTATAGTAAGCACCACATCATCACACAACTGAATGTTTTGCCTTGGGTATATTCCTCTCTACCGCCACCATGATGGAGAACTGCCGTCATCCTCAAGCCGACATAGTATTTGCGCTGTCTGCAGTCTTACCGCTACCGTCTATGACCTGCTTCACCACTTGCTAGCTTTGAAGGCCAGCACTTTCAGATCAGTCTTTGGGCTGAGCAACACCTTATCATCCTTGGTCATGTGCATGATTGCAGCCATTTTATCCCATAGATCAGGGTCCTAGGCAGATAGTGTTATCACCTGGAGGGAAAGTCAGTAGTAGGAGGAGAACGCATCAACATATTCAGTTTCTACAGTGATATTTTCCAATTAGGCAGTGACCAACATATTTTAAAAACGCATGCAGTCCCCACAAGCAGAGGGAGCAATGGGACTTGACATTAACTGCAGTGTGTGTCCATACTGCAAGCACACTGCCAAGCGGACTGCTGCTATAGTATGTGGAGGACTGTGTACCTTCAAGCCTGCCGAGCTCATTGTCATGAGTAGCATAAGGTTCCCGACGGCAAGGCGGAGGGCTCTATCAGCCCATCCGCACTACAGTTCTTCCCTTGATTTGAACATCTGCTTGCACTCTTGAGGTATGTATGACCCCCGCCAAGTTCTGTACGTCACTCTCCAGGATACATTACAGTCCCATACCTTACATTTACACGGGAGATTGGTTAATCTGTTCAACCATTCTTGGTCCTGCGAGCTCCCTTCCTTGGTCCAGACCCAACTGACCCGTATAACAATGCCACAAGCTGCTCCTCCCCGCACTGCTCGGTCCCTACAGCTGCCGGGCTACTCATGCTAGCAACAAGATTCACACCCTTCAGCATCAACCGCCTCCTCAAGCACACTTCCATGCGCCTTGCTGCTGCCTTGGCCCAGTCATGCTTCAGCCGCTGCTTCTTTGCTGCTGAGGACTCAGCTAGACCACTTGTGCTGCTGCTGCTGTCCCCAGGCCCCCCTGCTTGTGCTGAGCTGTATTGTAACGGGGAAACACTGCCAGCACTACCAGAACAGTTGTTTCCTGCTCCCCCTGTACCCTCTGCCGTTGGACACCGTTGCCCCTCACAGTTCCCTGCTGCACTTGCATCTCTAGACCCTACTAACCCTCCCAAAGACCCGGCTTCGCTCTGTAATCCTGTGAGGGACAATGTTGGCATGCCATCCATAGCGGTTGTACTGCCATTGCTACTCGGGCAAGTGGCTGATCCCCCAGCCCCTGCAGCCCCAGCATCAGTTGCAGGCACAGGAGAGGTCCCCAGCAGGGGCTCTTTCCCGCTGCCTGTAGAAGCCCGGCTCAAGCACGTGGCATCTGCTACTGCTGCTACTACAAGATCATCCTGATCTGCTGTGACCCTGGCAGTCTTGCCAGCCATTGCTGCTTGCTCCTTGCGCTTTGTGAGTGTGCTTTCATAGTCAGCACGTGTGACTGCTAAGTCGATACGTGTGAGCATGGCCCTGCAAAAAGAACAAGCAGAAAGCACTACGATATGCATTTTCATCTCTTTTCATCTGCATAACCAAGCTGAAACAAGCTAATGGTATAGCGGGTATGCAAACCTATGCAGATGGCAATTACCTGCTACATCATAACTACAAACCCAATCGGCATAACCTACAGCATAACCTAAATCCAGTAAGGCAGGCGGCATGATTTACACAAACATGACTGCTATAGCTGCGTGCTGAGTGAGCTTTGTTCTGGGAGTGCCTGTACGCAGCACTGTGGACTGGGATGAGCCAACGCAAAGTTGACCAGCAGACACCAATGCAGGTAAGACAGCTTACGTGACTGCAAGAAGACAGGCTGCAGATAATCTGAAATCCCCTCAGGCTCAAGCTTGCAAAAGCCGTGCTTCATGACATCTTCTGAATTGCTGCTCTTTCTCTGTCACCATGTCCGGCTTTTCCCAGTAAGTAGGTCCTCTACATGCACAGAATATACATGCTCTTGATCTGAGGACACCTACGTGTAATAAGGGTACTCAGCTACAGCCTGTTGCATCAGCACTGTCAGCTCCTCCAGTGAGACTGCTGCCCTGCACCTGGGGTATGATGGACCACTGCCACTGTCACTGCTGCTGCTGCTGACGCCATTGTTGCCAATGATGGTACTAGTCGCACCAGCTGCGGCACCTCCCTGCCCTGGGCCATGCAGTATGGAGCGTGCTATGGCCAGGTTTGATGCCGCTCTGTTGTCTTTCCGCCAGCGCACCTTGTCCTGTAAGGGGAGGGAAATATGAGTGGTCAAAATAGGGAACGCTGCACAAGACAATACTAATGCCAATATCTATGAAAGGACTGGAGGGAACTGCTGTTATATAACGCACCGGCCGTACATACCATGGCAGGGCGTGGTGGATCATCCAAGTTCCTATAGTACATTGTGAGACATCCACTTCTAGCCAGTCTGCGAGCCTCGGTGCCATGGCATGTCTGTTCCATAATCTTTTTGAGAACACCAAGGTCTGCTCTCAGGTAGCCCACCCACCAGGGGTCCCTTTCCTGGAAACCATCCTCCTCTTGACTCGCATACCCTGCCACCCTCCTCTCTCCTGGGAGTTCCCCTCACCCTCCCCTGGCCTTCCCACCCCTCTTCCTGCGCCTTCCTAGCCAGTACTTCCAATGACACTTACCCTCCAATACAGTCCCAGTCGTGCCTGCTGTGCCCTGCTCCTCATCCTCACTAACACCTGGCACAGCAGACCCTTCAGCCCCAGAGGAATGGCCTCCAGGCTCTCCAGCACCAAACGGTCACTTAGCTTACATGAGGATGCAGTGGGGCCATCACCCTGGCCAGGACCTGCTGCTGCTGTGCTGCTGCTGCTGCTGCTGCTGCTGGGGTTGGTGCCTTCTGCTGCCATCGAGTCTGTGTTGGCTGACCCTCCGTTGACATCATCTGCAAATGCAACCATTTGAGATTTCAAACAGCACAAAATGTAATCCAGTAATGTAACCTACTGTGCAGGAGGTTGAAGAAGCTGTCTTTGCCTGTCGTAATGGGGCAGCTCCTGGGGTTGATGGTATCGCAGCGCCTATGCTAAAGCTCAGTGGGACCATGCTGAAATGGTTGCACAGGGTCATTGTGGCGGTGTGGGAGTCAGGGAAAGCGCCAGTGGAGTGGAAACGTGCACTGTTGGTGGCACTGTATAAAGGCAAAGGAGAGCGCAAAGTGAGAGATAGCTATAGGGGGATAAGCTTGCTAAGTATACCGGGGAAGGTGTATGTCTTGGTCATTTTGGCTAAGATCAGTTCTCATATCGATGCACAACTGCTTGATAACCAGTCTGCTTTTAGGAAGGGGAGGGGCCTCACTGATGCTCTGTTCACCATACGCCAGGTCATCTCTAAGTCTGTAGCATTCGATCAGCCTCTATTCATGGCTTTTGTGGATTTGCGTAAGGCATATGATTCTGTACCGCGAGACACGCTATGGCGCATCCTGCATGTGTACGGGGTACACACAAAGCTGATAGAGTTGCTGATGGACTTGCATACTGGCACACAGGCTGCTGTTAGGATGGGTGGTGTGGTGTCTGAGTGGTTTGATGTGCATGGCGGGGTGCGGCAGGGATGTGTCATTGCTCCCTTGCTGTTCAACATCTACATGGACTTTGTGGTTCGGCAGGCAATGGCTCAGATGCCGGAGGGATGTGGGGTGAAGCTAGCCTATCATGCAGATGGGAAACTTGAGCGTGATGGGTGTGGTAGTGGTGGGTGTGTGGAGCTGTTGTCTGTTCTGCTGTATGCAGATGATATGGTGTTGCTAAGTCCCAGCAGGGAGGAGTTGGTGGTCATGCTGCAGGTGATGGACAAGGTTGCTGCTAGTCTTGGGTTGCGCATCAATGCAAGCAAGACTGAGATCCTGTCCATTGACAAGGATTGGAAGGAGGGGGATGTGCCAGTGCAGCAAGGACCAGAGGTGGTTATCAGTGAGGGTGTGGTAAAAGAGGTGTCACAGTTCAAGTACTTGGGAAGTGTGCTTGTGACTGATGGCAGGTTGGATGTGGAGTTGAATATCAGGAGGGGTAAGGCTGTGGGGAGGTTTAAGCAGTTTGAAAAGATGTGGGGTACCAAGCATCTGTCATTGGCTACGAAGGTGAAGTGTTACAAGGCATATGTGTTGCCAATTCTGCTGTTCGGGAGTGAGTGTTGGTCCCTGACCAAAGTGCAATCGCAAAAGCTTGAGCGGGTGCACTCTAGCTGCCTTAGGAGCATCCTGGGGGTCAGGCTGTCAGATCGGCACACCAATGAGCATATCAGGAAATCATGTGGGGTAGCCACCTTGTCAGCATACATCACAGCAAATAGGCTGAGGTGGCTGGGGCATGTGGGCCGCATGGAGGAGGGCAGGTTGCCGCATATTGCGTTGTTCTCTTCATTACATGGTGACATGACGAGGCCAGTGGGTAGGCCTCGCCATACCTGGGAGAAATGCGTGTGTGCAGATCTGAAGGTGCTTGGTCAAGATGAGGGGAGCTGGGAGGCTTCATGTCAGATTAAGAGTGCTTGGAGGAAGAGGTTGTGGGATCTTACGCACCCTTGGGAAAGCCAACGGTTAGTGAGGTGTAGAAGGCGCACTAAGCAAGCTATTGATAAGCATGTGGAGCGCTATGTGGTGCCTTTCAGTGGCTGGGAGGATGGTGGTTCACCAGTACCTTGGTGGTGGGAGCCACCTCCAGCCCCTACTAGGGTGGTGCTTGATCCTGCTGCCTCCCCGCCACCCATGTGTGATGGAAGTGGAGCAGGTTTTGGGTTTTAGTGGCGGTGTTTGCTTCCCCTTGGTGTGCACGCCGTTGCATCTAGCCTCAGCTTGTGTGTGGCAAATCCACCATCGGTTGTGTGGCTTCGTGATTGTGATCAGGAGCCTTGTGTTTGTGGCCTAGGTTTGTTTGGCCATTGGCATTGCTGGTCTTGCGTTTTGATTGATTGAGACCATAAGCTGAGGCGAAGGCGGTCGCAAGGTCGTTCCAGGCTTTGCCGACCAGCGAAGGGGATTTAAGCAGTTCCTTGGTGGTAAATTCACTGAATATGCGTAGCATGAGCTCAGCAGGGAGCGATTGAATTACAGTCCCCTGCATGAAAGCTGCAATTAGACATGGCCAGCGCTCGTAGCTTCGATTAGGCACTTAAGGCTATTGGACGCACCCCTGCACGCTGTTTGCTGTGACTCATGAGGAAGAAGTTTAGCTAAAGCGCCCCGCAGGCTTGGCGCATGTGAAGGGTTGTCCCTGTGGGCGTTGACCTCCGGACCTTGCACAGTTGCACCTCAGGGGGCTACAGCACGGAGCACTTCGCGAGCCTATTAGAGTGACAGAGGAAGTGTGACCACTGGTAAAGACAGGCTTCCTAATTTGCAACGGGCTGTATGCTCTTACGGGCTGTATGACAACAGGCATGTGATGAGTACAACTCTGGAACAGGATGGCCCCGTTCTAGGTGTCGTTGTAACTTTGTAGTTGCCATTTCATGAACAAAAACAGTCATCGGATCTAGCACTAGCAGTTCTAGCATGTAGTTCTACATGAGCAATCGAACGGAGACGGAGCACGAAGTAAGAGGAAGATGAGGAGACGAGATGATATTGACTGAAGGGAGACTGCTCTGGCCGGGAGTTCAGTGCTCGAAGGTGCTTGTCTGTCGCTTACAAGACACCAACCCGTCCACTGGGGTTTCCTGCCGCTTACCGAATGACTTCCGTGTCACTCAGTCCCTTCCATCTGCACCCCTCCCGAGACCTCCTGGACTGCTTGAAACAGAAAGCCGTTGTCGGTAAAGCTCTTTTCCTTCGCATGCTCGATTCATATCAATTTACAAATGGAGCAACATAGGAAAGCTGTCGAAGGGTCAATTTGCACAGCCACACCAGATGATACTACCTAACAAGTTATCGCCACATCAAACATTGCCCACAAAAAACTACATTTGCCACAGCGATCCATGCCTTCCCAAGTTCGTCTTTGTGGTTAATTCATCAACCGCTTCTGCCGCTTCTGTCGACACTTGACCCACTTATGGTAATGGCTGCGGGCTTCACTTCACCTCACCTTCACGCCGACACTCTTGCTCCAGGAGAGATCAGATGGACATCGAAAGGCTCATGCGTTCACTGTGCCCATGGCAGGAGTAGCTTTAGGCCCCAGAGGTATCCCTGCCTTTCTCTCTGATTCCCTTACACCGCCAACCTCTCAAATCGTAATCCATATGTGAACAAAAGCCAGACCCATCCAACGAGGCCCAGTCATGGGAAAGGGGTTTCCCAAGACTGCGCAAGCGGTCTGCAGAATATTTCACTAGAGTAAGCGGTCCCTCCAGCCTGCTTCATACTTTTGAAGAAGCAAAATGGTGACCAGTCACAGATGAAAGCGAAAACGTTCTGTATAGTAAGCACCACATCATCACACAACTGAATGTTTTGCCTTGGGTATATTCCTCTCTACCGCCACCATGATGGAGAACTGCCGTCATCCTCAAGCCGACATAGTATTTGCGCTGTCTGCAGTCTTACCGCTACCGTCTATGACCTGCTTCACCACTTGCTAGCTTTGAAGGCCAGCACTTTCAGATCAGTCTTTGGGCTGAGCAACACCTTATCATCCTTGGTCATGTGCATGATTGCAGCCATTTTATCCCATAGATCAGGGTCCTAGGCAGATAGTGTTATCACCTGGAGGGAAAGTCAGTAGTAGGAGGAGAACGCATCAACATATTCAGTTTCTACAGTGATATTTTCCAATTAGGCAGTGACCAACATATTTTAAAAACGCATGCAGTCCCCACAAGCAGAGGGAGCAATGGGACTTGACATTAACTGCAGTGTGTGTCCATACTGCAAGCACACTGCCAAGCGGACTGCTGCTATAGTATGTGGAGGACTGTGTACCTTCAAGCCTGCCGAGCTCATTGTCATGAGTAGCATAAGGTTCCCGACGGCAAGGCGGAGGGCTCTATCAGCCCATCCGCACTACAGTTCTTCCCTTGATTTGAACATCTGCTTGCACTCTTGAGGTATGTATGACCCCCGCCAAGTTCTGTACGTCACTCTCCAGGATACATTACAGTCCCATACCTTACATTTACACGGGAGATTGGTTAATCTGTTCAACCATTCTTGGTCCTGCGAGCTCCCTTCCTTGGTCCAGACCCAACTGACCCGTATAACAATGCCACAAGCTGCTCCTCCCCGCACTGCTCGGTCCCTACAGCTGCCGGGCTACTCATGCTAGCAACAAGATTCACACCCTTCAGCATCAACCGCCTCCTCAAGCACACTTCCATGCGCCTTGCTGCTGCCTTGGCCCAGTCATGCTTCAGCCGCTGCTTCTTTGCTGCTGAGGACTCAGCTAGACCACTTGTGCTGCTGCTGCTGTCCCCAGGCCCCCCTGCTTGTGCTGAGCTGTATTGTAACGGGGAAACACTGCCAGCACTACCAGAACAGTTGTTTCCTGCTCCCCCTGTACCCTCTGCCGTTGGACACCGTTGCCCCTCACAGTTCCCTGCTGCACTTGCATCTCTAGACCCTACTAACCCTCCCAAAGACCCGGCTTCGCTCTGTAATCCTGTGAGGGACAATGTTGGCATGCCATCCATAGCGGTTGTACTGCCATTGCTACTCGGGCAAGTGGCTGATCCCCCAGCCCCTGCAGCCCCAGCATCAGTTGCAGGCACAGGAGAGGTCCCCAGCAGGGGCTCTTTCCCGCTGCCTGTAGAAGCCCGGCTCAAGCACGTGGCATCTGCTACTGCTGCTACTACAAGATCATCCTGATCTGCTGTGACCCTGGCAGTCTTGCCAGCCATTGCTGCTTGCTCCTTGCGCTTTGTGAGTGTGCTTTCATAGTCAGCACGTGTGACTGCTAAGTCGATACGTGTGAGCATGGCCCTGCAAAAAGAACAAGCAGAAAGCACTACGATATGCATTTTCATCTCTTTTCATCTGCATAACCAAGCTGAAACAAGCTAATGGTATAGCGGGTATGCAAACCTATGCAGATGGCAATTACCTGCTACATCATAACTACAAACCCAATCGGCATAACCTACAGCATAACCTAAATCCAGTAAGGCAGGCGGCATGATTTACACAAACATGACTGCTATAGCTGCGTGCTGAGTGAGCTTTGTTCTGGGAGTGCCTGTACGCAGCACTGTGGACTGGGATGAGCCAACGCAAAGTTGACCAGCAGACACCAATGCAGGTAAGACAGCTTACGTGACTGCAAGAAGACAGGCTGCAGATAATCTGAAATCCCCTCAGGCTCAAGCTTGCAAAAGCCGTGCTTCATGACATCTTCTGAATTGCTGCTCTTTCTCTGTCACCATGTCCGGCTTTTCCCAGTAAGTAGGTCCTCTACATGCACAGAATATACATGCTCTTGATCTGAGGACACCTACGTGTAATAAGGGTACTCAGCTACAGCCTGTTGCATCAGCACTGTCAGCTCCTCCAGTGAGACTGCTGCCCTGCACCTGGGGTATGATGGACCACTGCCACTGTCACTGCTGCTGCTGCTGACGCCATTGTTGCCAATGATGGTACTGGTCGCACCAGCTGCGGCACCTCCCTGCCCTGGGCCATGCAGTATGGAGCGTGCTATGGCCAGGTTTGATGCCGCTCTGTTGTCTTTCCGCCAGCGCACCTTGTCCTGTAAGGGGAGGGAAATATGAGTGGTCAAAATAGGGAACGCTGCACAAGACAATACTAATGCCAATATCTATGAAAGGACTGGAGGGAACTGCTGTTATATAACGCACCGGCCGTACATACCATGGCAGGGCGTGGTGGATCATCCAAGTTCCTATAGTACATTGTGAGACATCCACTTCTAGCCAGTCTGCGAGCCTCGGTGCCATGGCATGTCTGTTCCATAATCTTTTTGAGAACACCAAGGTCTGCTCTCAGGTAGCCCACCCACCAGGGGTCCCTTTCCTGGAAACCATCCTCCTCTTGACTCGCATACCCTGCCACCCTCCTCTCTCCTGGGAGTTCCCCTCACCCTCCCCTGGCCTTCCCACCCCTCTTCCTGCGCCTTCCTAGCCAGTACTTCCAATGACACTTACCCTCCAATACAGTCCCAGTCGTGCCTGCTGTGCCCTGCTCCTCATCCTCACTAACACCTGGCACAGCAGACCCTTCAGCCCCAGAGGAATGGCCTCCAGGCTCTCCAGCACCAAACGGTCACTTAGCTTACATGAGGATGCAGTGGGGCCATCACCCTGGCCAGGACCTGCTGCTGCTGTGCTGCTGCTGCTGCTGCTGCTGCTGGGGTTGGTGCCTTCTGCTGCCATCGAGTCTGTGTTGGCTGACCCTCCGTTGACATCATCTGCAAATGCAACCATTTGAGATTTCAAACAGCACAAAATGTAATCCAGTAATGTAACCTACTGTGCAGGAGGTTGAAGAAGCTGTCTTTGCCTGTCGTAATGGGGCAGCTCCTGGGGTTGATGGTATCGCAGCGCCTATGCTAAAGCTCAGTGGGACCATGCTGAAATGGTTGCACAGGGTCATTGTGGCGGTGTGGGAGTCAGGGAAAGCGCCAGTGGAGTGGAAACGTGCACTGTTGGTGGCACTGTATAAAGGCAAAGGAGAGCGCAAAGTGAGAGATAGCTATAGGGGGATAAGCTTGCTAAGTATACCGGGGAAGGTGTATGTCTTGGTCATTTTGGCTAAGATCAGTTCTCATATCGATGCACAACTGCTTGATAACCAGTCTGCTTTTAGGAAGGGGAGGGGCCTCACTGATGCTCTGTTCACCATACGCCAGGTCATCTCTAAGTCTGTAGCATTCGATCAGCCTCTATTCATGGCTTTTGTGGATTTGCGTAAGGCATATGATTCTGTACCGCGAGACACGCTATGGCGCATCCTGCATGTGTACGGGGTACACACAAAGCTGATAGAGTTGCTGATGGACTTGCATACTGGCACACAGGCTGCTGTTAGGATGGGTGGTGTGGTGTCTGAGTGGTTTGATGTGCATGGCGGGGTGCGGCAGGGATGTGTCATTGCTCCCTTGCTGTTCAACATCTACATGGACTTTGTGGTTCGGCAGGCAATGGCTCAGATGCCGGAGGGATGTGGGGTGAAGCTAGCCTATCATGCAGATGGGAAACTTGAGCGTGATGGGTGTGGTAGTGGTGGGTGTGTGGAGCTGTTGTCTGTTCTGCTGTATGCAGATGATATGGTGTTGCTAAGTCCCAGCAGGGAGGAGTTGGTGGTCATGCTGCAGGTGATGGACAAGGTTGCTGCTAGTCTTGGGTTGCGCATCAATGCAAGCAAGACTGAGATCCTGTCCATTGACAAGGATTGGAAGGAGGGGGATGTGCCAGTGCAGCAAGGACCAGAGGTGGTTATCAGTGAGGGTGTGGTAAAAGAGGTGTCACAGTTCAAGTACTTGGGAAGTGTGCTTGTGACTGATGGCAGGTTGGATGTGGAGTTGAATATCAGGAGGGGTAAGGCTGTGGGGAGGTTTAAGCAGTTTGAAAAGATGTGGGGTACCAAGCATCTGTCATTGGCTACGAAGGTGAAGTGTTACAAGGCATATGTGTTGCCAATTCTGCTGTTCGGGAGTGAGTGTTGGTCCCTGACCAAAGTGCAATCGCAAAAGCTTGAGCGGGTGCACTCTAGCTGCCTTAGGAGCATCCTGGGGGTCAGGCTGTCAGATCGGCACACCAATGAGCATATCAGGAAATCATGTGGGGTAGCCACCTTGTCAGCATACATCACAGCAAATAGGCTGAGGTGGCTGGGGCATGTGGGCCGCATGGAGGAGGGCAGGTTGCCGCATATTGCGTTGTTCTCTTCATTACATGGTGACATGACGAGGCCAGTGGGTAGGCCTCGCCATACCTGGGAGAAATGCGTGTGTGCTGATCTGAAGGTGCTTGGTCAAGATGAGGGGAGCTGGGAGGCTTCATGTCAGATTAAGAGTGCTTGGAGGAAGAGGTTGTGGGATCTTACGCACCCTTGGGAAAGCCAACGGTTAGTGAGGTGTAGAAGGCGCACTAAGCAAGCTATTGATAAGCATGTGGAGCGCTATGTGCTGCCTTTCAGTGGCTGGGAGGATGGTGGTTCACCAGTACCTAGGTGGTGGGAGCCACCTCCAGCCCCTACTAGGGTGGTGCTTGATCCTGCTGCCTCCCCGCCACCCATGTGTGATGGAAGTGGAGCAGGTTTTGGGTTTTAGTGGTGGTGTTTGTTTCCCCTTGGTGTGCACGCCGTTGCATCTAGCCTCAGCTTGTGTGTGGCAAATCCACCATCGGTTGTGTGGCTTCGTGATTGTGATCAGGAGCCTTGTGTTTGTGGCCTAGGTTTGTTTGGCCATTGGCATTGCTGGTCTTGCGTTTTGATTGATTGATTGAGTAATGGATGGTTAGTTGCTCAGTTAGACACTAGTCATGGATAGGGTTTAGAGTGGATTGGGAGTCTGGGGGGTTGAGTCTCTTGTGGGTGCTGACTGTCCTTCCAGTGCCATAATGAGTATGCCTGGAGCAAGTCCTCTTCACTGCCTTCTTCTCGATCATGAATGTGCAGCGTTCAGCCGTAGATCCGGCTGCACCCAATTCCCTTCAAGCAAGTACAGAGGCAGCTCTTGTCCATTCCCTGATCAAGCTCAACCCCGGCAGCTTGGTATGCACCAGCCTTTGTGCCCTTACCTGCCATGTGCACTCCTCTCTTCCTGGCAGTCATAGCGTCTGCCAGCACAGAGCGAGGTGTGGGCTTGGAAGCCGCATTGCCTGCAGCAGCTGTTGTGGCATCTGCACCTGCACGCTTCCTGCAACATCAGAGGATCCACAAGCATCAGGCTGTGCAGGCAAAGTGCCTTGAATTTTTGGACAGCTTGAGGTGCAGGGCCTATGGCACGACAATTGTAGGACAATGTGTCATTGGTTGGGGAGCATGCAATGAGAGATCAAAGATGCTGTTCAAGTATTGCAATTGAGGTCTGTCCATCACCTCTGCATCGGTCCCTTTGTAGCGACTGCACTCTTCCCGTTCAGTACAACAAGTCTACCATGTCTCCTTGCTAAGCACAACAATACATGATACTTCGAGGGCTATGTGGCAACAAGATGCAAACGGCACAGTGCGCAAGCAAACTGCAGCAGCAGCATCTTCGTGGCCATGTTGCAGCATCTGTTGCAATTGGTATTCCTCCTCCCTCTCGTCCGCTGTTCATATCAGTATTTCACAGGGCCCCCTTCCCTGCCCTGGATGGGACCCAAATGCCACCTTCCTGCTTGCTGCTGTGCCCTCAGCTTCCTTTACCTGCTGTAGCTCAATATCTTCACCCCAATCCGCTACTAGAATCACCATCATGTCTCCCCGCTTCCCTTGCAACTCCCCTTTCTCCGCACCTGCAGATAGCCAGCACCCTAGCTTCTACTGCTGTCCATTGCTGTGTGAGCAGCAGGTAGTGGGCTGTCCTCATGAGGTCCAGATTCTTCTTGGCACGAGCTTCACGCAGAGCTGCAAAAAGCATCCGAGCAATGTGACTAGATGATCCCATCACTAGCTTAAGAAAAGATCAAGTGGGCACGATGTCTGGACAAGTATTTGGATAACTGTGATGAAGACGTATTCCTCCCCCCCCCCCTTCCTTCCTTCTACCACCCAGTTCCTCTTCTCATACCTCCACCGCATGTGCCCAGTCCTTTCAGCCCTTCCTCTCCCCCCTCCTTCTCTGCTTCTCCCCCCTTCCGCCCTCCCCCATTGCTCTTCTCCCCTCCTCTCATCGCGCTCCTTGCCTTACCCACCCCACCCGCCCCAGATACCTCCAGCTGGTACTTCTCTCCCGCCACCCCCTCCCTCATCTACCCCTCCTCCTCCTATTGACCCTGCCCCTTTTATGCGCTCGTATTTGCTCTACAAGCTCCTGAAAGCAGTTAAGCAGCAGACAACCACATTCACCTTGCCCGCCTACCTTCAAAAACCCCATCCGCCTGAGCACTGCCTTACCTCAAACCTAATTGCAGCTGCCATTGACCTCGCTCTTTCTCCTCACAAGTCAATTCATGGTCCGTGTCCCGCCACCCCTGCCTCCTACCCATCCACTCCTGCCCCGTTTTTTACCTGTGTGTTGCATCCTCTTCACGGCCAGCTGCAGGTGGTTACAGCCCTGCTCCTCCATCAGGAAGCGCAGGATCACCTGAGCAGCAGCCTTCCGCCTCACCCCCCGCTCCACCTCACCACCAACGTGGCGGCGCACAGCATGCTGCAAGACAGCTACTGCCCGCTTTGCCTTGGTGTACTCTCGGCGGGCATGGTGTCCCTGGTGTAGTAGCATCAGCAGTAGCATCAGACGCAACAGCAGCACTAGGTAAATGCAAAATGAAAGGCAGGGAAGTTACAGGCAGATGATACTTGCGCCTAAAATCTCTGATAGCCAGGCAACACATGTAGAGCTGCAAAGCTGTAGCTGCTACTGCGGACGTGACAAAGCAATGGCAGATTGCATAAGGGGGGCTTCAACTGAGCATACACAGCTTAGACGGTTGCCGCAAAAGTAGCAATGGCGTATCAACAAGCTTAAGGCTCAAGGCAAGAGTGCAATAGATGCAAGGTGAACAAGAACCTCAGTCATACCAGTAGCTCTGCTTTATTTGCACACTTAGACCCAGGTATCCCTTCATAAGCCCACTGGCTAGCACATCACAGTTCAAACACAGCATTGTTACTAGGAGTGTGTATTTTCCGCTCCTACCTTCCAAATCCTCTGAATCATCAGTGCTGCATGGTTCTCCAGTGCATCCCTCTCTTTGCGAGCCTGTGCCTCTGCTGCTGCTCTGCTCAGTTGCTGAAGGATGGTAACGGATCTAACGATACCAGCCCAGTGTTCAGCCTGCAAAAACAGCATGCCGTCAGCAGACAAGCTGGTTAGCGCAGATTCTTATAGGATATGGACGAAAGGCTGCTCTTTGTTGCCATTGGACAGCATGTGCAGTGCCCTAAAACCACTAGCACAGTGCTTGCAAGTCAGGCTTCTGGTCTGTGAATGGCACATAAACCCCCTTCCTTTACAAGCCATATGACTAGAGCAACCTGCAACCACGGACAGATACCTTCATGCAAGCTTGCAGATGTGCAGGCTTACACAAGTAGGCACACCATATAAGTTTCCAAACATTCCTCTTATGTTAAGTGTTTCTCTCTGTTTCTGCTGCTGCCTCAGCCCCTCCCCCTTCCCCTCACCTCTAGCTGCAGTGCCCTCCTGCGTGCCTCCTCCTCCTCCTCCCTCCTGTGCTCCTCCCTCTTGATCTCCGTCCTTTGAGCTGCCAGCACCTTGGCTGCTAACATCTCCTCCTCACGCACCTTGTGCTGCTGCAACACCTGTGCCGTTAAAGCAACAGCAGCAAGGTACCACACGCAAACTCCTTTAAGGATCCCAATTCAGATGAGCATGACCTAGACTGTTGAAGCAACCATACCACAATAACATAATGTTGTATGTCTCCATCCTGCTTGGCCCCTACTCGATAGCAGCCTTATGTAAGTTTTGATCAAATAGGCACGGGATAGGGCACCTGCTGTGAAACTGTGCGTTCTGCAGCAATAACAGCCATTAAGATGTTGACCAGCTTGCATGCATTATAGTGGTGCAGGAGAGAACAGGAGAGCATAACAGAGAAGACAGAAAGGGACAAGGCAACAGGGGGTAGAGAAAGCCAGGCAGTGTAAGCACTATGGGTCTACGCATGCAAGACCTTGCTGTGACAAATAAATTGGCAGGCTTGGAGAATACCCATACCGCTGCTTCTTTTGGGCTCTAGCAATGCCCAGGCTCCCACTGTCGGCATGCCGTCTGGAAATGGGTTGCCAGCATGCTACCCTGTGGCTTTCAGGACAGAGCTCTGTGTAGCGCAAACTTAGTAAAGGCATAACCATCAAGCATTTGCCAGACATGCCGACTCTGGTATGTTTAATTCTCTGCCTTAGCTGATCCCAAACTCACAGATCTGAAGCCCAAGCAACGCTTGCTCAGCCAACCCAGACCTGTTGCCAATGTTCTGTATCAGCCTCCCACTCACCATCTTGACCCTGTCATCTCTTGCTTGTGCGGTCTCATGTATCTGCTTGAGGCGTAGTTCACGAGTATACCCAACTGCCTCTGCCTTGTTAGCACTCGCAAATGCCTCTCTAGCCAGGCGCAGGGGCTCCTGGGCAGCACTGTACTCATCCAAACGATGCTGCAGGGCATCTCGCTCATCAGCATCATGGCGCAACACCTGAACATGGCAGGACAGCGCATGGCGATGTGGGGATGCAGTGCAGCTGCAATTAATCAACTTAATATTTGGGTAACTGCATTAAGACTAGTATCATTCAGTGCACTATGCGCTTCTCTTAAGATTACTCCTTTTAGTACTATCAGTACAGATACAACACGTGCTCACTGGAGCGTTTGGCAGTAGCAGGATGAGAAGTTTCAGCAGCGGTGACAGTAGCACGGGGGACATTGCAGGGCAGGGCATTTGTGTTGCATTATAAGCATCATGCCACATGGCCTTAACAAAGGTAGCAGTGTGCGCAGAGGTCATTGGGGAAGGAGATTACGATGATTGATGCTGAAGGAGGCAGCAGGAGCAGTGCCAACCAAAACAGTGGCAGACAGGGTCCCCACGACAATCCTGAATCAACTGTTCCTTTGTGGCATAGGAGCTGAAGTGGCCAATGTGCATCCCTAAATCCTCAGATCAACCTCTGCCGGAGTAGTGTAGTACCGTAGTGGTAGTACTTGTGATAAGCGTAACACATTACTTCCTTCCTTGGACATGCCGATCCAAGATGCATGATGCAGATGGTACCACTCGCCAAATGCTACTACATCTTGATCATAGAACTGCTGCACAAATTTCTTTGCCCCCACGTACCTCCAATTGCTTCTGCAGCTTCTTCTCCAAAGGGCTCTGGAAGTTATACTTGACCTCCCACTTCACCTGCTGCCCCCGTGCCCTCGTAGACCCCCGCTCCCCATGCCCCTCCAGCACTGGGCTGCTGCTCCTGGCCCTGAACCCCACCCCACTGCTTAACGCCTGCTGTGGGCTGCTGCGATGCCCCTGAAGTGCAGGGAGGTGAAGGCCCTTGCTGCTGTCATCACCTAGGCCTGCTGCTGCTGGTGGTGCTGGTGCTCGTCCCCTGGTACCAGCATGCTGATTCTGACTACATTCCCAGGGGTTGCTGCTGCTTTGTTGTGTGGCCCGGGCTGGGATTGGCAGCAGGAATGTGCATTTCTGACCACACACATTGCTATTGCTGCCGCTGTGAATAGTGCTGCTGCTGTCACATGTCCCTGGCAAGCCATTGCTGCTTGGAGGGGTGCTGCACGTATGAAAACATTGTGTGCTGCCTAGTTTGGAGGCAGCACTAACAACTCCTGCTGCTGCTGCTGGTGGTGGTGGCGGTTGTGACAAGCTTCCTGTGATGGCTGCAGATCCAGCATTATTGGGCTGAGCAGCATCACTGTTGTGGAAGTTTTTGAGCAGGTGGTTATGCAGACGCTTGTAGCAGCAGGGCAGTTTGGGGCCTGGGGTCTGTGACGGTTGAGTGTCTGCAGGCTCATCCTTGTCCTGATGTGAGGGCTTGGAGGTGGTTGCCAAGGGGCAGGCTGCAGCTGCAGGAGCTGATCCAGAATCTGCTGGCTGTGTGGACCTTGTGACTGTGTGACCTGCTGCCCTGCATCAGCATGGAAGGTATGATACTCAGATCGCGAGGGGAGTGCTATATGCAAAAGAGTGATTAACTCGAAAGCCTTCGGGGACGCTATTGACAGCAGTGAGGCCTTTTGGGTGCGTGCATGGACTTACTTGCCAGTAGGTCTATTGGATGTGTCCATCTGCTTCACTGGCAGATTCACCCCATAGGCAGATCACTGTTATCACTGGCTTCCCGTAGAGGTGCTGTGCAGAGATATAACTGCATGCAAGGAGACCATGTTGGGGATTGTGACGACCCAACCTCCCATGACTGCTGCAAGGTTGCCCATATTGAAGGACCTTGCATAGACGTGCACGTACCTGGTAGGTTTCCATAACGTACCTTTAGGGGTCCTGTTTACACAAGTTGGTTCCCTGCTCTAGAGGTCTCGGATGTATTCACAAAAATCCCCATTATGCTTGACTGGCTAGAGGAGTTGCTTTCATGGTTAGACACGGTATGAGACCGCTCGCAAATCTAAGCGAATTGGTCCCAAGCGAGAACGCGTGCCTACTCTTCTGAAAGGATGACAAACTGGATTCTCATATAGGCTTGACGGAGTTCTGACCATGTTCTTGTCGAGGTCCCATCAATGGGAAACCAAGATGATAGGATATAAATTAAACGCTGGTTGGTGGCAAGTGAAGGTGCTCATCACAGCAACCTGCGGCAATTTGCGCCATGTAGCTCTTGCATGACCACTCCTCATCTGCTGGATCACTAGTCACCCGTGGTGAGCACTGTATTGCCCAATGCCCATCGCTGCAACAGGGCATGCCAGCGAGCGCTAGGATGACAGAGATAGTAGGACAAAGAAACAATAATAATGGCGGAGGCCTGCTAATCCATATAGATAAAGGTGGTCAGACTTGGCAGCATCGCATCTGCTCTGTGACTAACTCGAGTGCACATATGTCAGGAGCATCCTGTGTTAACACCCTGTGGCAATGTGGTCTTCACTTACACCTGTGTAATAAATTTGACATCCGACACTTATTGCGCGCCCGGCATCAGGCACATGCGCGGCAAGCCATCAGAGATGGGTTTGGACTCGGAAGGCCTTTCCCAAGGCATACTTACGGGGGTTCTACGTTGGCCAAATCAGAACATAGTTTTGACTTCGTGGGACTTTAAAGTGCTTCCCCGGATCAAGCTAGCTAGTGGCCTAAGGATGGTGCAGCTTGGGGTTTGAAAGGTATGTATGCCTGGTGTTGATCGAGCTGAGCAGGACGCCTGCCTCAAGGAGCAATTGTCAAATCCTGGCAAAGGAGAGAGGGTTACTGGTCGAAAAACCCAAACCAAAGACATTGGCCCCACCTCACATGCTCAGGGACGCAGCAGACCAGTACCCCCGCCACATGTATTAGATCATCATTGCACAGCCCTCGGAGGCCCGTGCAGCACCCGCCCCATGACTCCAACCAGTTTGCAATATAAAAGCACACACACAGAAGTGATTCTCTCTCTCTCACATACATTCAATAAAATCCTCATGGTCATCAGACTGGTAAAGGTTCTGCAACAGCACCTGCTGTGGCTGCACGGTGTCAAGCAGGCAGGGTGAAACATCCAGATATTCCACCTCTGCACACATCTGGTAACTCGACGAGTTCAATGCCACCATAGCTAGCTGACAGGGGCAACAGGGACGAGCATACGTGGATAGAAGCTTTAACACTGCAGGAAATGCTTGACATAAGGAACACAGCCTGTTGCAGCTAGCTCACTTAGCACAGTCCCCTTGTCCATGGCTACTCTGAGTCCATGGCTACTCTGAGTCCCATATTCAAAAAAGGCGATGCAGCCAACCTGGACAATTATAGAGCCATTGCTGTTGGATCGATTCTAGGCAAGTTGTATGCTGTCATCTTGGACACGCGGTTGTCTGTTTGTGCAGAAAAGAATGGTTGGAGAGCAGAGGGACAAGCAGGTTTTAGGGCCGGGAAGAGTACTGTTGACCATGTGTTTGTGCTTCGGCATCTCATTGAATCTACGCAGAAGAGCAGAAAGGTTCTCTATTGCTGCTTTGTGGATTTCCGGAAGGCATTCGATAGAGTACGCAGAGACTACTTGATACAAAGGTTGGCTGAACTAGGGGTTCATGGTCGTATGTTGCAAGCCATCATACAAATGTACTGGTCTGTTCCGCTGACCCAAGCTGCATGGCACAGTGGGCGATGCTATTCCCAGCACATGTGGAGTGAAGCAGGGCGACCCCCTGTCTCCACTCCTTTTTGGTCTTTTCATAGACGAGTTTGAGTCATGGTTACGCCAGAGGCTACCCAATGTGGGAGTGCAAATGGGCCGAAAGTTAGTTCAAATGTTGTTGTATGCTGATGACATGGTCTTGTTGACACACAATCCTATGGAGTTGCAACAGATGCTGGATGTTTTACACCAGTTTTGCTCAGCTAAAGGTATGGAGGTAAATGTCCGCAAAACAGAAATTGTGGTGTTTCGCAAGGCCAATACCCCAGAGGTGCCTGACCAATGGCTATACAACGGGGAGACTGTCCAACGCTCCGTTGAGTTCCGTTACCTGGGCATTATTCTGCATGAGACAAAAGGTATGTCATGCGCTATTGAATCTCTGGCCACGGCGGCTCGTAAAGCAATGTGGGCTCTGTTCCCAAGATTTAAGCTAGCAGGGATCACTGATATTTCTATCAAGTTACGGATGTTCTCTTGCCTGGTTGTGCCAATCATGGAGTATTGTAGTGAGGTATGGGGACCGGATCTGCTGTTCTCTTGTGATACGCTGGACAAGCTATGGGACAATGAGCTTCAAAAGATTCAAAGCATATTTTTAAGGCAGCTGGGAAAGTTGAGGAAGTCTGTGCCAACAACTGTGGTGCATAAGGAGATGTGCATGAATCCAGTGGCAAAGGGTTGGTTACGAGCCTCTATTGATCTATGGCGTAGGCTTGGCAAAGTGCCCTCTGATAGCCTATTGGGCATGGCTGTGCGTGAATCTTTGGCATCTTACGCAGGCGAGGGGGTTGGTTCTGCTCCTAAGAGCTGGGCTGGACGGTTTATGCATACAGTACGCTCTCTTTCTCAGGGTAGAGACGCAGATGGGACCATTGCAGAGTTTCTGGCAACAAATGGCCTAGCTGAGCCGGACAATGATAAACTTGCAGCTATTCCATGGCTTAAAGTGTGGGGTACTTGGGATACCATGTTGCAAGAGCCATGGGACAAGGTGGCCGCATATGCAAACCCCAGGCAATCTGTCAGCTCAAATTTGATCAAGCTTTCCACATATCATTCGTGGTTTAGGACGGGAGACATCCCTCAGGAGGAGTTAGAGGCTGGCTATCCTCAGGGTATGCCAAGGTATATCAGGCACACATCAGGTATCCCGTTTACTTATGTGAAACAGTTAATGCGGTTTCGTACTGGTGCACACCATCTTGCTATTGAAACTGGGAGGTGGGCTCGTCCCAAACTGCCAAGGCAGCATCGTGTATGTTCAAAATGTTCTTGCACAGTGGTTGAGGACGAGGTACACTTTCTTTTTGAATGCCCAGCATATGATAGAATTCGTGAGAAGTATAATACCGTTTTGTTTGCACAGTTTGGAGGTTGCCAGGAAGCTTCTAGTACAATGAAGCATAATTCAGACAACGTGAGATTGTTCATGGACCAAGAGCCAAGTTTCCAAGTTGCAAAGTTTGTTTATGAATGCATGGAATTTCGGAGGTCGGAGGAATGTGAGGACTATAATCCTTACTTTGATTTGTCATTATTCGGGGATGAATGGCAAGGTCGTATTTTCGATACCTTTTCTTCTGGACCAAGAGGTGATATTGCTGAGACATTCACTTCTGATGGACCAGGTTCCAGTATTTCTGCCCATGGAGCCTAGGTTGGCTCCGTACGGGCGCCCCCTTTGAGGGGCCATGATGTAATCGTAATCGTAATCGTACAACCAACATGCACTTCATCCATGGGCTGTCATCCCAGGCGAAGCGTAGCTATAGATGGCTCACAAAATTTAATGCAGCAAAGCTAGTGCCACAGCAAACACACTTGCTGCACCGCCCCCATTGTGTTCTTGCTCTTTACTGTTACATTTTTGTGGCAGTGGAGCTGTGTTTAAGAGCAAAAACTCCTGAGCGACCTCTTATCCAGCTCAGTCTAGGAGCTTGGCAAGCGGACCACAGGCCTAGGACGTGCCTGTGCTTGGAGCTGCTGCAGCTGCCTGCATTGTCTTCATTTCATACACTTTCACCCCTGATGATGTGCTGTCTGCTAATCTGCTCACAGCATCTGCAACCATAAACTTGGCAACATCCGCCACCTTTATGGAGCTCATGACCCCGGAAATCATCTTCTCCAAGCCTCTGGCTTTGTCCCCTCTGTCAAGCAACCCTGGCCTGAAGATGGATGTCTTGTCAATGCCTTGTGACTTCACAGCTTCCTCTGCCTAGCACACAGCACACAGAGAAATGCACATGTCAAGGCGTGTACTGCCAACACGGTTGTTGAAAAAGGCTGTGCAGACATTAAAAATTCCGGCAAAAAAGTGATAGATGCTCATGTGCAGAGAGTTTACACATGTGCTGCCCTACAAGAGGTATCATACCATCTACCAGTGAGATATCCCTAGCAAGTGAATGTTGGGAGATATGGCTGGCTCCGCCACTTGAGGCTATCTGCAGTTGAAGACAAGGACCCATTGCAAGGTGTCTGCTGCTAACCTCCGTCCTTGCCGGAGGACAAGGTTATCGTAATAATGCTGCATATCTTTTCCCTTGGTATATCTGTAGTATAGGTCCCCCCTGTTGGCTTGCCAAGCTATGCTGCCTTATTGGGAATTGGAGCAGTTCAAACTTTAATTGCATGCTTATTGCTGAATAGCAGTGAATTTGTGGCATGCTGCTCGTGATAATGAAAAGAGAGCGGAACATACCAATCGGACCAAAGATATTGATTTCAAAACAAAGCGCACTCAGTCTAGCGTGATCACATCCTAAAACAGATGCTGCAGACCAGACGACGCAAAAGAACACACACCAAGACCTCCAGCAAGCTGACAGCGTGACCAGCTGTGAGGTAGGCGCTTGCATTCAGGCGCTGTCAGCTAATGGCTGCTTTCTGGAGGTTGGTACAATTAATAAAAGCAGGGGAGAGTGCGGACAAGAATAGCAGGGTCTGTCATGAATTCATGATACCCATATGCCACTGATCAATCAGTCAAATCAAGTGACATGCATTGCCCGAAATCAAGACACTCAAATGCGACTTACCAGGCCCTTGGTCTTGGTGTACAGCAGCCCATGGAAAGGCTTCAAGTCTGATGCCCACATGTTGGCATTGGCCCCTTGTGCTGAAACCAGGCCATAGTACTTTACTCCTGCTGACTTGGCCAGCTCTGCAGAAGCTGCTACGTACTCCTGATCAACCTTTTTAAAAGCCTCTGCACTACCAGCATCCTACAGTGAACAGCATCCACTGTACTGAGCTGCATACTCGCAGGCAGACATTGGACTGACAGTGCACTACACAACATCTTCTCCAAACATGATAAATGTCACACCTTGCTATGGGAACGTGGCAGGTTATGGGCAAACTGTCGCAGCTGCAGTGGTGCTGGAAAAACAGGGATCAAAGATGCTTCCTGGGATGAAGGCATGCCACCCACTGACCATGGAATGTGAACAAGTTAGGAAGCATGCTCTTTTGCTCACAGCAAAGCGAGGATACATTGTATGCATGCCCCATGGTTTTGTGTTTCTCAGGCTTCTTCACTAGGCCAAAACACACTTCAGCAAAGGTGCATGCTGCTTCCGGCTTGCCTGTACCGTTGTCTACTCACCCCACGAGTTGTGCCAAGGGCACAGAAGACAGCATCAGCACCATTAGCTGCCGTTGCTGCCTCTGTTTTCATGTTGTCCATGTTGACAGCCACTTGCTGTAACTTGCTCAGCCCCGCAGTATCTGGAGGTAGTGTGAAATCTCTGCGCCCTGAACAACACGAAAACAAGTCACTTGTCACGATGCACTTTTTTTAAGCAAAGGAGCAGCCCAGTCCCAGACGGGTCGGTGACTGTTGCGCACCGACTGTCCCGGTAATATGTGCGGCTTCATTTGATACATGGTTTGCAGTAGGTATACAGGGGCCCGCATAGAATGACCGGCATTTGGGGCATCAGTATGTCTACAAGCAACATTGATTGGAAGGGGATGATGGCTAGCCACTGTACTGAGTAAAGGCAGTAGGCAGGTACTCACCCACAGTGGTCACACTGTTCCATTGGCTGGACCCAAGCAGCTGCTTTACAATCTCGTGACCTGCAGTGTTTCAAAGCTCGCGTTGCTACGCCCGATGCATCCATTCAGTGGCTTCACAGTGGGGTAACCCGCTGGTGGTACAGTTGACCTTCGGACACTGCCTTACCTATGGCCCCGGTGCCACCTAAGACCACAGCCTTCATGCCTGTGCCTGAGCCTTCCGTTTTCGATGTTTCCCAGGCGCAAGACTCCGAGCCTGCTTCGCCAAGGCTCACAGCGGACACCAGGATGAGCGCCGTTAAACTGATCGCATGCAAACCCATTGTAAGCCCCGTCAGCAGGGACGAGCGCTAGTGATGGCCCACAGTGGCAGGGCTAGTGTCTGGTGAACGGCAGCAGTGCCTCGATCTGCGCTCCATGATGTCGTCACCCTGCCGTAACCGCTTGTGAGTTCCAAGGGCACCAAACTGCCTTTAACCACGACTCATTCAGACAAAGTAGATGTCAGTCTGTCCAGCGCGTCAGAGCTGTAAATGACGGAATGCATGCGCAGCTCAGAACCCCTAGATCTGTTCTCAGGGGTCACCAGTGCTTGACCAGCAAATGCCACAACTACCGTAGGCTTGTCTCGGTAGTAACGCTCGCCACATCACAAGCAGCAACAATGACACCAATCTTATACACATATCCTCTGGCGTACGCTCCAGGGAAGGCTGTTTTAGCTCTGGCGGAGAAAGGAGTTGCTTTCACACCGCAGACGATAGACCTGTTCAACGGTAAGAACCCGCTCACACATTGCAATTGAGTGCGGCTTAGTATGGCCTGTCATTGGGGTTGTTACTTCTTCGACAGGGCAGAGCCTCAGCCCTGAGTATCTCAAGCTGAACCCACACGGAACAGTCCCCACACTGAAGGACGGTGACACCCTGGTTCCAGAGTCCAAGTAAGTTGCATGCATTCTACACATACACTTTCCCCGCCCCCCACAAGCTAGCTGCGCATCGTGCTTCACAGCCATGAGGCGACACTTTCATTCGCCTTCCCGCTTCTGAATTGGAAAGCAGTCTGGGATTTGCTAACCAAAGCAGCTCTCTTCCAGCTGCCTGCAGGAGAGTTTGCCCTCGAGTAAACCCCGCAATGCAGTAGCTACCAACAGCGGGAAGAGCGAGGAAATGCTAAACCATACTGTGGTATGCTGCAGGGAGATTGTGGATTATGTGAACAGCAAGGATGGCAAGCCCCTGGGTGGTGACAAGGTGGATCAGAAGCTGGCAGCTGCATGGGCTGATAAGATCCATGCCTGGGATGGGAACCTGTTTGTGGCAGGCAATGGTGATCCAGGTGAGAGGGGAGCGTCACCAGCATTGATAGAGAGGAGCAGCAGAAGTAGCGGTAGATGAGCCAGGCATGTCGTGTACCAAGCATTTGTACCATGAACAGTAGCAGAGCAGCAGGGACAGCAATAATACAAGCAGCAGGAGCACCAGCAGCACCAGCAGCAGCGGACCCGACACATCAGCAGTATCATAGCGGAAGCAGCGGCCACACCAACAGCAGCAGCGAAGCTGACTGGAAGGACAGCAGGAGTAGCACTTTACACTAGCAGCTTCAAAGGTGACTGCGATGATAGCCTCAAGGGTAGCACAGCATCCTATTGTGTTGATGGCAGGCAAGGCCGCAGCTAGATGGGACTGTAAAGGTCAAGCCTATGGTGCAGCAGCAGGGAGGCTGGCGGTGGCATCTGATGTGCCACGCCGTGCAAAGATCACAGCTATGACCGTACCCAGTATTACTACATTTCATGGTATGCTATAGCAAAATGTGCCATATACCCCGTACCTCACCTAACCCAGTGACCTGTTTTATTTCTGCCAGGCACTGCCAAGGTCCTCCAAGGGCTGCAGGACTACAAGATCAAATATGCAGAGGCACGAGCAAAGCAGCACCCGGAGCTGGCACAAGTTTATGCTGAAAAGATTGAGGGGATGAAGAAAGCAGGTGAGGATTTTTGAGAAGTGGTGCACACCGCCATCGTCACCGGCAATGTGGTCAGGGTCAGCCAGCACCCAGCAGCAGAAGAAATAGAACATGGATATGCAGACACATGAGGTGTTCCGGTGGTTGATGGGGATTGAGCAGGTTCTATCTTGGCCCAGCAGAAAGGGGCAGCAATGTGGGGTTTGAGTTTGGGTGTACACCTCGCTGTTCTTCGTGTCAGCTTGAGGCGCGGGCCATATGGCACTTTTTCGTGTGCATATCGTGAAATGTAATAATCATAGGTGTGCAATTAGGCCCTCCCCTGCTCCCCACATGGTACCCTTGTGGCAGTCCTTGTTTTTGTCATAATGCTTCACTACAGTTGGCACATGCATTAGGTTGGCATCTATGCGGACCTCCCAGCTTGCTTGTCTTCCCCCTCTCCTGTTCCCCCCATGGTTCCAGGTGCTTGTGTAGAAAATTGCTCGAGGTAGCAGCCAAAATGATGCTAGAGCCGTCCTTTTTTTGATGCCTGAATTCCTGCGTTCCGCCCTCCCCTGTTCCCCTCGTGGTTGCAGGTGCTGAAGGTGCTGACAAGGCCAAGATAGCTGCTAACCTGTCTCAGCTGACCTCCATCCTGGATGATGCTGAGCAGCAGTTGGCCCAGAGCCCCTACCTAGCAGGGGAGGAGTACAGCATTGCAGATGTGATGTTCACACCAATGTTGTTCAGGCTGGGGGTGGTGGGCAAGACAGGGGAATACCTCAAGCCACGACCTAAAGTCAGTGACTACTTTAACAGGTAGGTGCAGGGGCAATCTGTGGGGCTGGAATGGTCTTATGGTGTGTCAGGGAGAGTTTAGTTGAGGTTGCATGCTACTTGCTGGATTGGAGCAGTATAGGTGGGGTGGTGGTAAAGGGGAAATAGTTTGGCTGTCTGCAGTGAATGTGGGTAGAAGGGCAAGCTTTTAGAAGGGGGGGGGGGTAGCAGCAGCTCGTCATATCTTGCTGACAAGTCAATAGGCATAAGGCCAAGTCCTGGTGCTATCAGATGTTTGGGTGCCAATGGAACATTTGTGTGCTATACCTCAGTGCTCAATCGCTACAAGACTGGATGGTGTCTAGTCATCGAGAAGAGTTGCCGGATATTGATGGACACGCAGTGGTGCTTCTTTATTTTGTTCAATTTGATTGAGTATGTCTAGGTGGCAGTGCATGTAACTGTGATTTGATGTTATTCCCTCTCTATAAGTACTGGGTACAGTCAACCTTTATCTAAAAACCCTCTGCATGAGAGAATCGTAATATAAGGAGAGGTTTTTGCTTTTTCGTGTAGCCTTCTCTCTCTTTCTTAAGCTAGATATTGCACCCTGCCTAAAGCTACGCGTTTGTGCCATACGGTACCGTCCTGTGCAGGGTGAAGACTCGTCCCAGTTTTGGGCAGGCCTTTGGAGCTGCTGAGAGCAAGCTGACAGCAGCAAAGCTGCTGCTGCCGGCTTTGGTGAAGTCAAAGTTTGCACAGCTTACAGGATGGTATTGATGCCAAGGCCATCCTGCACTGAGGTCAATCTGGGGGTGGTCCTGGTCCTAGTACTGCGTCAATGCTGTAAGGGGCTGCTCTTGTTCGTAAGAGTCAAGTTGGAGGAGTTGAGTTGAGCAGTCTGTGATTTATCACATGTAGTAGGAGTTTGTACGGTCCATGGGCTGTCGCATGCAGAAATGAAGTGGGCATGGATCGCAAGAGCGCAGATACTCCTTGGCCCGAGCAAGGAGTTACGTCCACAACACACACCACCTTGAGAATTTTGTTTGTATCATAATGACGAGTGCATCGTAAATGGGTGCTAGGCTGCCAGGCTTGGATCAATCCCATAAAATGCTCACATCTTATAATGTTATTGCAGCCGGTCTTGGCCAGGGCCTTGATGATTTTGTGCTTGCTTTGTGGTTGTCTGCAAACCATTGTGTTTGGATCCATCTGATGGTGTGTTTGCTCGTTTCGACCTAGCAGCCCTTTGCAGTTAGTTGCCACACCTTATATGTTTCTTTGTTTGTTTTTGTTTTTAGGTTGCTACTTTGTGGGCATGTAACTCTGAGCCGAGGGCATGAGTGATGGTTAATCATGGAAGCTGCCATAGCAGGCTTGTGTGGGTGGTTGGAGTGTTGTCAGAAGTGCATCCAACCGCTCAGGCAGCTGTCGAAGAAATATGCTTCATGCACCATAACGGTGCCGCACAAATCAATTCAGGCAAAATTTAGAATAATCGCTTGTTGATTAGTTGCGCGTAACTCAACAATTAGACGTCGAACTTGCCATATTTCCACGCAAACGCCATAATTAAAGCTCTTCGCCTCTTCCTGTACCATCTATATGTAATCATCTGCCGGTATGTCAAAGAACGACGCTAAACGACAATGTTTTGAGGGCACAGGTCCCTTGAGCGAATGGGCGATCTTCAGCAGAAACGCGAACGCAAAATATGCAGGAAAAGGTCGTGCGCTTTGTCACAGAGCCCGTTCTGGCTCAAATACGTCTGTGGGAACCTCCTCCGCCTGGCTGACAGCAGTTTGCAATTAAATTGAGGCGTTGACCGCGAAACAAGCAGATGCTCACAATTGGCCACTTTTGACCCCATCGATTAGCCCCTCAAAGTCGCATATACGGACTGTGAGTGAATCAAATCATGTATCAGGATCATATAAGCATCTCTATGATCTAGAGGTATGATAAGACGCGGAATTTGTGTTGCTGTGCTTTCTCCCGCGCATGCCCCATCGGCCAGCAGGAAGGAGGCTATAAGAGGCATGAGACCCGGAGCACTATCGAAAACGTCATTATTTACCGTATAAAGGCAGTTGCTGATGATCCCGCAGGTTGTCGTACACTATCAAAGTACTGCAAGTTTTGACGATCTGCTCAAGATGTCAAGTCGTCGTGAATGGAAAAACGTCCGACGAATATCCTTTTTTTGCACAGATGTCAGCTATATGTTCATAAGGACTGGATGACAAAGTTTCCCGCAATTCTGACAAGTCAATTTCTCTAATGAAAAACTAATCAGAATTCTGCCTGAACTATGGTGTGCAGAACCGTTGTGCACTGAACTCCCCTAATCCTCACTCCATACCGTGGTCTGGCTGCTTAAAGCCAGCTGGCACTATCTCAGCTTCACTTCAGTGCACCAGTTCGCTCCTACTAAGAAATTGCAACTGGGATACTAGCGGTGTCTACAAAGCAGCAACGGGCCATCACTGAGAAATTGATTGGAGGGCATGCTTGGGTGTAGTTTGCCATCAGTCCTGCTGGTGTACAGCTAATGAAATAGATCCCTACCTGTGTTGTTGTGCAGTGGTCTCTCTCTTAACAGAGATAAGCAGCAAAGGCTTCGGCAGGGGTACGTACCACATTCAATATCACGCACATTCCCGACCAGCCGTACCACAATTTCACATTAAGCAATCATCTTCACAGCAACAAGATGGACTTTCCCAGCATTGGGTCCTTCCCTTTCTGGAATTGAACATTTGCAAACCCTTCCAATCCCCAGCAATAACAATATTATACTTCATGGTATGCCATAAAAAAAGTGCCATCGGCCCCGCACCTCAAGCCATCATAAAAAAACAGCTAGGTGGAACAGCATACGGGTTGTTGTCGGCATGCAACCATGAAAATGCCTAGACATGCAGTCCGGCAGCAAGGTCAAAAGCACCCAACATCTCCACTGCCGCAATGGGTGTAAGAGCCACTCTCTTACTTAGAAAAGAAGGAGGGCTTGTAAGGCGCAAGCAGTTTTTGGAGACAAACCCCCTTGGTTGGACCTCACGTCACATCACAACGGTGACAATAGAGATGATAACATCTCGGGAGCAACTATCCAAAGTTCCAGAACAGCGATCCCAACGTTAGCATAAAACGTCCGCCACCCGTTACCCGCCTAGCTCATCACTGAAGCTCACCATTTCACCCCAGCACTATTGCCGCATCCCCTACACGATATTGCTCCCAGCACCTGTACACTCCCCACACCATTCCTCCACAGAATTAAACATTCCTGTGGGAGATGCAAGTACACCTGCTTGACCAAGCCCGCAAGCTCCCGGAGCTTGGACACGGCAGCTTTTTGTCCCCTGTGTCCCATTGTCTTCTCTTAGCAGCCCACCAACAACGTCCCATACCACAATTGAAGGCCCGCACTCAAGCTGCTATATAAGCAGCTAGGTGACACAACAGGTGGAATGCATTTGGTATGCAGCCACATATGGATGGTAACATATGCCTGACATGAGGCCCAGCAGCTAGGACAAAAAAAACTCAAAACATCCACAGCCCCAATGGGAAAGAGAGTATCCTCTCCTACTGGTTGGAGGAATCAGAGGGCCTGCAAGCCCAGGCAACAAGCCATGACTGCGACAAAACCATTGTGGTAAAGCCAATATCTTCAGGTGGCAACTTTTTCCTGCTGCTCAGACAGCCAATAACACTACTATGCTTTTAGTGCTCCTCCGCCCACTGCAGCAGCTGCTTATTGTTGACACTATACTATCACCCTTTGTTTCAAAGGCTATGGAACTCTTCATGCAAAGTAGATCTTAAATTCTCACACCCAACACATTAGCCCACATACAGCTTTACCTCGGGCAGCCATTCTCTGCCAGCCACTTCACCACATCAGGGCAGCCAGAACCTTTGGCACATTCAAATGTCCCCTCACATGCATATAGGTCCTCACACTCACACGTCCCATCACATCCATTTGTAGACTCACGCCACGGACAACCCTGTTGCCTAGCCCACTTAAGAACACCTAGGTGCCCGTACTTAGCTGCATTATTACATACCTGACTGTCCCAACAGCAGCCCTGGCCCCGAGCCCACTGCAGCATTTCCAAATCTCCATTCTCAGCTGCAAAAGAACAGACCCACTTAGAAAAAGGGTAGCCTTTGCCAATAAGCCACTGCAACACTTCCAGGTGTCGACTCCCCCCTGCTGCTGCCTCCGACACGGCCTCACGGTCAATCTGCTCAACAGCCTGCTGCTGTATGAGCCACTGCAAAGTTTCCAGCTCTCCTTCACGAGCGGCTGCTGACACGGACTCCAGAATGTTCCGACGACCAAGCGGGCACCCTTCCTTACATGCCCACTGTATTACATCAAGGTGGCCATGCTCAGCTGCATCCCTTAAAGTACTGCCCCAATCACACCCCTGCTCCCGCAACCACTGTACAACTGCCAGATGGCCCCCAGCAGCTGCTTTCCCACAACTGGCTCTACAGTCACGCGGCGAGTATCCATGCTCTTTTGCCCATTGAAGCATAGCCAAGTCCCCTCTCGCAGCAGCACTGTCAAGTACCATTAACGTCCGACGCCAGCCATTACTCTCCAGCCACTGGAGCACGTGTAGGTGGCCAGCTCGTGCTGCTGCCCAATGCGGTCCGCAGCAGTTACAGCGGCCTCGCTGTTCAACTACCCACTGAAGCAGCTGCAGGTTACCCGAAAATGCTGCAGCAGTGACTGCACACCAATGACAAGGGTAATCTGGAGACCCTTGGCATGGAGGCCATGGGCAGCCCTGCTCTGTAACCCATTTGAGCACCTCCAAGTGCCCCCCTTCTGCTGCTGCATATGTGGTTTCGTACTCCCAGGGGCAACCATTAGCTCTAGCCCACTGCAGCAGCTCAAGATGGCCCCCCTCAGCTGCGTTGCGGCACGCGTCATCCCCTTTCCGAAGTCCCCACTCGCACCCGTTTTCTCTAGCCCACTTCAGCAACTCCAGGAAGCCCCCAGCAGCTGCTACTTCACAGAACTCCTGGCCCCATTCCTGGGCCCATTCACACCCATTATCCCTAGCCCACTTCAGCAACTCCAAGGAGCCCCCAGCAGCTGCTGCTTCACAGAACTCCTTGCCCCAGTCACACCCATTTTCCCTAGCCCACTTCAGAACCCCCAAGTGGCCACCCTTTGCAGCTGCCTGGCAAACACCATCTGCCCCCATGCGGCCGTAAGGGCCTTGGAGTGGGCACCCATTGTCTTTTGCCCACTTCAACAGCTCTAAGTGCCCGTTCCTGGCTGCTGAAGCGAATACGTCGGAATTCCAGCAGCAGCCTTTTTCACGAGCCCATTGCAGGACCTCCAGTTGACCCCCCTCTGCTGCTGCTGCACAGGTGCTAGGACCCCAGGAACACCCCTCCTGCCTCAGCCACTGGAGTACCTCTAAATGGCCCCCTAATGCTGCTGCATCGCTGACCCGAGAGTCCCAGGGACAACCCTGCTGCCTAGCCCAACGCAAGGTGGTCAACTGCCCCCCCTTTGCAGCAGAAATTATTAGCTGCTTCTTCTGCTTGTACCTGAGGTGCTGGAGGCCTAAACCTGGCAAGGCCCATGGAGGGACTTCTGCACCAGGATCGACCGTCTTGCAGTTTGTAGCTAGTTGTTGATCAGCCCAGGTCTTGAAGTGCTTATTGAGAGGCTTCACACTGAGCGCCACGTGGTTCGCAGACAGGTTGAGGAAGGTGCTTTCGATGGAGGGCTGATCTAGCTCTGGGAGCCCGTGGCGACTCATCATGAAGTTCACTATCAGACCCTCTAGCTAAAGGCACAAGTCTGGTACGCAAGCCGAGTAGAAACGTTGCCACATGATCAGGTGCACGTAGACGAAGTGCTCGCTTAATGCACCATAACTCTCCAGATGAAATACCTGTAGACGCCGCTCCTTTTTACCCGGACAAGAGAACGAAGTGATCGAGGGAGGGATACGTCTGGCCTGGGGCTTAAACCCATATATAAGGCCCTTTGTTATGCCTGAATCTGTGCCCTGATAGACCCCGAACCCCTGGAAAGAGAAGATCCTCGCAATTCACTGCTTTACCTCGCCTCGCTTGCGCCAGACTCTTCTAACTCAGCCCTGCTTCAGAAGGCATTCTGGTGGGCCTGAGTTGTCGGGAAAGACGTGGGCCCTCCTTTTGCATGTCCATCGTCGCATGGCAGCCTACCGCTAGACTGCGTGCCGCGCTTTTCCTTGACATGTGCAGCCTTCTGCGGCGTGACTGCGGCGAGCAAAATCCCTGTGAATACATGCCAAGGATTGCCGCATCTTGTTTCAGGCTGTCCCTTCTTTGCAGTGAAGCGGTAACGTGCATGTGGTGTTTCACGTCCTACACTTCGACAACCCTTCCAAGGGTCCTACATCCTCTTCTCGCATCATGGCGCAGGAATTATTTTGAGTGAGGCCCATTTACGGCTTCTGAGTTATGAGCAAAGCCAACTTACTTGCTCTAGCAGTCCAACCCTCACTTGCTTACTAGAGTGTTTCTGCTGCCCTAACTTATTACGTTAAGTCAAGGGCATGTAGAGGCGTGCTTCAGATGTCACGATGCTTTCATTCAAGAGGGCTTTTATTTGGTCAGCCAGGCAGTGGCCTGCTGGCTACCAGGCAGTGCCCTGCAGGCCTCCGTCCATCCCCTTCTCCATAAACCTAATTCCAGTCCATATCTTGACCTTGCATTCATGTAGCATCCCAATTGATACAAGGCCTGCATTAGCAACCGTAGGAAGGGAGACATGCAGCTCAGCACCTCAAGCAACTACCTTCAGCCCTGGCACAGCATACAAGCCAACGTCAGAAGGGGGGGTGCAGGGGGGCACAGCCCCCTAGCCTCCAGCCCTGGAGCAGCATGTACAAGCGAACGTTAAGAGGGGGGGTGCAGGGGGGCACAGCCCCCTAGCCTCCAGCCCTGGAGCAGCATGTACAAGCCAAGGCTAAGGGGGGGGGGGGTGCAGTGGGGCACAGCCCCCTAGCCTCCAGCCCTGGAGCAGCATGTATAAGGCAACCTTAGAGGGGGGGGTGCAGGGGGGCACAGCCCCCTAGCCTCCAGCCCTGGTACAGCATGTGTCACAAGCTAACATCGCGGCATGTCACCTTGCGATGCAGCAACTCAGCTGACGATTTATGCATCTTGTCCGGGACGGCCGAAGGCCCCTTGATTTAAGCAAGCACGGTACACCAAATGGTAGAATTGTTGTATCCGGTCAGTGAGTCAGTGGCGGTGTGAGTGGGACGGAACAGCCGGTGACAGTCGGTGACGAAGTCCCCTGGGGTTCTACCCCAGTGCCAAGTGCCCATCAACAAAAATCCTTGTCACGGCAGATGTACTGCACGGTTGGCTCTGCTGTAAAGTGCGTTGGATACTTGTTTCAAATATCTATCGATTACGCAAGCTGTGGCAGACCATGCTGCCTGTGCGGGACACGACTCGGGAATAAGGCATGCTCAATGGGGTACTTGTCGAGTCCATTCTGAGGTGCATTTTTGAGCTTTGAGCTTCGGTGTGGGGCTTCCCGGGGTACTATAGAACGGTACCAATAGGATGGACGAACCCCATGTGTTTTGCGAGGGGTCAGACGGCGAGTTTAGGCCTCTTGTAGTCGAGCTATTTGCTGACGAACCTTGCGGGGGCCAGGAGGCGTTTTCTGTGGACTTCCTGGAGCAGGCAGCCATCAGATACGCATGATGGAGGGTCAGTAGCGTCCCACGGACCTCTACAGCGCTGCAGAGACATACAGCCATAGGCTATCAAGCTGCAGCTGGCGCTCCAACGAGGCAACCAGGTGTGTTGATCACAATTCCTTGCCCATCCAGACCATAAGAACCAAAGATGCATTACAGAGGGGATCCTTGCCTACAAGGCCTTGTCTATGTTCACCTCTCTACCATTGTGCATTATCCTGATGGTGCTTTTGCACTATCATGCTGTACCTTCTGCAATTGGCATCACCCATATGGTTGTGATATGCAGCTCTAGTAAATTGCACATGCGCAAGAGATTGGCAGCGCAAACCTGCAGCCACCGCTGCCACTCCTTTCTGCCCCACTACCCCCTGCAGTTGCTGCCATAAACAAACAAACAAACATTGAAGGTGTGGCAACCGCCAAGGGCTGCTAGGTCCTATGAAGGGAATGGTTACAATGCTTGCAACTTTTCCCTGCTTGTTTTGCTAAGCCTCCTTGTTGCTAGGTTCAGCTGACTCTTGAGTGCCTCGCTGGAGCTAGTAGCATCATGCTGCTGACGGCCAAAAAGCTCAGCCTATTGCCCCTGCTATTGCTGCCTCTGCTGCCGTTCTAGTTGACACTACTGCTGCTCATGCAAACGCACCCATACCAACCCTGCTTACAGTCTGTAGCCCCTGATAGTATCATTGCTACAATCAGTCTGCTGCCCCATTATTCTTTCCTGCCTCTTGGCTACCTTGCAGAGGGTGAAAGCCGTACAGTGATAGCATTCACACCCCTTGTATTGAAGTCGCAAATTGAGCTCCTTTCAGGAGCGGACTAGAGCTGCCAGCAGTGAGCTTAGCAGGTTGACACTGTCATGAGGAGGCTAAGTCTGCTTCTCCTACATAATTTACCGGTACTCCAGCCCCTGCTGCTGCTGTTGTGAGGCCTGCTGGCTTCCTACCCTGCAGCTGCTGCTGCTCTTGTTGTTGCTGTTGCTTCTCTTCCCCCTCCAGCCCCCGTTGCTGCTGCTGCTGCTGCGCTTGTCCTTCTTGCATCTGTTGCTGCTGTTGCTGCTGGTCTTCTTTTTGCCCAAACTGTTACTGCTGTTGCCCCTGCTGCTGCTCCAGTCCGATCCAACTGCTACTGCCCATGCTTGCTGCTCCTCCCCTTCCAGGTGCTGCTCCTGCTTCTGCTGCTGCTGGTGTTGTCCCAGTTAATCCACCTGCTGCCATAGGTCTGCTTGGTAGTCAAATCCTCACCCCCCTTGCAAAACTTCCAAGCTTCTCCTCCGCCTTTGCCTCCTCCGCCTTTGCCTCCTCTTCCCTCCCTCCACTCCTTCCAGAACCCCCTTTTCTCCCCATGCTTCCATAGCCCGCAGCATCAATTGGCTCCTGTTTCACTTGGAGCCCGCCCGCCATTTCACTTGGAGCCCGCCCGCCCGCCCAATGGTGAGAGGCACACGACGCGAAATCGTGCGCGCCACTTGGGTGTGGCTTGCCTTTTCAGAGTATAGCTCAATACAAAATATAGGTTTTCTAGTAGATTATGAAGTCGCGTTAGTTGGTCCACGCTAGCCATGTCAAAACGGCAGAAGCCAACCAGCAGTAGTGGGGGCTCCCAGCAGGCTGCTAGTATTAGCAAAGATGCTTATGACGACCTCCTCATTAGCAATGCGACCCTTAAGGCGCAGATGGAAACCCTGCAGGAGCAGGTGCGTGTGCTCACCGAGTCATTCACCGAGCAACTTGAACGTGCGAAAGCGGAACTTGTCGTTGCCAAGGAGGTCATTACGCAGCTGCAAAAGGAGAAGGCAGAACTTGATGCCAAAGTGACGGAAGCTCGGCGTCAACGCCCTGTGCCTGCTCCATCTGCTGCACCCGTCCCCGAGTCTGACCGAGTGGAGCGGCTTATGCGGGCTGCCAATGACTGCAAGGTGATTGTCTTCACTCGGGGTGCCCAAACCACTAGCACGGAGGTCTCCGCTAAGTTGCGTGCAGCAGCTGGCCTGCCTGACTATGCTGTTGCGGAAGCCTTCAAGGCAGGTTCGGTATGGTTCGTCAAGCTAATCAGCAGGACCTTCACCCTCACGGCGCTCCAGCGCTGGTACGCCTTCAAACAGCTGAGCGGGTGGGGTCTCGACCAAGCCCTTACCAAGCAGCAACAGGATGAACGGTCCACTCTGAAGCCACGTTTCCTGGAGCTCAAGACAGCAGGCGCTTTCCCACGGTGGCATGGAAGCGAGATCTTCGTGCGGGTGCAGGCTGGTGTACGACCGGCCACGCAGTGGAACCCAGCCCAGTGTGTGCCCCCTCGCCCAAGGGCCAACCCAGCAGCAACAGCCCCTGGCGCAGCAGCAGCACCCACAGCAGCAGGCCCAAGACCTACAGGCCCCACTCGGGTACGCAATCCCTCCCCTGCACGGGAAGGAGTAAGCCCAGCAGCAGTACCAGGATCATCAGCAGCTGCAGGGCCATCAGCAGCAACAGCAGCAGCAGCAGCAGGTACAGCAGGAGCTGGACCAGCAGCACCCACAGCAGCAGGAGCTTCTGGTAGCAACGGCCCCTTCCCCCCTCCTCCCCCTGGAGCTGTCCCTCCTCAGGCCGCTGCGCCGAAGTCAAAGCTGGCTTGAAGGGGTGGGCAGCCCACAGTGACTTCCCTGACATTGCTATCGTATAATGTCAATGGTACGTCACCCACCAAGATCCAGGCTTTTTTGCATTGGCATCATTTGTTTCGGCAGCATTCGGTGGTTGCATTGCAGGAGACCAGATCCATTCTTGCTGATCCCCTGCATGGGTTTCTATCACAGTCACATCGTCCATATGTGTGTTGTGGTCCTTCTTCACAAGGGACGGCTGGCCATGGTTTGGCCGTATACGTTCAGAACGACATTCATGTCCGGTATCAGGTTAAGTTACGAAAGTTATCTCCATATGTGATCTGGCTCCAATTCTCCACCGCTGTTGGTAGGCTCATTCTCGGTACGGTGTATGTTCCGCAGAACAGCACAGCAATGCACGAGGTGTATGACACATTATTGTCTGAAATAGGTGCCTTTCAGGCATCTGGAGCACAGGTGCTCTGCATAGGTGACTTCAATGCACATGTTGGGGATTTGGATGATAGGGGTTTAGATCCTTCTGGTCGACCGATTGGACTGGCATGCCGCCGTGGTCCTGACTCTCATGCGATGAATAGCTCTGGGCAATGTTTGATAAACTTATGTTTGACCACTGGTACCCTCCTCTGTACAGGACGGGGCGCTGGTGGGGGTGTGGCTGTGCCGATTGTACCGTCTTTTACTGCTCGTGGAGCACAGACCCGCCCAGATCATTGTTTGGTATCAGCCGGTCTGCTGCCTAGGGTTCTGAACCCTGTTGTACTTAGTCATGTCCATGGTAGTGACCACCTGCCCATGTCTATGGGGCTTGCTATGTCATCTTTGGAGAGTGTGGGGTCTCCTTCTGCTTTTGGGCAAACAGAACCCATGGTGCGATTAGTGTGGGATGAGGCAAAGCGTATGGACTTTTATTCTGCACTTGAGACAGACCCAGCAGTGATTGCTCTGCTTGCAGATGCCCAAACAGCTACTCTATCTTCTGAGACACTGGATCAGTCTGTCCAGTTGCTTGGGCAGGCCCTTTTTCAGGCAGCCAAGGTGGTTGGGATGAAAATTCGTGCGGTGTCTAGCTCTTGTCGGCGTAAAAAGGTCCATCAGCCATGGTTTGATGATGAGTGCAAGGCCGCCGTGCGGGCCCTTCGTGGTGTGGCTGTCACAGCTGAGCAGACCAAGCAGCTTCGCAGTCTCTATCAGCGCAAGAAGCGTCAGCATGCAGGACAGCAATACTCCAGGTTTGAGCAGCTGTGTCGGTCTCAGCCCACATACTTCTGGAAGGCCCTACGCCGTGGCATTGCCCAATCCAGCCCTGTTGTGCCTACAGCTGATGAATTTGCCCAGCACTTTTCCAGCGTCTTCAGTGGGCCGCCTGTGAGGCCCCCCTTGCCATCCTTGGCACCTCCTACAACAGAAGACTTAGATGACTTGTTTGGGGATGATGAACTTCAAAGTGCCTTCAAGCGACTTAAACGCCGGGCCTCTCCTGGTAAAACAGGCCTCCCAGTGCCTGCTCTGGCTGCCTACCCTGTTCGATATTTGATACAATCCATTCTACGAGCTGTGCACTTAGCTGGCAAGGAGCCCGCTGAGATGAGTCTTGCCTTGTTGAATCCTATATATAAGCGTGGGGACCATTCTCAGGAGGTTAACTACCGCCCTATAGTGGTGTCCTCACTACTCCACAAGTTATATGCAAATTGCTTGGGTTCTGGGGTGTATGTGGCCCACACTCAGTACAGTCACCAGCATGGTGACATGTTCCCCCGGCAAGCAGGGTTCTTGCCTGATCGGAGTACCCTTCATAATATGTTTGTTGTGCAGCATTTGGCTCATCATGCGCTCACTACCAATCGTCTCATGTATGTGGTATTCTTGGATGTCTCGGCCGCATATGATACTACTGATCATGGCAAATTGGTGGAAACTCTCCTCCAGTTGGAGTTTCCCGAACATCTTGTGCGAGGGATTGCAGGCATGTACCAGGGTTTGCGCTATCAGGTGGTTACCAATGGAGTTGTTGCAGAGCCTTTCCATGTTGGTATTGGGGTCAAGCAAGGATGCCCCCTGAGCCCCATGTTATACAATTTGTATGTCCAGCCACTAAGTGGAGCATTAAGTGCACTTGATAAGGGGCCATGCTTCCCTGGTCTTCCTGGGTGCCATCCGGACTATCATTATGCTGATGATGCTGCTCTCATGGCAGAGTACCTCCCCGACTTGCAGGCTTTGCTGACCCATACTAATGTCGTGCTCGCTGCTCGCAATCTTAAGCTGTCAGTGCCTAAGTGTATCGGACTCGTTTTGGGTTTGCAGGCGGGAGCTCCAGTTGGTGAATGTTCTTTGAGTCTTGGTTCCGCGCCCCTTGCATCAGCTTCACCTACTGAGGGGACACGCTATCTTGGCCTAATTTATGACACAGCAGCCTCTGCGGACACTATGGCAGCTCACAGGGCCTCCTGTTTTTCCTCTTCTTTTCATGCTGCTACTGCTCAGATGCGTGCGGCACCAGACTTTCCCTGTGCACTCCCAGCCTTCTTGAAATTGTTGCACACTGTTATGGAGCCAGCTGGTTTGTATGGGTGTGAACTCTGGGGCCTTCTATCTATTCCGGGTTTGTGGTCGTCTGGTTGGACCCTAGCTAAATTCTATAGCCTTACAGATCCTTTGGAGGTTAAGCGGTGCCGTCTGGTCCGTCGGTGGTTGCAGCTCCCTCAGTCTGTGCCTCTTTTGCCTTTGTTACATGAGCTTGGATCTGAACCTCTTGTGCATTGCTATGTTCGGCGTGCTGTTCGTTTTTATAACTGCCTTGTTGAGTTGGATGCTGCTTCAGTGTATCGAAGTGCTCTGCAACAGAACATTGATGATGCTCTCTCCACTCGCTCCCGTGCCCATAACTTTGTGGGGGCTCTTTTTCAGGTGCTACGGATCCTTTTGCCCCGTGAAGGTGGTCTTACTCGCACCTTGCGAGCTTGCCTGCCTTTGGATATTGATGGCATTGATGAGGCATTGCATACTCGGTACACTGAGCACATTCAGCGTCTGTCCCAGGTTGTCAATGGTCCTGGGTCCCGTACTGGTCTGTATTTCAGGGTTGTTGGTACACATGTTTTGGGCGTTGTCCCTTCTTTTTACTCATGTCGACTGTCTCATGGTGTGTTGGTACGTTTCTTGCGTTTTCGTCTTGGTTGCCATCATTTGCGTATCCATACTGGGCGTTGGCTTCCGCCCCTCCTTCCGCATTCTCAACGCACATGTTTGCGGTGTAGCTCCACAGTAGTTGATGATGAGGCGCATTGTTTGTTCATGTGTGAACACCCCACAATTGTTGAGGCTAGAGATTTGTTTCTGGCAGCTGTGGTTCCCCCCGTGGCCGCGTTGTCCTCGCTCAGGTATGCTGATTTCTGGGCACTGTCAGCCACTGGCTGTGTCCCTCTCTCGGCCTTGGTCAAGTATGTGGCCGTGTGTGTTCGTGTCTGTTGGTACTGCCATCAGTCCGGTGGTACTGATGTGGTGGACTTACCGGATATCTTGCTCCCGGCAGGTCAATATTTGGATCTGTTTGATTCGGAGTCGGAGACAGATGTTCCTAGTGATTCGTCTGATGAGGAACTGGTTGAAGTCTAGATAGCTACATGTTTGGGTATTCGCCTTGGTTGGTGTGCTGGCCGTCTTGGGTGGTACATATGCGGTGGACTTACTGGACATCCTGCTTGGTTGGTGCTCTGGATTGTGTTTGATTTGGATACACCCATCAGTCTCCTGCTGGTGATTTGTTTGCCGTGTCCGTAGTTGGATGTCTGCTTGGGTATTCCTCTTGCTTGGTGGTATGGATTCCATTGTTTTTGGACCCATCCGATGGTGTGTTTGGTCGTTTCGACCTAGCAGCCCTTTGCGGTTGCCGCACCTTAAATTTTTGTTTGTTTGTTCACCAAGCTGCTGCTCGGATACAGCGGACAAGACCATTTAGCTGGTGTCTTGTGAGTTGCTAGGTCCGCTGCTGCTGACGGTGCTGTTCCTGCTACTGCTGCTGCTGGTGCTCATGTGGTTGTATTGCTTGCGGAGGCAGCGAGCAATGATAAAAAACTAGCAGGGGAGCAGATGTGCTGCTTGCCCCCCAGCTATGTATACCAGCAGGGTACGAGGAGGGATAGCCATTGTTGGTAGAGGGACGTCGAGTTGAGATGGTCTGAACAGCATCGCATGTGCAAGTGCAAGCACCCTTGGTAGTAATTGTTAAGAGAGAGACCAGTGCACAGCCCTCTGGGCCGTGCAGCACCCAACTCATGATTCCAAGCAGTTTCTCAAAGGGGTGAGGGAACCACCTTGGTAGGATTTGTTAAGAAAAACCACTGCACAGCCCTCTGGGCGTGCAGCACCCAAGCATGACTCCAAGCGGTTTCTTAGTGGGGTGGGTTGGTAGTATTTGTGAGGGGTCTGCAGTGTCTGGTTTGTACTGTAATCTGTTGGATGAGGCAGATCTGCTACACTTGACGGGGAGGGCCATCTTGTAATTGGTATTGGTATTGTGGGTAAAAATTTAAACTCAGGGCACTCCTTCAGTCTGTTGCTTAGGGGGCGAAGTAATGTCCCGCCTTTGATGGGGGCTCCATGAAAGTTCTGAATGCACACACTCACTGGCCTCCAAGAGAATATCTCTGCATGATCATGTCTTGCCCCTCTCATAAGGCTGTGCAGTGGTTTGTTTGTTTGTCTTGACATAAGGGGTGCAAGATACTGGGCATGACTGCCGCAAGTGAGCAAGTGAGGTTTTAACTGGGAACATGACGAGTTAATCGACTTGCTTGGTATACTCAATCCGAACGGTGATTGAAGGGATGAGACTGTGTGCACCGTGCATGTGCCCATATACTTCGTGTTTGTCAATTCTGCTGTCGTACACCAACACTATTGCTGCTGCCATGCCTGACCCAGTACAAAGGTCAGCAGCACTGGGCAAGTCAGTGGGGTGCCCAAAACTCACAGTAATGTGTCCCAGGTCGTATGCCTCCATGTTGCTGTCGGCTGCCCCACGGTGGCTACCTGAGCTGCTGCTACTATCATAGCCTACTACATCATTGCTGAGTGAAAGTCAAGTTCAGGCAAGGTAAAGCTACCAGCCGTCCTCAGCTTGGTCTAAGAAATCGATATTGCTAACGTGTATGCCCTCTGCCTGCTGCTGCGTGTCCGTCCAGTTGGGGGTAGGGCCTTCCAAAGTCAAGCCAGACTAGATGCACAGGCTTAGCCTAGTGTAGAGCACGACATGCGCATACCGTGACCACGGAAGCCAGGTAACGCGTTTAAGGATGTGCCTTGGCATTATGAACGTCCTGGGCTACCAACAGACGCAGTATGGAGGTGCTTTGCGGACTTCCACTTTTTGCACATTCACAAACGAGTGGACCTTGGGAGTCATAGCTTGCCTCTGAGAAGGCTCCGCCCGGTGCAGACTAAGTAAAACATGTATGCGCAGGACTTGGGGGGTACACATGGATTTTGAGAGCTCTGTATCATCCAGATTTGTGGTCAATGATGGTTCGCTAGAGAGGCATCGTACGCACTCTGCCCCAATTAACTTCCCAGCCCGTGGCAGGCGCGCAGCCAGCGTTAAGAACCCAAAAGACCTGCATGTCAGCTACGCATCAAGCCAATCAGCAGCCCTAGAGGCGCAGTACAGAATCTGAAAAGTGCTCGCAAAGACATGTGGGTGAAATATCACCAGATATCACTGGGGCACCGACGATTGAGGACTTCGTCACCGACTGGTGACTGAACAACAGACTGGCGGGTCGACCATGGCGAGTGGACAGCAGGGTTGGTGCCCGCTTCCGTTGACCATAAAAGAGGACTGACGTGCAAACCTTGTTTCAGATAATGCTCGCTTGCTGTTGCTCATGTGAATCCTGATTCGACTGAAAAAGGCTGAACTTGTTCTATTCAGCGCAGCTACCAACCAAGCAGGAAGGAGCTTGCATGACCAAACGTTGGTGGGAGTGTATCAGTATGATTTGGGCCCTGTGCTTCTGCATGACTTTCCAAGCCCAGCAGCGGTGGCGGTTACCAACGCCGGAAGGTTCACCCATCTGATCAAAATTTCATGACATTGCCGAACGCTTCATAACAATA
The DNA here is from genome assembly GCA_963556185.1 of Pseudopediastrum boryanum. Taxonomy (NCBI): domain Eukaryota; kingdom Viridiplantae; phylum Chlorophyta; class Chlorophyceae; order Sphaeropleales; family Hydrodictyaceae; genus Pseudopediastrum; species Pseudopediastrum boryanum. The sequence continues at coordinate 4,664,088 of OY744500.1, forward strand.
AGCGTAAGCCTCTATCTGCAGGGCATGCACATGGGCACAGTGGCAGATTTCTCCTGTAAGTTGCAACACTTGTCATGCACACTCCTGGGATCCCTCCACGAGGCAATGAATGCACAAGCTGAGTCTTTGCTAGGACCTGATGTGCCAGTGACTCAGCCTCTGCTTCACATCCCGCCCCAGCGTCTCAAATTAGGATACACCGCCAGCACCCTACACATGCAGGGCTCTCCTCAATTCCCCATCAAGCACGATTGCTGCACACAAGTTGGACAACACAGCACAAAACATAGGTGCTACTTGTGCCCATACATATGCTTCACCACTCCCCGCCATAATTGACTGGACCCTATATCTTCCAGCTAGCTGCCTCCAATGCATCTCCCACCGGGTCCACCAAGGGCACATCAATCATCCGCACAGTCAGCTCCCCATTCCAAGGGTCCTCTCCGCCAACCTGCTCCTCCAGCTGGCGCAGCAGCTCTCCCACCTCTGTCTCACCCCCACCCCCTCCACCCTCACAGTCAGCGCCCCAGGAGGCACCTTAGACAGCTGCCGCAACAATGTCATCACTGCTTTCCGCTTGACCTCCCCTCTTAAGGTGATGACTTGCTCTGCTGCACAGAGGCAGGGGAAGGCTAGGCCTGAGGGAAACAGGTAGAAAGGAGGGATGGCACCCCCACTGGGTAACCTGATGGTGTTGCGGGGTGACTGGGTGACGGGCTGGTGACACACAGCACATGCCTCTTGGGGGCTGAGGGTAGCAGTGCGGCTGGACAGCAGCTGCAGGTCACCACGGATGGCCTCTGCATGGGGTGAACACAAACATGCATCTCATCACAGATTCCCAGCTTAGCGATACTTCAAGGATCATCTCATAACATCCACCATCAGTATCAACATTCAAGCAAGTGCAAAGGAAATGGAGACTTAGTATGGTACGATAGGACCCTCTGCAGCTGCACTTGGGGTTAAAAATAGCACAGCTGCTGACGTCAACAAGCCACCAACCATGGCCTCAATGCATTCTGATGTCTACACCCCGTGCTAATCCTTGTCCCAGCACAAACTAATTCTGACAACATGCTGCCGTAGACATACACAATGATTGTGTCATGGAGTCCCGACCGGTGCACGGCTGCGATGCTGTGCTGTGATGTATTTCACACATGCTGCAATAATCACATGGTGCAACAACATGAGTGCCAGCACCAGTTCTTCCTGCAGCAGAGAGACAAAAAGCACAAACATCACTGACAGCATAGTCCCACCTCACCTGCAATGTCAGTTGCCTCATCCATCTCATGCTTCAGCTCCTCTATTTGCTTGTTATAACGCTGGAGGCTGTCACAGATGGCAGCCTGCAGAAACAAGTAGTGCAAGTAGGGTTCAAGGTTGGGTTTAGTATTAAGCTAGACACATCATTGGCAGGAGCACAGGAATGCGGTAGCAATGTTGACTTGAACATTAGTAAACACTATCAAATTGATTGGATTAGATAAACAGAGGGACCGTAAGGGAGTCAGAGGGGACTCCCGGGGGGGGGGGGGGAGAGGGCCTGGCTACAGTAGAAACTGTTCTGCTATGCAAACACATTGCTTGCTGTTGTTGCACTTTGCTCTTTGTGACAGGTTGAGGGCTGGGGGCCTATGACTCCTCTGCCATGGCACTTAAATAGAAAGAGAAAGGCAGCCCTGGTCATCAAGTGCATCCTGGAGACTGAGGTATGGCATCAATCTAAACAGCCAGGTACTGCAAATGCATCCAGCCATAGGCCATATGGGATACTGTCTGTCAAACTGGGTCACTCTACTGAGCCTGGGTTTCAACATGTTGCTCAGCCTTTCAGTGGCCTACCCTTAAACCCCAAAGCAAAGAACATGTATACATCCATATGAACAGCAAGCAAATTATGCACTGAACTGAGCGTTTGGGCAATACATGCATAATACATGATGCAATTACCCAGGTACCTGGTTTCAACCCACCTGGAAATGGTCTATGACCACAAAGTCTGGGAAGAATGGCAGGGTGTCTTCTATCTTAAGCAGGCCCCGGGCCTTTTGTAGCAGCTGTACTGCCTGCTTGATGGCCAGGGAGGGGTCACTGCCAGTCACTTCAGCATCACCAGTGTCACCACCAGTGCTGCTGCTGTTGCCGAGGTCCCCCTGCAGCATTAAAACAAAGCACAACAACCCCTTTTGAAGATTGCAAATGCCTAAAAGTTTGCCCAAACATTGGAGAATGCCCCATGTCTGATCTCTTGTGCATGCCGCCGATAACCCAATTTACAGCAGCCTCAACAAGTCCACCGTTTGTTCCAGGGATCATGGCCCTCCCTCCCCTCCTTTGACCCCTGCCCCCTTTTCCGGCCCGCCCCGCCCACTGTGCCCCTCACCCCCCCTCCCCTGGATTCCAGTTAAGCCCACTCCTTCCTGCCCTCCCGCTCCTTCCTGTTTGACTTCGCCCAGTCCCCCTTTCTAGCAACAACCTTCTTTCCCACCCCGCAGCGTTCCCCCGCCCTCACAGACCCCACCCTCTGCCTCCCACAAAGCCCACTTCTCCCCCCACCCTCCTCTCTGACCTGCACCACATGTGCAGCCCTCCCACGGAGCCCCTTCCCTCGCCCTCCTCCTATCTGCACGAGGTGTTGTGTCCGTCCCCGACACCTCCCATTTCACGCACCACTTTTCCTTTTCCTCCTTGCGGCCGACCCCTCCCCTATGTTAATTCCATCTCACGATATGCCATAGCAAAAAGTGCCATAGGCCCCGCACCTCAAGCCGTCACAAAAAACAGCGAGGTGGAACAGAGTATGGATAATCTTGGCAGGCAAAACATGCCTAAACATGAGGCCCAGCAGCTAGGCCAAAAGCACCCAACCCTTCCCTGAACCCCCTTCCCACCCCACCCCGTCTACATACCTGCACCACATGTTGTGCAATCCCCAGCCAGAGTTGCCTCCTGAGTCCCTCCTCCCCCTCCCCCTCAGGGCTGTTAGCCACCGCCAACTGAAGGTCAACAACCAGTGCCAGGGCCACAGCATCCTGGTACAAACACAACTGATATAACAGCGCAACACAGGGCGGTGGCCAGGTAGGACAGGAGGGGCTGCTCATCGTCATCTAAGCTGAGGAGCGCTACTGCGAGGTTGTGGACAGCACTGCAGCAAAGGAAAGGGTGGGTGGGAGGAGGGTTGAGTGGCCGCCTTTGAGAATGGCGCATGACTAACTATGGCAAAAGTACCTAAATGCTGGACAATAGGGTGCTAGCAAAGGTTGTGGACAAACCTTTTAGCAAAGGTTGTGGACAAAATAGCTACAGCTGCAACAGCTTTTCACCAGCTCCACCCTCCCTCTTACTGGGCTTACGTCCTTCATTTCCTTTCTCCTAGCTAGGCCGTTAAAAACCTGATCTGCACATACACCGGATGCTAGCACAAATCTCAGCTGCAGATCACGCAGGTATCACACAAGCACCAGCTGTATGTCCTCCCCACGCCCCGCAGCTCCTGCTGCTTAATGCTTCCGTTGCCTGCCATGTCCTTCAGTTGCCTAGGCACTGCATACAAGTATTGCAAATGCCTAAGAGTTTGCCCAAACATAGCAAAAAGCCCAGTAGCTCATCTTGCGCTTGTAGCCACAAACAACCACACACACCAGCCTGGAGTTCACACCTGCCTATGCATTGATTGCATAGTATTGGTTAAAATTTTGTGCAAGATCTGGCTGCAGCCTTAATCTGCTCTGCCAGCTATGCATTCTAGATGCAGAAGCATGCTGCAGAGCCTCAATACAGCTGCCCTGCTTCTGTTGCTGTACCATTCCAGCTGATTTCCTGTTGATGTGAGGCTGCAGACAAGCTGCCAAGAATGGTTGACTCTTAGGCATGTGCATTACTCATACAAACTGCTGCTCAGAGCCGGGCTGGGCAAACTCTCAGGCATTTGCATAACTCATGCACAATGCAACCAAGAGCCATACACTGATTTCGTTAAAATGAAACTGATTGTCTCTGCTATGGATATCCTGACGCTACCAAGAAGACCATCGCACAAATTGAGTACCATTTGGATCTTAGCTTACCTGTTGTTGCTGTGCTGCTTCTATGATGTCCTTATGCTGCAGCTCCTGCAACAGCTGATCATGCCAGCACATGGGCAGAGTGACGTGCTCTGGGTCTGAGAGGAGCATGTCTACATATGCTTCGTAGAATCTGTATCCATCTCCAGCGACTCAATAATGAGTGCTAGGGCTTTCAACATGTCCCAAGTCAAGGGTTCTGGAGCATCGAGACCTTCACGAAGCCTTGGTCAGTCGCCTCTGCCGGGCAAGCTAAGTTCACCCGATTCGTTGTTGATGACTTTACAGATGAATCATGGGAGGGTAAGGAGGACACAGCCCGTGCGGACGACGGGGTGAAGAGGCCAAGACCACGAGGCCCTTCCTTGACCTCCATGTTCTGACCGTAACGAGTTTAGTAGCTGCGCAAACGCAACAGATGCGTCGGCGGTTGCTGGCTGTGCTGTGTCGGTGGTTTTACAGTGGTGCGCAGTTCACTCCCAGGGCTGCGCTAGGATCGGGGTATAAGAGGACAGTAGTTTGGGACGATCGCCTCTGGGATAATTTAATGCATGCATACTGCAGGCGCGTTTTAATGCTATTGGGTATTGGGTAGACCAGTCCGGGCAGACATCTGCGTGTTATCAGCAGCCTCGCTGCAGCCCCCTCCTTAAGGAGAGCTTATAACATGAACATTGGGTGTGTACGTTTTGACGCAACGCTGCTGCAACCCTGCAGAGCAGACAGGAGTCAGGAGAGTGCCATCTAAACCCCTGGTAGTTACTCCGCTGGGTTAGCACATGCGTGATGCGATACTGCCCTACGTAGATCAACTGCGAGCCTTCTGTGCAAAGTTACGGTTTCAGCCGTACAAGTCGCACCCACTGTACTTGCACCATCAACCAACGGCGGCGAGTTTCGTGCCATGCGCGCTTTCACGGCGCACCATTTAGCAGCGCGACCCCTTGAGACAACAATCATTTGGATCAGTAGCAGTGACCACCGAAGCAAGCTTCGTTCCACAGTTCAGCTTCTCGCTGGATCCTCCCATAACTGGTGAGCTCAATCGACCTCATCGCTGGTTGCCCATCGAATTTGGACTTGCTGACATGCTCTTATACTTATAGCATGTTGCCTGCTACAAACGCCTAGCACAAGCGAAGCAGCAAACGCACCTGCAGCAGCCACCCCTGGACTCCTATTTTCTTCTAAAGTTCATATCGCATGAACTTCGTGCGAACTATCGTTTTGCTCGCTAGATTTGTCTGAATCTGGCATGCCAATTCCTGGTGTAATATGGACCTGTCCTGAATCTCCTTCGATGCTGTTTGCAGGGCACCCCTTTACACCCTGTCAAAGCTCGTATGGAGTCGGACCGCTGCCCCTTCAACCGCCTGCCAAGCAGCATGTGTGCAGCCTTCCTGCAGCAAGCCTTCAGGCAGCTGGACCAGCGCCACCTGTGTGGCATTGCGCCCCTGGTATGTCATGCTTGGCGCCAAGCAGCCATCAGCAGCATCGATATGCTTGACTTGTGGATTGCTTCCCGAGCTAAAGCAGAGCAGCTGGAGCCCTGGATGCAGCGCCATGGGGCCTCCCTGAAACGTGTCAACCTCATCAATATAATGGGCCCTGATGGAATGGGACGCTGGCGGTTCCTCAACATCTCCTTCTACAACAGCATGTCTCAGCAGCTACGGGTGCTGAGGCTGAATGGCCATTTTCTTGTTGATGAAAGGCTATCTGCCCTCACATCCCTCACGTCCCTCTGCTTCATCGACTGTCATATTCTGGCTGGGGTCCAGACGGCACTGCTAGCACTGCCACAGCTCAGGTCCTTGGAGGTGCCAGGAACGCGATTGCTGGATCAAGATGGCGGCTCCCTTTCCTATGGGTACGACACTGGGTTCCTGACCAGCCTGTCGACGTCATTGGTGCAACTCACTCGGCTAAACCTGTACCAGGCTCTCTGGGTCCATAACGACAACCATGGCGCTTTGCGTGCTTTGCCATGCCTGTGTGAGGTGGAGGCAGGGGGCCGATATCCGATAGCAGCTACTCGACTAAGCCGTGAATTTACAGGCCTGCCACTCACTTCAATCAGCATTGCGGTGAGGGATCAAAGAGAACTGGGAGAGCTGAAGGCTTGGTTGCTGCAGACGGCCCCAGGCAGCCAGCTGTCTCCGCTGTCTTGCCTAAGGGAATTGGACCTACGGTGGCTGCAGGTACCGACTGCTAGCTTAGGGATGGAGTCATGGGCAAGTAGATTGGTGCAGCTGACTGAATTGAGGATCAGAGGCAATCCAGTGGAAGAGGTGCGTCAGGCCTTTGGTGCCAGGTTCTTGCACCAGCGGGTTGTTTTTGCAGCTTTTGTCCTCAGGCCCCTAGAAGGTCCATAGGGAGCACCTGGGCAGTGTTGTGGCTGAAAGTGGAAATGCAGGCTTGAGCTCGGGCTCAGCTCTGAGTGGGCCTCCCATCAGCAGTTGACGGATTTCATGGCATTTGCGAGTGTTGTTAACTTCGCTTTAAGACGTGTCAGACATTCTTTGGGTCCGTAGGCATATAACATGACTGACCCCCTGCAATGATTTTGAGGTATGCCCAGGGAATTGATGCTCGGAGGACAGGGCGCTTCAGTTGTAGCACATGACGATGTGTTTGGGGCAGACAGGGGGCCTGCCACTCATGTCTTGTTTGGCAATGCAAAATGCCCTAAAGCAAAGCATGAAAGGGATGGCAGATGCAGTAATTGGGTTTGCAACTACCAGTATGTTAATACCCCTTGCCACGCAAGCATATGGAGTAGCGAGTTCTGGTTGATGCAGATAGGGAGCTTATTTACATTGAGGCCGTGATGGGGCGGGACAGCTTTTGGCGTAGCAAAAGATGAGGCTAGAAGCTGTTGGGTGCGAAATCTCCTGTCTGGTTAGGCAACACATTGAAGAATGGGCAAAGGTGCCACGGGATGCATCTTATGTGTTGGTTCTATGTCAAAACAGAATGTCTGGACAGCTGCCACTCTTGTGTTGCTACTGCTCTGTGTGATGGGACATTGCTGCTTTGCATTGTTGGTGGTTGCCTTTAGTCAGTTCTGGGGCTGCTGTCCATGCCATCAATCACCAAGCTGGTCTGTATAAGCGCCCTGGCTCCACCTCACCTGCTATAACCCACTGCCGCCTTGCCATTGCACATGTGTGCGTGCTGATGTGCACAGATGCTGCTGGATGATTTGTGTATGCATTTTGGTCTGATGGTTGGTATTGTTTTCAATGCAGGCCAGTACACGTCTTCGTTTCAGGGTGTGTGTTGGGGGCAGAGCAGTGGGGCCCCCCAGGTGTGGGGGCCTAGACAAGTGCTTGAAGTGAAAGTACCAGCAGGATTTGATCAGGGGTCCACCTTTAGGTTCATTTGGGCATTACCGCATGCTGAGCTGCGAGCATCCTGCAACTGGCACAGCACTTGTAGCCCAGCCGTAGTTACCATGCTACAGTATAAAGGCATGTCCGTCATTTGGGGCTTTATGAGCACCTTTGAATTGTATTGGCCCTATGAGCCTTCATTGGCTCCCATGGGATGCCCCGCTTTTGGGCTAGTTGGTAATTTGGTAGTCTGGTGTCCCAAGAGGATGTCATGTGGCAGTTGAGGAAGGCCGGGCCATCCCCAGCACACGGGACAATATCGCGGGCGTTGCAATTGATTTCTAGGTCAATCTTGTGAGAATGAGACCTAGAGTCCAGATGTAATGGCCAGCTTGAACGGATCGTAAGGTTGCCAGGTTGGTACCTGCCCAAGCTATGGGGACTGGAGTGTCAGTGGCGTTGCTGACGGTCACCGCGTGCCGCCACGTTGCTGTCGCGCTATCGACATCTGACTATCTAGTATCTGAGCATAGAGGTGACAACGGGGCCGTGACGGGCACTACATGTGTATGGACAGGTTGAAGGCTTCACGTTTTCAGCAACTGAATCATGCTAGACTCGACGATCGGCATCTCAGACGTTATATTCTGGACGTCGAGAAAAGATCCCAGTAAGAAAGCCACGCAAGGTAAAAGAAAACACTTCATGTAGTACGGATCGTTTTCAACCAATTGTGGTTTCTTGCTACAAGCGCTGTCACGGTGCCCCATCCAGCAGCTGAAGCCTTGAAAGTATATTCGCCTGCAGAAGTAGCAGTGGTCGCCAAAGCGAGTTTGAATGCACAGTCCAACTTGGCGCTGAATGCTCCCATGATCTGGTGAGCTCAAGCGACCTCATCGCTGGTTGCCAGTGATTTCGGACTAGCTGGCATGCTCTCGTCGTTACAGCATACTGCCTGCTACTGGATCTTATCGTGGCAGACGACTGGCAATAGCGAAGCAGCAAACGCACTTGCAGCAGTGGACTCCTGCGTTCTTTCAAGTCAGTGGAGCATGCTCGCTATTTTTTCGGGATCGGGCGTGCCGGTGTTCAATTTAGATTGGACTTACCCTGAATCCCCTTCAATGCTGTCTGCAGTGAACTTCGCAGACCCTTCCAGCTGTCGCTTCAACCGCCTGCCAGGCAGCAACGTATTGCGGCGGCTCAAGAACGATTCACTGAAGTGCATCCCATCGGTCGGCTAGGGATCTGCCAATCAGAGGGTCTTTCTCTGCTGCCAATCAATTGGTTCGGATCTGCCCGATCACGCGCCCCACTTAGCTCACAAAACGCTCCATAGGTCGTCCCGTACTACATAACACTCGAGTCTGCTGAGCTTTCCCATCAATATCACCCTGCTGCTGAACGGCCTAGCTTCTCAATCCCGCCATGCAGTGACCCTTCAAGGACATGCCTTGCCCTCTCAATACCAAGTTCCCGCTCAAACTGGCCATACCGACTGCTCATGCACAAACTCAATAAGACCCTACATGTATCACTACAACACTATCCATGCATGCCACACAGTCCACCATCGTTCTTAGCCATACCGTGGCCTCACTATGACAAACGAGGTGTCTGGTTACAGTCCATATGGGGTCCAAGTGCCTCCGAGTGCCGCCCAGTGTCCAGTGGACACCAGCCCGTTTGCGCCGCTCTGCAGAACAGGCCTCCCACGTGCCACATTACATTCCAAACGCTCCCTTAGTTCGTTCGAGTGCCAAATCCTGTGAGACAGCGTTATGCGGCCTGCTTGCTGTGTGTCTGTTCATGCGGTGAACCATGCAGCCGCAGTCAGGCGACCGACCTAGCAGGTTTCGCCTTGCACGAAAACGAACAAGAGAAGATGGTAAAGATGAGAGCTATTGTACAAATTGCCGTAAATGGGACCATAGGAAGCAGAGTGCCTGGTATATGCACCATGGCATTGGGAAGTGCAACCCTCCTGCCGATGGCCTCTTTCATAAGGACGCTGAGGATGCACAGGAGGTATCTAGCAGTGCAACGGATGGTATGGATGCTGATGGGCCTGAGGTGTCATTAGGTGTCATTAGGCATGCAGCAGTGGAAGTATCTCAGCCATACTGCCTTCTTTGTGAAGCTTGATGACAACTTCATTGACAAAAGCTGCATGTGCTGCTCCACTGCATGTAGGGTGTGCTAGAGGCCACAGCCAATCCCAAATCAGCCAACATGCAGCAGCTGCGTGAAGGCTTGAATGGGCGCACCCTCCCTCAAGCAGAGACAGCTGCGCAGAGGGAGAAGCGCCTGAGGGGGGACACTGGTGCTGAGGGGAAGGCAGCTAAGAAGGTGAAACAGAAGAAGCCAGCAGCAGCAGCAGCAGCAGCGGGTGGTGACCAGTCTGCAGGTGCAGAGGCGGGGATGAAAGGGCGCAGCAAAGCGGCAGGAGGCAGGGGTGGGGGTAAGGGAAAGGGCAGGGGTGGCAGCAATGGAGGTGGTAGAGGCAAAGGGGGGCCTGGTGGTCGTAAACGGACGGCTAAGGAGTTTGACGGGGAGGGCGAGGGGTTGGACACAGATCATGGAGAGATGATAGATGACGAAGCCATGGGTCTTAGTGATGGGTGATGGATCTAGTGGGTGATGCTAGGTTTTAAGGTGGTCTCTGGCCTTTGAAACAGAGCTAGCTTGCAGTGGGTTGGCTAGTGCTGTACAGCATTCTTATGCTTGCATCTGGGCCATGTCCAATTTTGTAAGATTTATGTCCAAACATGTCCAAATTCGGTGTCCAGGATATGACCAGAACAGTGTCCAGGATATGTCCAGGATATGTCCAGGATATGTCCAGAACAGTGTCCAGGATGTGTCCAGAACATGTCAAGTGGACTAATGGGTCCAGGGTCCATTCCATCCTAGTGGACTGTCCAAAGTGTCCATTGGACATGGACGTTTACTGGACATCATGTGGACAGCGTGTTCTCCATAGTGGGCCTTGGCGGTCCTCTACTGCCAATACTGAGCAAAGCCGTACTTTAGCCGTGTTAATCACAGCACCAGGGGCTTGCAAAACGGTGATAAGGCAAGGTAACACGGTAGCATAAATAAAACACCCATAATGAGATTGCTGTGCCATCTTTTTCATCTACCATAGTATGCAAAGCTCAGACTGGCAATTCATACAGGACGCCAACAGTAAAGGTTTATTGCTGTGAGTGAGTGGACGCCGGGCGTTAGCCCTGCGTAGTTTTAAGGAAGAGGCGGTACTAGCACGCGTGGTGCGTTCCCCCCCTACCCTGTCCTCCCAATCCATCATAAAACAGGCAAATGAGCATTTATGGAGCTACCCGATGCCTGCTCTCATGGCTGCGGATGTGCCCTGCTGCTGGAGTTTCTGTCGATGTCGCCAGATCTTTTGCATGTGTTGTGTGGCGCAGACTGCCAGCTTCTGAATAGTTTGTTTCAGATGTTTGCCGCTGATGCCGAGTCTGCGGAGCGGAGCCAGAGTGTAGTCTTCGTATGCAGTGCCTGCGACTCCTACTAGAATGACCACTGTGTGGACGACGGCGGCTGGGTGCTGCTTGCAAATAGAAGGTTGGCATGCTGGTCGACGGCGCGCTGATACGTTTGTTCTGGGCTGGAGTCACAGCAGACCTTAAGTTCGACTATGTAGATGTGTGGGTTCGCCCATGTTGCCGGCCTGAGGAATGACACTTAATCAATGTGTCGAATGCACCTCAGGTCCTTCGCAGGCAAACACACACACACACATGTAGATGATGTCCGGATCACCGAATTCCTGATTTACAGCTGCTTGCTGCCTTTTCCATAGTAGCATGTCTGGCCGTGATCCGCATTCTGTCACCGTTTTCTTGTGAATAAGGTCTGCCGGGACTTCGGAGAGGGTGTGATGCCTCTGGAGGAGATCTTCTGCTGCCCATTTGTCTTGACTACCCAAATCAGCGAAACAAAATTCCAGGCTGTTGCCAAGGTTGCCATGTGAGACGGACTTACCGATGATTCTACCAAGTGCATGATGCCTGCTCAGGTAGGAGGTAGATATTATTGCGGGACAGGCAGACATTATATGCGAGCCGCCATCTTTGCTGCTCTTGCAGTTGGGGCAGATGTCGGTGTTGCAATATCCATACCAATAGGCACGCTTGCGACTGTGCAGTGTGCCTGTTAGGTATTGTATCCTTCGTATCTTTTCTATGGTTGTAAGCAGTGTGGTGCTGGCCAGGAACTCGAGGTGCTGACTGTCAATGCGATGCATTTGATTCTGCATTGCAGTGTAGTAGACGGTGTCTGTCTTAGCTCCCCCTAGGCGTAGGGCATCAATGCTCTGTGTCCTAACGGCTCCCTCTAGGCTATCGGCGTAGATAACCCGGGTACGTAGTTCGCCGTCCCGATCTTCCTCTTCTTGTTCGGTGCAGGGCCAGTACAGTTCGGTGCGGCGATTGCTGTCAGGTACAGGGTAGTCCTCGCATGGTTCCTGTTCCCCTCTTGCTGTTGCTTGCGCAATTTCGTCGGCTACTTCGTTGCCGGGTATGCCACTATGAGCTTTAACCTTGCCGAGAACGACGGGTTGCTGTAGCTCTTGTTTATTGCTATGGACCTACATGCGCCACACGCTTTGCAGCCATCCCCATCAATGCTACCAGCAGCTGTAGCTTAGCAGCCTCTGCTATAGCATTGCCCCCTGATTGTTCCACCAGTTGCATGAGCTCCCTGATCACCCCCTTCCCAAGCTGCTTCACCCCAGGCAACCTCCCTAAGCCACAATAATGATGTGACAGCTGCTTACTGGACCCTGCAACAGCCTTCAGCACAGCAACAACTGCTTCTGTAGACAACGGAGCAGCCCCAGTTCCCTCTCCGGCCCCAGTCCCACCATCACCTCCCCCAGCCACAGCAGCAGCACCACCCACACCACCACCACCAGCAGCAGCACCACTACTACCAGCATCACCTCCCCCATCCACAACAGCAGGAGGGCTAGGACCACCAGCAGCAGCACTAGCACCACCACTAATTGCCAGCAGCTTACACACCTGACAAGATGACTGTTCCAGGCTCATCGTGACGCGCTTGCTAGCCTGCAAGTACCAACCCCTGGTGTCATTGCACCGGCTGATCTCACTAACACAGGCAGTACACGCTCCCTATCCTCTAGGCTGATTGCATTCAGGTCTGCTCCAAGTAGCTGCAGCAGCTGCACTGCAGACCGTACAGCAGCAGCAGCATCTCTACCCCCACCCCCACCACCAGCAACACCCGCACGAGTTGCTAGGATAAGATCACACACTTGAGCTGATGTGAGCTCCTTAGCTGAAGGCACCCGCTGGACCAGAACCTTCACTGCTGCTTCATCAGCACGTGCTGCTGCACAGCTCAGCAACTCCTTTGCTGCTGCTGATGGCAGCTGCTTAACTACGTTACTGAGCTTCACCAGGAGGCACTCCAGAACTGGCTGCTGCCTGCCGCTCTGCAGGGCCTCCAGCAGCAAGTCCTTTACTTCCACTGGACTGAGCTTCTGTACTGACTTCTGCTGCAGGAGAGTTCTGAGGTGGAGGAGTTCAACCTTGGTCAGTGCTGGACCTTGCAGGATCTTGCTGATGATGGCAGCTCCGTGAGCTGCTGCATCACACACTACGGCTGAGATAAGGCTGAGGGCATCAGCATATGCTGCTCGATGGTCAGCAGCTGCCCCCAGTATGCACATCTTCTCCTGAAGGCTGAACTTCTGATCATGGGGGCAATTGCAGAACACCGTAAGCAGCGCACAGGAGGGGCAGCTACCTCCGGCTGCTAACTCCTTACAACCCACTCCCCTCACAGCACAGCTCCTTAAGAGAACCTCCAGATCCTGACAGCCGTATTTAGCTGCTGGTAGGACGCACTTGACCAGTACGCTAAAGAGCGAAGCCTTCCCTGAGCATACCACGTCCGCAAGCAGCTCACCCAGTGCTGCAGCCGAGAGAACCCCACCCCTTGCATCCTTCAACATCTGCTTCACCACATACGCTTGGCCCAGCTCTATGGGCACCTTCAGTACTTCCTTCAGCTCCTCTCCACCTAGCTTGCTGATTGCTGCTGCAGCTGCATCTACAAGCACACACACAGAGCAGTGCTCCTCTCGAGTCAAAGCTGCTCTCAGCAGCCTCCCCATTTCCCCTTTGCTAAGGCTGTCCCCCACTAGCTCGTGAAGCAACAAAGGCACCCCCTTAGCAGCCACCACAGCTACCTCAAGTACCCCCATCCTGTACTTTCTTGACATCTGCCGTGTCCCTTCCAAGCCCAGCAACCACCCCAATGCCATCTCCCGGTCATTTCCTAAAGCAAGCACGACGAGTTGCTCAGCCACTACCTGCGGTGGTATGTGCTGCGCACCTGCTAGCTGCACCAGCACCTCCACAGCCCCGCTTGTACCATGCTGCAGATCCAGCGAGATCAGGTCACACACCCTCTCCCGATCTAACCTACCAGCCCCCGGCAGCTGCACCAACAGCTTCACTGCACGTTCCTGCCTAGCCTGGATGGCTGTGACCAGCAGTTCAAACAACTGCTGCTCTCCCAGCTGCAGGGCTGCTGGAAGCTGCAGCAGGGACCCCACCACCACGCATATGGCACAGGGACCCACTGTAAGGACCGCCTTATCCTCCTCAGCTTGCTCTGAACTGATTACCCTTGCGTGGGCTGGATGCGCCATAACACCCGACGAAGCCCCACTGCGGCCGCAGCTATTCCCCTGCTGGTCCTGCTGGTCAATGATGGTTGCTGTCAACGTGGACAGTAAAAGGCCCTGCAGCTGCTCGGCTGTTAGGTGCTCCACAGCCCGAAATGATGCCAGCAGCTGCTGCACTATGCGAGCCTCATCCATTCCGGCTAGTGCAGCTACTGCTGATTGCAAGAGCCACTTGCCCAGTGCTCCATGCTTGTGCTGAAGGGAGGGATTGTACTGAGCGCCAAGCTGGTACATCCACCACACCAGCTGCCATAGCTGCCAGCACAATCACGTGCAGCTCCCCCACCCCTATCCCCTTGGCACCCTCCAGCTGCAGCAGCGGCTCTAAGATCTGTGCAAGCTCCCCTTCAGCTGCTCTTTTCAAATAAAGCAGCTGCTGCAGGCTGCTTATTGTCAGCTTCCCTGCACAGGAAAGCTGCAACAGAGCACTGAAAGCATTGGCTTTTCCGGGTGCCAAGGCCTCCTGCAGCAGCTCCTGCACCTCTGCTGCTGCTAACTCATTGGCAGCAGCAGGTACTAGCTGCAAAAGCCACCTCACCGCAACCCCTGCCCCTCTTGTAAGCACTGCTGTCCTAAGCAAGCAGTACAACTCTGCCCGTGAGAGCAGGGCTGCATCAGGATGATTCCTCAACCATTCCATGCTACCCCACGCCCTCAACCCAATGCCCTCCTGCAGAAGGTGCAGGACAGAGATGTGCAGGAAGCCGTCGCCATAGCCAGCAGCTAGGTTCAGCAGTATGGCCAACACCTCCACTTCCCCACCCAGCAATGCTTCCCTGGTCAGTGCAAGCACCCTGTCACCTGGAACGTGTTTGGCTCCAGGATACTGCAGCAGCTTCAGCACCAAGGCCCCTTGCTTCCCAGCCCTTAGAGCTGGCCCCACCAGCTGCAGCAGCTCTACTACTCCTGTACCTGTGGCTAGCTGCTGCTGTGCCTGTGGCATCTGCAGCAGCCAGTGTTGCATGCTGATGCTGTCTGCTGCTGATGCCAAGCTGAAAAGGGAGCTGAAATTGCTATTGCTGCTGCTGCTAGTGCTGTTGCTGCTGCACACGGCATCCCAGACTGCTGCAGCAGCAGCATCAGGGTGCGTGACCTTAGGGAGCAAGGCATTCAGCAAGGCTTGGAAAGCTGGTGGAGAGGGGAAGCTGTAACCGCTGCTGCACCTTTTGCTGGCAAGCAGCAGGAGCTCCATAGCATCTGCTGCTGTGAGCTCCTTGGCAGCACGGAGGTCCAGGAAGGTCTGCAGCACTTGCTCCACCTCATCTACTGCATGGTACTGTCGTAAGTCCAGGAACGACCCCAAGAGCTCCTTAACACTAGCTGCTGGATTTTTCCTGCTGCCGCAGCCACCAGGCAGTCCACGTGGTGCACCATGCATAACTCGTGCTGCTGTTGGAGGGTCCCCAATGAGCAGGGCCTTGGTCGCGTTCCAAGGTGCAGGTCCTTGCAGCCCAGACTTCAGCAGCTGCGTGGTTTCCTCAGGGGTTAGCTTCTGGTTCAGGAGGTAAGCTGCGGAGCTGTGAAGGTCCATGCTATGGGAGATGCAGGCTTCTAGGGCTTGCAGCTTGTACTTCATTCGAAGTTCCGGCACACGCTCCAGCTGGAGTAGGCGGTGGAGGCGCAGGGTAAAGAGATGACTTGGTCATGGGGCTGAGAGGTACTTGCTGCTAGTGCAAGGTGTATGAGGTGCACGACCTGTGCTGGGGTAATCTGCTGCAGCTGAGGGGCATTTTGGATGATCCAGTCTACTCTGCTGTAGTTAGGACCAGGCCTAGTGCATGCCACGCAGATCAGGGTGTAGAATCCATCTGCTGTAAGGTGCTGGAGCTGGGCCTGTTGTGGGGGCGCGTGAATGTAAAGGCATAGGGCCCTGAGCTGCTGAGGGATGGCAGCTGCTGCAATGCCAAGTTCATCATGTATCTGGATCCACTGCTGAGGTCCAAAGGTGCTGCGTGCTGTTGCTATGACGAGGTCTGGTGTCACACGGGCGCCCGCGCTGATCAGCAGCCGACATAAGGTGGGGTCTCCTGCTGCTTTTACAAGGGCTCCTTGGAGGTCCAGACGTGATGCCAGGGGAATGATACCCCACATGCGGAGGCAGTGAGATATAAGGCATTTAATATCCTTGGCTTCCTTACATATAGGAGGAGACTTCGGAGGGATACCGCGATCAAGATGGATGAACGATTTAGGTGCACCATGGACGGAGCGGTGGAGCAATTGCCTGACAACTCCAGGCTTCAGATCATTGCAGGCATGCTTAGACGTAGAGCAGTAGCTATTGAAGTCAGCCACTCCTAGGTGGGGAAGGCATAACTCGAGCACTTCCAACGGCAACGAGCATATGGTGTCCGGAGAAGGCTGCTTTGACGAGACGCTCCAGGTCCTGACCGGAGATAGTATTGAGCACAGAACTCACATAGAGCATGAGAAGTACATACTGAGCCGCATGATATTGTCGTCCTGGGGCAGCACTCATATAACTATTCGTAGCAACTGGCAACTTTTCGGCTGGTCTAAGTACTTCTCACAATTGTTCATCGTCGATGGAGCCTTCACTACTCGTAGTTGATTTAATACTGCGCACGGGGAAAGGCTAAAAAGTGGCTCAGGGCTGGTGTGCCGATGGATCAAGTTGACCACAAGTTGTGGTCAAGGCTGGCAACTGAGCCGGTGACTTATACACGGCCAGCAACAGTCCTTGGACTCTCCCTTCTTGCTGCATCAAAAACGGCTTTTTGCGCAGGCCCCCCGGGGGCGCGCCCTAGGATGGGCCCGGTAGTTCAGGTGATTCCGTCCGTCCCTCGCTGGCTGTTGCTCATGTGAACCTGATTCCATTAAGAACAGCTGATCTTCTTCTAGTCAGGGTGGGGGTGGGGTGAACCCGTATCAATTGGGCCGTGTGCTTCTGCATGATTCTCCAAGCCCAGCGGTGGCGGTTACCAACCACCGTTACCAACGCCGGAAGGGTACCACCCATCTGATCAAATTTTATGCCATTGCCGAAGGCTTCAGAACAAAGTTTGATCCTCTGTCTACCGCAGGGCATGCACATGGGCACGTGGCAGATCCCTCCCGTAAGTTGCAAAACTTGTCATGCACACTCCCGGGATCCCTCCACAAGGCAATGAAAGCACAAGCTGAGTTTAGGACTTGATGCCAGTGCGAGCGACTCAGCTCCTGCTTCACATCCCACGCCAGCGTTCTCCAGTTAGGATACACCGTGGCGCCAGCACCCTACACCTGCAGGGCTTTCCTCAATTCTCCATCAAGCACGGCTGCTCTACATAAGTTGGACAGCACAACACAAAACTTATGTGTCACTATATGCTGAACCACTCCCCAAAGCGCCATAATTGACTGGACCCTATATCTTCCAGCTAGCTGCCTCCAGTCCATCTGCCACCGGGTCCACCAAGGGCACATCAATCATCCGCACAGTCAGCTCCCCATTCCAAGGGTCCTCTCCGCCAACCTGCTCCTCCAGCTGGCGCAGCAGCTCTCCCACCTCTGTCTCCCCCCCACCTCCCTCCACCCTCACAGTCAGTGCCCCAGAAGGCACCTTAGACAGCTGCCGCAACAATGTCATCACTGCTTTCCGCTTCACCTCCCCTCCTAAGGTAATGACTTGCTCTGCTGCACAGAGGCAGTGGAAGGCTAGGCCTGAGGGAAACAGGTAGAAAGGAGGGATGGCACCCCCACTGGGTAACTTGATGGTGTTGCGGGGTGACTGGGTGACGGGCTGGTGACACACAGCACATGCCTCTTGAGGGCTGAGGGTAGCAGTGCGGCTGGACAGCAGCTGCAAGTCACCACGGATAGCCTCTGCATGGGGTGAACACAAACATTGCATCAATCACACACTCCCACCTGAGCGTTAGTTCCAGAACTAACTCATAACATACCATTGCTTTAAGTTACTCTAGCAACTACCAAGGAAGAGGAGACTTAGAGCTGTACAGTTTGACCTCTGCAGGTGCACCTGAGGTTGCAACCAGTTGCTCATGCCAATACGCCGTTAACCATGGCCGTAATGCTTTGCAATGCTCTACGGTATGGGTCCTAATCCATGCATCAGCACAAAAAACTTATCACAACATGCTGCAGCAGAAATACACAGCAACAACTTTATTGTGTCATGGAGTCCTGGCCACTGCACAGCTGAAAAGCTGTGCTGTGACATATCTCATACATGCTGCAACAATCACATGCTGCAACAACACGAGTGCCAGCACCAGTTCTTCCTGCAGCAGAGAGACTATCAGCACCAACAGCATAGTCCCCCCTCACCTGCAATGTCAGTTGCCTCATCCATCTCATGCTTCAGCTCCTCTATTTGCTTGTTATAACGCTGGAGGCTGTCACAGATGGCAGCCTGCAGAAACAAGTAGTGCAAGTAGGGTTCAAGGTTGGGTTTAGTATTAAGCTAGACACATCATTGGCAGGAGCACAGGAATGCGGTAGCAATGTTGACTTGAACATTAGTAAAACTATTGATGTTTAAGTCTTACTTGATTTGATTGATTTGTACCAACAGAGGAATCGTCAGACAGGCAGAGCGGACACATGGTGGTGTTGGGGGGGGGGGGGGCTGGCTACGATAGAGACTGTTCTGCTATGCAAACACATTGCTTGCTGTTGTTGCACCGTGCTGTTTGTGACAACTTGAGGGCTTGGGGGCCTACGCCTCTTCTGCCATGGCACCAAAGAACAGAGCCCTGGTCACCAAGTAAAGCATCCCTGGAGACCGAGGTATTGGATCAATCTAAAACAGCCAGATGCTGCCAATGCATCCAGCCATTGGCCATATGGAGTACTGTCTGTCAAATTGGGTCACTCTACTGAGTCTGCTTCTCAAACCATTGCTCAGCCTTTCGGTCACCTACCCTTACACCACAAAAGCAAACATCATGTATACATCCATATGAACAGTAAGCATATAATGCACTGAAGTGAGGGTTTGGGTGATGCACGCATGATACATGGTGTAACCACCGAGGTACCTGGTCCCCACCTACCTGGAAATGGTCTATGACCACAAAGTCTGGGAAGAAGGGCAGGATGTCTTCTATCTTGAGCAGGCCCCCCGCCTCCTGTAGCAGCTGTACTGCCTGCTTGATGGCCAGGGAGGGGTCACTACCAGTCACTGCAGCGTCACCAGTGTCACCCCGATCACTACTGCTACTGCTGTTGCCAAGGTCCCCCTGCAGCATCGCAAAAAGCGCAACAATGGCTTGTGCATGACCGATGCAAATGCGTAAGAGTCCACGGTACCATAGGACGAAGCGGTGGATTCCGCCTGTCACCGCTACCTGCAACACGCCAGCCTCAACGCCTGAACCCCTTGGGATATGTATCATGTCTACGGTGCCGATATGACACAGTTCAAAAGCAGCTGGGATGCCAACAGATTGCACCCGTGTATACTTTAAGTGAGATGTGCAGTAAACCTTTGGCATCAATTATTGTATGTGCACTTATGTACCTCAATTGCTTGTCTCGCCGCATGCGCCCACCTTTGAGCAGGAAGGATCTGTACTCCAGCATGTGTCATTCTACCACAGGTGCTCAGCAAGATCAGTTGACGGTAAGCCATCGCATACATGCCATATGTTCTGCCCCCAAGCTGTCATGAGAACGTTCAGATAGACAAACAGACAGGTTGCCTTTGACGCAAGCATTTCACAATTGACATGCCAAAGCTAGCCAGCAAGCTGCATACAAGCAAAGATGAAATGCTGCAAAGAATGCATGACTGTAATATCGCCACTACTGGGGCACCACAAAAGCCACCATTTTCCGGCCTCCTCGGACCTGCACCACATGTGCAGTCCCTCTTATCGTGTGCCCCAGACCGCCCCCCCCCCCCCCCCCAACACCTTTCTCCCCCCTCCCCGCGCCCGCTCCCACCTGCACCACATGTTGTGCAATCCCCAGCCAGAGTTGCCTCCTGAGTCCCTCCTCCCCCTCCCCCTCAGGGCTGTTAGCCACCGCCTTAGCCAGCTGAAGGTCAACTGCCAGTGCTAGGGCCACAGCATCCTGGTACAAACACAACTGACACAACAGCGCAACACAGGCACGGGACCGCCCCCGCTCTGTTACTAGGCGTAGTGCATACTTGGGGTCATACCATGGTCTGCCCAGGGGGTTCTTGGCAGTGGCCAGGTAGGACAGCAGGGGCTGCTCATCATCATCTAGACTGAGGAGGGCAACAGCCAGATTGTGGACAGCACTGCAGTAAACAAATGACGGGGGGTGTAAGGTGGGGGTCGTCTATAAGAATGGTAATACAATACAATACAATACAAATTCATCTTCAACAATGGCAATACACTTGAGCCAAAATACATTGGCTGTCCATGAAGAATAAGAAACAGCAGCAGCAAAGGTGGTGGAAACAAACCAGTCCTGCTTGTGGGTGGATCTGCTCGTCATCATCTAGGCTGTGGAGAACTACGGCGAGGTTGTGGACAGCACCATGTAAGTTTTCATGACCCTGCAAGTCTGAGGACAGCCTTGGATCAAAGGGGGGAGGTATGTAGTGTACAGACACTGCATGAACTTAGGGTCAAGCTCCAAGGACTAGTATAGGAGAGCTTGACCAGGAGTCAGGGAGATTACGAGGATAGCTCAGCATAGTCTCATTGGCTGGGACGTGGTGCCGCGCCTTGGCCGGCTGATCATGACGTAGCGTCATGAGTCAGCCGTTGCGTAAGCTGGCGCCGGGGTTACTAGTGACTCCGTGCAAAACCGGCTCAGCATGACCTGAGGCGGTACTATCTGAGGGGGCTGACATTATAATAGTGGCTTAAAGGAGCGTCCCAGCATTCTTTCTCTTGTGTCCTAACCGGACACTACACCGCAGTAGAGAAGAGGAGAGGAGGGTTGGGTACGTGGCGACATCAGGATTGGAAGGAGGAAGGCCACTGGTATAGAGTAGGCCAGATGCTTAAGGTGGGCCATGGAATATTAGAAAAGGCAGCAGCGGAGGTGGTGGACAAACCAGTCACGAACATGGTGGCTGCTAGCTGTTGTAATAACACATGGTGTCAATCAGGAGCCATGAGGGCAGCAATGGACAATGTCCAGCAATGGACAAAATGTCCTAGAGCCAAGCACTTCTCAGCCACCCATACTGATGTTGCCCGCCCCCATGTGATCTTTGCAACCATCATGCACACCTCATGGTTCCTGCAACCCCCACCTGCTTCATCTGGTGTGTTATGGGCTCCTATACATGGCCTCTACCTACCAAGTTGTCTGCCCTAGCAGCGCCTCCCTGGACCCCTACACCTACGGATCCATGTACCTCTGTCAGTTGCTTTTCACCTCCGCCTCTCTAGTTCCCCACCACCTTGCGCCAACCTCTCCTCATGTTGTCCTCCCCTCTTCCCCCCATCAACGTTTGGCTCAACTCACTGCCTTGTAACGCCATGCCACTATACTTAGAGCGTTTTACAGTGTGCAGCCCGGCTGTGGCAACATCCACCCACCCTCTTGATTGGACTTACGTCACTCATCTTCTTCCTCCTAGCTAACCCTTTTTCTCCCCCCTTCCAAAGCCCAATTCCCCCCCAAGCCCTAACAGACTGTGGTATTGTCCTTTGACTCTTGTGTCCCATTCCTTTTTTCCAACCCCAAACTCTACACCCCTGTCCCTTCCCCCAAACCCCTTCTCCCTTCTCAGAAAAGCCCCTCCCCACCCCTCCCTCTCACCGGTCTTCACAGTGTAGTTGCCTGATAGCATACATCACATATCTCAACACATGTCGTCTCTTCTCCTCAGCACACCCAGGCTCACCAAAGCGCACCAGGGCAGGCAGCAGCAGGCGGGGCTCAAGGGTAGATCCACTTTGCACAAGGAAGTCCACCGTTTCTTGGGGGGCAGCAGATATGAGGGCGGGGGCGTACTTGTACACCAGGGCGGAACTCACACGCGGCTTACGGAGGACACCTAGGGCCCTGCGAGGCGGGTGGTTTGGTGGAGAGGGGGAAGGGGAGTCACATGTGTCAGGAAGCTAAGAAAGGAAGGGACAGTGTGTTAGGTATTATATGTACCACTGTTGCTTCTGTGTGGGGGTGTGCTAAGGGACAGCTGAACAGGCGAGGGGCTCAGGATGGAAGGTACGTTACAGCAAGACAAGGCGCAGCCAGAGAGTGTGTGAGAGTCCACATCCTATGTCATACTGCATCCCACTGGCCTAAAGACCCCCCTTCCCTGTCCTCTGCTCTCCTTTGGCCACTTGGAGCTCTTGTCAGGCCCTTGCAGCTCCCTTCTGCTTGATTGCACCTGTCCCCACTTTCCCCCTCTCTGGCTCCCTTACTCCCCCTGCCGCTACCCTCTTTCGTCCCCTTCCCACCCCCTTTCCTTGACCACCCCATCCGCCCCTCTGTCGTCTTCGCCCACTTCCCCTCTCTATTTCCTCTAATCCAGTCCTTCTCCCTCCCGCCCCCCTCCGCCGGCCCGGACCCTCAACCTTCTCCACTCCTCCCCACACACCTTATTGGCCCCCTCCCCTCCCTTCCCCCTCCCACCTTAGCACCCCCCCCCCCCATACCCCGCTCCCTTCCCCACCCCCACCTTATTGGCACCCTTCCATCTCCCCCCCACTTTATCCCCCCGGCCTCCTCTTTCCTCCCCGCCCCCCACATTATTACCCTCCCCCTCCCCTTCCCCCCCCACCTGACAGCCCCCCCAGGAGGTGCCATGATGAGGTCCAGCAGTGTCTCATAGTCCCCTCTCAGTCCAGCATAATGTTGCAGCTCATCCAGGCGACCGTATGTGGCCAGCAGGTTACTGGTGGTGGACACATCCAACACATCTACATAGGACGACAAGAACTCCCTGTGCAGCACACAGCAGCAAGCAAGATATAAGGTTTAAGGCTTAGGCCTTGTGACTTTGTGAATTGCCACACAATGTCTGTGTACATCCTGCTATACTGCAGCTGGGTATTCATGTGCTGCTCCTACAATTGATACCAGGCAGTGGGAACAACCAAGAGCTTTTTCCATTTGCTTTCACATAATTCTTCACATCAAACTGTCAATGTTATCCTACCTCCGCCTGGCTTTACCCAGAGCAATCTGGGGTCTACACTTAAACAGTAAGCAGCTTTGGAAGTACAGGAACAGCATTTCAGGGAGGGGCACGGGGATAGGGGTAGGGGTTGAGGTTTTGTTTAAGCTTTGAACCAGAAGCAGCAATGTGAAATACAAGAGCAGCACCACATTTAGGGTGTGGGGCAGGCAGAGGGGAGAGAGGGGCATACACAGAGATCCAAAGGGCGGCAGCTTCACCATTTTAGCATCTTTCACTATAGTGATTGAACTTTCACTGCTGCGTACAATTCAACGCTCGATCCGTTCAGAAGCAAAATCTACCCCTAACACTCCCCGCCCTCCTGTCCTACCTGAGGTGTTGCTCCTGTGCTTCCACAGCTGCTGCCCCTGCTCCTCCTGCTCCCCCTGCCTCCATACATGTCCTATTAAGTCTGTCCAGCATCAGCTCTGTTAACCAGCTAGCTACTAGAGTGGATTGAGCCTTGTCACTGGGACCTAACACCTGACAGGGGAAAGGGGGGAGGGGGGGCAAAGAATGCTTGGTGTTGGGGTGGCTCACAATGCCTGGTTTTTCCTCTGTTGTGAAGAAAACAAACCAAAGGGAGGGAGGAAGGGAGGGAGGGGGGGAAGGGGACACAATGCTGCTTCCTGGGGTGACTCATAACAGATGCTCCGGCTTCTCCTCCAAGACATAACGCCTGAAGAAGAGGCAAGCAGCATAATGCTCAGTGCTTATAACCCTTCCATTCTGCCTGGCCTCTTGTCAATGCTGCACTACTCATGAGCAAAGGAGGCGCCCAGCCCCCGACAATTTGCTGCTTTTTGTGTGCCCAGTGTGCCGGCCTAATGGATGCTCAGTGTTTGGGTTACTTACAACAGGTGCAAGGGACTGCTGCTCTTTGACCTGATACCTAGATGGGGTGGGGTGGGCGGGAGGGGGGAGGCACATAATGTTTGTTGGGGTTACTTATAGTCCCTGTTAATAGTCTTTGCTGTAAGGAGGCTACACTGACTGCTGGCCCCTGAGAGCCAAGGGTATAGAAGCAGGAAAAGGAACTATAGGAGCACTAGGCTGTGAGTGGGGCACTTTTACCACGCAACTGTCTTTCGCCAACAGACTGGGCGTAATTGCAGAAAATGCTATGGCACTTCATCACATCCTCCCTGTCCTGTCCCCTTGACCCGCTCGACCTCTCTCCGCTCCCTCCATACCTTAAGCTTAGTCTCCAGGAATATCTGCAGGGCCTCCGGGTCCCCTCCCTCCACCAGCTGCAGCACCAGCTCCTCAAAGCCTGGCCTGCCCCCTATGATCTTAGCCCATGCAGTAGCAGCAGTCTTGTACTGCCTGCTGTTGTACGCCTCCTCTGCCATGGTGCGGTACACTATGTCACGCTGAGCAGGACCAGAAGCCAGCTTCAAGGCACTGTCATAATCCTAAGGGAACAGGAAAGCATAGAGGAGGTAATGAAGGTTTATTCCTCTGTGCGCTTGCATCTGGAAACTGGCAGGGTACACTACCAGTATGTCACCGTCAGCAGGGGCGAAGGCTAGCTTTTGGCCCTAGATGCACCAACAGATAAAGCACATGGCAGGGTGGTTGAGTTCATGCAATGGCGTAATTCAGCAGTGCACTTGCATATAGAGTGCAATAAGGAGCACAGGGGCAGGCCGTGAGGCCTGTGGCGCTGTCCTAACCATAATATGAAATTAAAAGAAGAGAGGGGACAAACAAGGACTACTTGATGGGGCAAGAGGGGGAGGCGCTAAAGCTGACGGACGAGATAGTCCAGTCCTCCTGGTTGGGCTGCTATATCTCACTTCATTACAGTCCCCTCGCTAGCCAGTCCTCCCCTCCTTCCTTTCCCCAAATGCATCATCCTCCCGCCTCATCGCCCTCCAATTTTCTTCCACACCTTTCCTCCCCTTCTTTGGGCCACACACTTCAAGCCCTCCCTCCCTCGCCTTCCTTCCCCCTCCCTATCCTTCGTTCCCTTTCCCCTCCCACTTCCCTATCACCCTCCTCAGCCTTCCCCCCTCCCCCGGCCTCCCCCCTCCCCGTGCCCCCCCCAACCTGATGGTCCAGGTAAATCCTCCACATGTCCTTCCCCTCATTAGTGATGCCAACCTCCTGCAGGGCCTCGTTACTAGCTAACATGATGGTGGAAGATGAGGGGTCACGGAGCAACTCAAGGGGAACACCTGGGGAAGGGGTGAAGGAGGACAGAGGATGGGAGAGAGGGGGGAGGGGGCACATTGTAGCCAACATGCATATGTGTAAAGAGAGCCGATATTGGCGCACAGTGGTGTGGCCAATCAGTAGTGGGGTAGAGGCACCACAACATGGGGTCATCTTAGGGTGCTGCAGCCCATTTACGTTGAAGATAACATCAATCCGGACATGAAAACATATATCCTGAAACCCCATGCCGAGTGAAATGAGAGCCAACCCTTTTACAAGCAAAAGCAACAACTAAAGCAAGCTGTCACACAAACACAACGAGTGGAGATGCTGTGCACATGGCAATCCATAAGTACCATGGCAATCCATAAGAACCATGCCTTAGCACCTAAGATCTCCATCAAGATGGCCCTCCAAACCAACATCCTTGGTGTCTAACGGCAGGCAGGGCACCCCGGGACCCCCCCTCCTGCACTCCAACCAGCTGAGGAAAATGGGCAACAGCAATGGCAATGGCAACGGCAATGGCAATGTCTTCCAGGACGTCGCCCTCTCAAACATTCAAATCCCGTTCTCCCTGCAACACCAGCTCCCCTTCCCCCCCTCACCTGCAATCCCTCCAAACCCTGCCACAACCCCCCCTGATCCGCTGGCACTCCCTGGTGCAGGTAGTCCAGTGCGTATGTCAGACACCAGCTTACCACTGACCTGGTTGATGGCAGCCAGGCGGTCAGGGTACAACAACAGGTAGTGGAACTCACTGGGCATCTGGAGGAGGGCGGGGAGGTGGGACGGCGGCACGGGGGGGAGGGCGTGGGGCGGGGGAAAAGAGGTCAGCATCTAGTACATTAGTATTTGGTGGTAGATGGCTTTCAGTAGTTACAAGGAGAGAATGGGTGAAAGGCAGAGGAGAAATCGGAGAGGTGTGCACAAACGTTCTGATACATTTTGTGCAACAGTAGACACAGCGAGCATTTCACATATGTCTATATTAACAGCAAGATCAGGGGAACACCGCAAAGCACTGTCTAATTCCCATGGCAGCTCACATATATGCATAATTTCCCCACCGCTACCTTTCAGCCCCTCATGCTCCCCTCCCTCCCTTTCTCCAAAGCTTTGCCCAGGCGTGCAGCCCACCATGGTGTTGCCCTTCACCCTCTGCCCCTCCCCCCCTTCTGCGTGCTTCATACCATTGCACCCACTTCACTTGGCACCACCCAATTTTCTTGAAAATTCTCCCCCGGTTCTCCCTCCCGGGCTTCCCTCCTCTTCCCTTTCTACCTCTCCCCCTCTTCTCACCATATTCTGTGCTACTCAAACCCTCCGCACACCTCTTCCCAATTCCCCTCCACCTCACAGAGACCCCCCCTCCCTCCTGCCCCCCCCCTCTCTGTCACCCTTCCTCTTCCCCCCTTGTCTCCCCCTCCCTTCTCTTCCCTCCCCTCCCCCGCCCCTCCCCCCCCTTTCCTGCTCTTACCATGCTGAGTGGTTCCTCCTCAGGTGTGGTGGCCCCCTCACCCTCACCACCCAACCACAACTGACGCATGTCACCTACATATAACCCTGCATCCTCAATCTCTCCCTGATCACCACCACCATCACCACCGGCAGCAGCAGGTTGAGCAGCCTGCCTCCCCCAAACCACCCAACTGCTACTGCTGGCTGCTGCTGCTGCTGTGGCGGGCTTTCCTGCTGCTGCTGCCTTTTTGCTGTTGTTACTGCTGGTGGTAGTGGTTTGTGTTGTTGCAGGCAGCAGCAGGTGGCCATGACATAGCAGCCCACCTACCAGCCATGCAAAGTGGTTGGGTAGGGAGGTGGGGTCTGACCCTCTGAAACACACAGACACACAGGAACTGAGGTGGCAACTGCAAGGTGAGCTACGGGGTTCTTCCTATGGTTGGGGAAACTTTTGGGCATTGCCAGTACTCATACACAGGGAAACACAGAGGTGGCAGCATAGCGACAATGCGCATTTGGCAAGGCTGTAAAAGTAGGCCTGCTATGGCATCCCTGACGGGGTTGTGCATTGTGTGAAGTGCATGAGACAGACAGACAGACAGACAGACAGAGCACAGCCCTCACTCACCTTACAAGATGTATCTGGCTGTTCATTGATGGCACACCAACTTCTATAAGCGGCTCCCAACTGGATGGGGAGGGAAACCTGGGGGGGGGGGGGACAGGGGGAGGGGGGCAGGGGGACAACATGCAGATTCAGCTGAGTTAGCACTACAGGTTTCACCAGATTAAATTGCGTGTGAGCAGTGCAGATGCCTCAGACTCCAATTTTTTTGGTCAGATCCTTACCAGATTGTTTACTTTTTTGTTTACCATTGTCACTGGAAGACTGTCGAGGATCAAGCTACGTCACAAGCATGTCACCAAGAAAGTAGGACTCATAGTGATGCTGCCCGATTTTCTTCAACAGAAAGCGCCAAGCTGGGACGTAGGCAAGCAGCCACATAGATATCACCAGCGCAAAGCATGCAGCAATACTCACTTCTGCCCTCAACAGCTCCTGCCTGAGCCCCCCTTATTGCTACTGCTGTTGCCCGCTGCTTGCCATGGCTAATGAAGCTGCTGCAACTACAAGGCTGCTGGCGGGGGTTAAAAGTGACTGCTTGCCAATTTGCAGGGACAGGATGAGTCTCTTTCTCGTAAACAAGCCTTTCCAATCATTAAACCATTGATATTAGTCATTGTCTTACACAGGGGAACCTCCAGAACTCTGCAACACCAGAACCAACCCACCATCGATCTCTTGAGCAGTCCTGCTAAGCAAGATGCTCCTTGCTCCACTGGCCCTGCCCCCTTTATCCTGAACCCATCGATCAGCCCCTCTTCCCAACTTGGCATGTACGTGCCAATACTTATGTCAGCCTTAACACCCCCACCCCTATTGCGCTCCCACACATACAGAAGCAACCTCTCCCGCACTTCGCCTCCCCCACCTCATAACATCATAGTATTACATCCACAGCTGAGGGCCCCTTGCCTCCCCTGCACTTCCCAAACCTCATAGGCATCGTTACATTGTTACATCCACAATCGTCCACCATGAGCGGCGTACAATCAAGGAGGTAGGCATACTACAGTGAGGGCACCCCCTTAATCTCGTACATAATCAATCAGACCTCTCAATCTCATGATCCACCTCAAACTCTGCCCCAGCCCTGCTCCCCCCACCTGGCATGCTCAATCACCTCCCACCCATCCTGCTCCTCAAACATCTGCTACCACACTTCCAAATCGCCGTGCTTCAGGCATGGGGCAAGCATCCTATCAGCACGACCATTCCTTCCTGCTAACCCCCTGTACTCTCCCCTCCTTCATGTCGGGGAAACCCATTTCCTGAGGCCATACATAAAAGCAACGCCCTCCCCATTCCCCCTTCTCAAATCACCCCCTCCTCCCCCCTCCCTTGCCCTCACCTGCTAAAAGTTCCTGCCAGCCCGGGTCCCCCCACTGCCATATACAGGGCCCCAGGTGTAGCAGCAAGAACCAAACGCCTGCCACTACTGCTACTGCCGCTGCCTCCCTCTTCTCCCTGCTGTCCCCCCTCTCTCTCCATCAGCTCTTGTTCCAAGGATGTGATGGCCTGGCGTGAGTCTTTCCAGTCCAGCAGCAGCTGAGGGGGAGGCTCCTTCTTCACACGGGAGTCAAGGGACTGGGAGTACAGGGCACCATGGTCGGTACCTAGGAGGAGCTCACTGGGGGACAGGGAGAGGCAGGAGGGAGAGGGGAGGGGGGAGGCTTTTTACTTATGCAGAGATGCTGTTAGTTGGGCATATATTTGATATGTAAGGTCTATTGATGAGGGGAGCAGCTGGGCTGAAAGGGGAAAGAGGGGGGGGGACGGGAACATGGGCAACCCTGGGGGGAAGGAGAGGAAAAGGAGGTACGAGGGGGAGTGGTAAGGCGGTGGGAGGCGGGGGATGACAGGCAGGGGATGTACCAAGGTGGAAAAGGCGGCGGGGAAGGGAGGGGGGGGAGAGCGGGAGGAGGGAAGGATGGGCCAACAAGGAGGACTTCAAAGACCGCGTTGTGTTGTAATTCAGAGTAGTGCAAGTAAGGTAGGCTTGGCGCTTATGTCCACGACTGAAGAATGATACAAATGGGAGATTGTTGAAGGAACATGGGATAAGCTATCAGGTTGTCAGCCTGCTGCCTGTGCCATTTCCCCATCTCCTTCACCATGATCCCCATGCTGACAATCCTCATTGTCCACCACCCCTTGCCTCCCAGTGTCAGGGGTGTTTAGACACCAGTTCTTGTGATCACTGCTACTATGACTTCTCCTACTGCACCAATATGCCTCACTTCGCCTAAATCTCGATGCTACACCCTCCCTTCCACCCTCATCGCTCCCTCTTCCCCTCACTCACCCAGTGGCCACTGTCCCCTCATCTTCCTCCCTCTGCTTGTCCCATGCTACTGCTGACACCCCCACCCCCCTGAACTTCCCCAGCACCCGGGGTTTAGACCAGCTGGAATGGAGGTAGTAGGTCTCACTGCTACTGCTACTGCTGCTGCTGGTGGTGTTGATGCTGCGTGTAGTAATGAGGGTGTGGTGGCCCAGGGGGTCTGTGAACACATGCTGGATACGAACATCTGCTTGGCGAGTGATTTCTACCTCGGTCACTGCAGGAGGGGGGAGAGGGGGGGGGGGAACGTGCCGAGAGGACAAAGGAGGGAGATATGTTGGGCAGGGACAACTACATATATTGCTCTACACAGCTTCCGGTGGGATGCATGGGTGTTCTATGTCCATGTGGGGAACGGGTTATACTTGATCTAGTTGCTGAAGCTTCTTGTAGGCACTTCCAGCATGGCCTCACAGCATGTTCGTGTAAAAGAAAGTTAAGGACCAGAGAACGTGCTGCTTACAGCATGTTCAATTGTTAGGGCCCTTCCTGCTATTGCCTTTGCTGGTGCAAGGGTGACCTCGTAGCGCTGCAGTGGACGTTAAAGACGCCCATACAAGGACCCAAGAGCATGGTGAGTC
This sequence comes from Pseudopediastrum boryanum, assembly GCA_963556185.1. Lineage (NCBI taxonomy): Eukaryota > Viridiplantae > Chlorophyta > Chlorophyceae > Sphaeropleales > Hydrodictyaceae > Pseudopediastrum > Pseudopediastrum boryanum. Next base: position 4,694,494 of record OY744500.1, read on the forward strand.
ACTCATTACAGAAGAAGGCCCCCTGACCAGCTGCAGCTGCCTTTTGATTTGTAGCACTGGATCTCCATGCTATACGATATTATGTCTCAAGCAATGATAATGGTCTGACTAAGCCAGTTGCATTGTGGTGGGTCTCACTGTGGCATAGTCTTCAGCTCCCTTACTGCTCCAACTGCGCTGCTGCGGATAGCTGGATTTGCAAAGACAGAACTTACCCTTTTCTGTCCCGGAGTCGTCCCAGTGGTAGCGGATGAGGTAGCCTTTGGATGTTGCGACGAAGACTGTGTTAGCGGCACAGGCAACAGCAACCACCTGACCTCGACCTCTGCAGCGGTAGGAACGTCGCTAAAAAGGAGTCCCTTCAGCACCATTAGCGAGTGCAGTCTACATCTGGCATACCTTGAGGCTTGACGAACGGTTGTTTCGACTGTTAATGCAGGGTGGTCATACGTCGAAGAGGGCGTCGGGCCCGTTACACGGTCCGTGCCATCCAAGTCCACTCCGCTTTCAAAGCGTTCACCTATGTGTCCAAGCTCAGAGAAGGTGGTTCTCACATTGTTGAAGTCCTCTAAGAGATCCATGTGGCCACAGGCACGAACCCCCGCAGAGGGGTGCTACGAGCTTCCCATTCCGTCCAAGATCTCCGGGACCTGAGGGCGTCCGAAACCAGCGCGAACCCTCTTTAACTTTTCAAGGCCCAGGCAGGACATTCTGTGGTTGCTCTGTTGACCTTCCAGAGCCTCTAGTGCCGCAGAAATGTCCTGCGTTTGAAGTTGTAGTGAGACAGAGCAATACAAGTTACAATGCTGCCATACGGCCTGGTTTGCATCGGGGCGTGAATGCAGAATGCATATATTTGTCGCAAGGAGATAGGGACAGCCATTAGGCTGGTCTGCGCTCCATGGATCTGCATTTTACACCGAGTCCATGCATCAAGCGGGACCGCAGTTGTCAGCAAAGGGCAAGCTCCAGGCCCTCTATAAATCTGCTAGGACCCCGAAACGACTTTACGTTATCATATAAAGGCAACTGACAACATAGTGCCATGACCTTGGCTGGATTTGTGGCAGATGCGGCTAAGCCTAGCTAGGGCCGGCACCTACGCGGCCGACATACGGCAGGCCATACATACAGCCATGGAAAGCATACCTACTTCCCGTTGCGGCGGATATATGCAGCGGATACCAGCGCCCAGTGGCAGGCTGCCGTTCAGCACCTTGGTCATCGGCAGTAGGCCCATTCCCCACCGCGCAGGGCCCTCTTTGTATGCACTTTTCCCGGGGGCTCATGGCCGCTTGAAATTCAGTACAGAGGCAGCAAGGCGAGGCAGCTCTGCAGCAGTAGCGGAGCCTGTGGTGGAGAAGATCGAAGAGAAGGAGCTGCATGTGGAAGCATCAGAGGCCTATCTTTCTGTGAGTAATGCTCCAGCAGTTTCTCATAGCTACCGCACAAGCGTTTGCGCGCCACACATACATACCCCAGCTGCAGTAGCTTGCAATTTGAATGGAAGGTGTTATGCTTGCCGTGTAACTCTACAGAGGTGCTAGCAGTGTGTCAGCAACAGCATGGATAGGGAAGCACACTTTACTGCAAGCCGGTTCTTGAAAGGCTCGGTGAAGCAGGATATTTCTTTGCAAGCCCAGAAACACATCCGCCCTTTGGGAAGTGTAGCAGTCCAATATTGTACTAGATGCGTGATATCCAGCAGCTGCAGCGATGGCCAAGCCCATGCTGAACAGACTCCTTATTCCCATGTGTGAAGCAATTTAAGGTATTACTACCGAGACAAGCTTGCCACTGCAACTGCAGCAGCCGTATTATGATACGCTGCTCACTCAGAACCTGACATGCACTTTACTTCTCTGGCTAGGTCATGCTGCCTTGACCTGCACATAACTTACCCAAGGCACAGCACATGCCCTCGCATTGTAACATCTACTAGTTATTGCCTTGGTGTTGGTTAGTAGTCTACCTAGTCCTTCTCTATACCTTCCCCCTAATCTCTGCTTCCATTCTCCACACTGTTCCCTTTCCCCTTGGCAGTATGCCATGTCAGTGATAGTAGGTCGTGCCCTCCCAGATGTACGTGATGGTCTGAAACCAGTCCATAGGCGAATCTTATATGCCATGCATGACCTGGGTATAGTGGCGTCTAAGCCTTATAAGAAGTGTGCCCGGGTGGTGGGTGAGGTGCTGGGGAAGTATCACCCTCATGGGGATGCTGCTGTGTATGATGCCATGGTCAGACTGGCTCAAGACTTCAGTATGAACATGACACTGGTGAGAGGGAGGGGGGTGATGGGGGGAACGAGGGGGTGCGTGAGGAGGGGAGAAGTTGGGGGGGGGGGGGGGCGGGCGAAAAAGGGGGCGGGAGAAGTGGGGGAGAAAGACGGCACGGGGTTTTTGGGAGAGGAGAGGAGGGGGAGAGAAGGGGGGGGAGAAAGGCGTGAAAGAGAGAAGGGGGAGGGGAGAGGGGAGAGAGGGAGGGAGGGGGGGGGGAGGAGGAGGGGAAGGGACAGTGGAGGGGGGGAGGGAGGGAGATGGGGGGGGGGGAGAGATAAGTGGGTGGGTGGGGGGGGGGGCTACGTAAGGGTGAGAACAGCGAGGAAGTCGGGTGTGGGGAAGGGGGAAAAGGGAGAAGAAATGGGAAGAGACAGGGGGAAAAGCAAAGCACAAAAGGGGAGAGGGGGAGAGGATGAGAGAAGTGTGGGCACTGATGGAGGTGAGGTGCTGAAAATGGTGAAGAGACTGTGGAAGGGGTTGCGTATCTGATTTGATGATGGGCTTTATCATCGACATGGTGGGAGGACTAAGGGGGAGGTGGGGGGCAGGGTGGGTGGCCCGGAGGCTATGAACTTGCCCCTGGTTTTATGGGGAAGTGAGAGGAAGGGGTGCTTATAAGGACAAAGGTGGTCTTGGGACGTGCGCAGACCTTATAAGGGAGATAGATGTGGACGGACCATGGACATTTTGGGTGAGAGGGGTTAGGGCAGGCAGGGGTGGCGATGGGGGAGAAAGCGGGGTGTTGTCAGGGGCAGGAGGTTATCCGGGGGGGGGGGGTTGCAAGGGGCGGGTTCGGGTGCATGCCTCCGCCATGGCAATAGGTTGCCCTAAACCCTATTTTAAAGCCTAGAACCTCATCCATGGGACACCCAGGGGGAGTGTACAGGCATGGCAGCCCTTATGTAGGTGTTTCCCCTCTAGTACAGCTGAGCTGCTGCACAATACTATGATGGATCCTAAACACTGCTAGCTGCTGACCTGACCTTGCAAACATGCAAATTTTTGTGTTAGACCCTACAGTTGAGCATCCAGGTGAAGCGACATCAGGTTTTCAACATCTTTGGGTTCCTGATGTAAAGTCTAGGCCAACAGATTCTGTGCTTTGCGCTGTGCTGTGTGCAGGTATCTGGTCATGGTAACTTTGGCAGTCTTGATGACGACCCTCCAGCTGCTATGAGGTACACTGAGGCCCGCCTGGCAGCTGCTGCTCAGGACCTGCTGCTGGAGGACCTGGAGGAGGGGACGGTGGACTGGGCTAAAACATTTGATGCGTCGCAGGTATGGGGGCGGGGACTGCAAGGCTGGTATGCATGTGGTGGAATTCAAGTCCACAACAGGCTGGCACAGTCTGCGCACGAAGCTCATCAGACCTTCTGAGGATGAGCTCATGTTTGCTTAGCAAGTGCTGCACTATTGAACTTGGCAGTGCTAGTTAGGGTTTCGGGAGGGTGTTATGTTAGGGTTGAGGGTTAGGGATCTCACCGAAACGCTGAAACCCTAAACCCAGGGCAGGCAGGGTGGGAGTATTTATATATGTTGTGCTTGGTGCTTGCTTGTCATGACTTCAGTTGGATGCAAAACCTGCTACCACAATCTTGCAAAAAATATTGAAGGTCTCATAAAGGGGCCTATTAGATAAAAGCATCAAACATTGTTTGTTTTGCATTGCTTGGGTATACATTTACGTGCGCGATTCTTGTGCTGTTAGTCACTTCAAGCATAAGTTGCTGTCTTTGTTTCTTGTCCTGTTGTAGGAGGAGCCGCTAGTTCTTCCTGCCAAGGTCCCCCACCTGCTAGTGAATGGTTCTCAGGGTATAGCAGTGGGTATAGCTACTAAGATCCCGCCTCATAACCTGGTGGAGGTGGTGGAGGGGCTCAAGGCACTGATTAGCAACCCGGATATCAGTGATGAGGAGCTCATGAGTTATGTGCCTGCACCTGATTTCCCTACTGGTGAGAGGGGAAGGGAGGGGGGGGGGGGCCTGAGGGGTGGAGGTAGGGGGGAACAAAGGAGAGCCAGGGGGAGGGGAGAGGGGGGCAGGACGAGGGATGGGGATGTTGGGGAAGCAATGGGGTGTGGGAGAGAGGGGTGGTGGTGGAAGGTTAAAGATAACGACCGTATGCAAGAGGTAAACCATGCTACCACTCATGCGATAAGCCAGACGTATGTTATGAGAAGCCTTCTATGTGGGAATAATGACTTGGCACCCGAGGAGGGGGCATAGGCAGGAGAGGGGAAAGCTGATAACTGTAAGAGGGTGCGCAAGAGATGGAGGCGAACAAAGAAGGGTAGAGTAAGTAAAGTAAAACTGAATAATACACTCTGCGTTGGCGTAGAGAGTACATGGGCAAGAATCTGGTGATGAAAGCTGTTGCTTTTAGCTCATCTTGCGGGCTTAAAGCTAGGGTCTAGGTTTTGGTTCTCAGGTGCGGGGGGGCTTTCATGCCCAGGCCGCGCAGACACCTCTTTATCACAGACCAGCACATTGGCCCTCATGAGTCGTGCCTTTTTACCCTACAGGCCGCAGGTAACATTTCAGGTCTAAGGTCTTACACTCTAGGTCTAAGATGATCATGGTGCGCCTATTGATATGTTGATATTCTGAAGCTCCTTTGGAACCACCCAAGAAAGACATTTGTTCTCAAGATGAGAGTCCCAATGCCAAAGCCACAGCTCCCCTTCTTTAAGCCCTTGAAGGCATGAACTAATTGCTCAGTTTTTTCCTCTTTGCAGGGGGTGAAATTCTGGTGGATGAGGGTATCAAGACTGCTTACACCACTGGTAATGGATATGTCACATTGAGAGGGAAGGTGGACATTGAGTGGGAGGGGACAACCAGCAGCAGCAGTGGTAATGGGAGGGTGAAAGCCAAGAGCAAGAAGGGCAGCAGGGCAGCAACAGCAGCTAGCAGTAGCAGTGACGCAGGTGCAGCAGGAGGAGGAGGAGGAGTTGGTACTGGTCGTGCTTTGATTGTTGTTACAGAGGTGCCATACCAGGTTAACAAGGTGAGAGGCACTGGAGTATTGGGGGGGTGGGGAAGGAGCTGAAGGTGTTATAGTCTTGGGTGTTATCTTTTTGGCCCTACAACATAAACCACCGCAATTCTTGGGCCGATGCCTGGCATCAGAATCTTTTGAGAACGTCGTGTAACAATTGTGAGATGCAAAGTGTCAGCAAGGCTTCTTGTTGAGTCTTTTTACGTTCTTTTTACGTCAGATTACGTTTAGCAGTGTTCCATAAAGCAAAGAACACGCCTGGCACCCACCAGCACAGGAGGGACAGGGGTCAAATTACACATCAAATGCCAAAGCAAGACCCCAGTGAGGGACTTATCCTGGTGTGATTATATGATCCCTTGCTGGTAGAGTCTTCTGCTTGGAGTTGAAGATGTCGCAGTCACCAGTGTTGATCTCCTGCTGGGCTGCAGCTGGGGCAGCTGTGACAGGGGAGCTTCCAAGTCTAATCCCAAGTCTGGTGTCTCCTGACCTGAGAATCTCCCAAGATTTTGAAGTCAGTGAGAACTCTAATACTACTTTGAACCTCCTAGTGAGGTTCCGACCTAGCTGCCTTCTGTCTGTTTGCCTGTTTGTCCACCCTGCTTCTCTTTGTGCTGCATTGGTGGCAAGTCATAGCACTTGCTTCCCCCAATCGAATGCTGGCTGGCTTGGTTGCTTTGTTGTTGGGTACCATGCAATTCAATCTCTGCTGATGCTGCAGGCAGGTCTAGTAGAGAAGATTGCTCATCTAGTTGAGGACAAGACCCTTGAGGGTGTGTCTGATGTGAGGGATGAGAGTGACAGGAGTGGAGTGAGGGTGGTGGTGGAGGTCAAGAAGGGATGGTGCCCGGACCTGGTCATGGCTCAACTCATGAGACATACAAGACTGGAAATGAGGTTCTCTTGTAACATGGTGAGAGGGGGGAAAGAGGGGGAGGGTGAGTTGGAGAAGTGAGGGAGAGGGGTAGGGGCTGGGGCCTAGGGGAGGTGGTTGTGGCATGGTAGTGAGATGTGGCCATCTGCAAGCATGATGTATGGACTTGGGATTTCAGCTGGTGGGAGAAGGCAGATAGGAGAGCGGCCAGGCAGGGTTGGGGATGGAGATCAAGCCACCAAGTTATAAAATAAATGTTTATGTTTTATTTGAGCATTTTTCATAATGTTATGGTGGAAACAAACTATGGTTGCTTACATCCAATGCTAGTACTAGCAAGGAAGCACATAGCTCATACTGTACAGACATGTTGCCTATTAAATGTGATTGTGATGATTGCTGGTTGTCCCCCCTAGGTTGCTCTGGTAGGTGGTGTTCCCCGCAGCCTGACCCTCCGTCAGTTCCTGAGCTACTTCCTGGAGTTCAGGGTGGAGGTGGTGGAGAGGAGGGCAAGACATGCACTGGGGCAAGCACAAGATCGCCTGCACCTGGTGGAGGGATATCTCATAGCATTAGGGAGGGTGGATGAGGTGGTGCAGGTGAGACCTGGGGGGGGGGGAGTTGAGGGGGGAGGGGCGGGGGAGGGAGGGAATCAGGGGGATGAGGGGGGGGATGGAGGGGGGAAGATCGGGGGGCCCAAGATGGGGAGGGGGGAGCCCGGGAGGGGGGTTGGGGTGGGGTGGGGGGCGAGATGGCAGGTCTGGTTGGGCGCCATGGTGCATCCCCCATGCAGATCAGCAGTTCATCCTGCTAACTTAACCATCAATAATGCTCTAACCTGCAAAGATTCCGAGCGGAGCACTTGTGTTGAGGAATTTTACAGGGTTTTTTGTAAGCGTGAATTGCAGTGCTTTTCATTGTATCTTCTGTGGGATCGTAACAGGTCCCTGACAGCTGCTCTCAAGGCTGTTTGGCTGTTCTCAGTATAGCTGCCACGAACAAAGACCATGTGCAAGCATTATAGGGACATGTCGCCATGTCACGTCCAATCTCCTGTTTTGAGGTTGATTGGGTCTAGTAAAACAGGGAAAAGGGCAGACAAGAAAGGCCAGGCCAGGCTGAGCTTTTTCAGTGCCTCCAGGCAATAACGGGATAATGACTGCAAAAAACAGCAAAGGCTACCTTGACAAAAACTACATGCTGGGACAAATTAAGAAGATAAAACCGTTGCCTGACCATTTGTAGACCCGAAAACTGCTGCTGCCATATGCTCTTCTTTGCCTGAAAAGTAATGTATACACTGCCTGCTGCTATTGTCTGCCCCTGGCTCCTCCTGCAGATTATCCGAGGTGTTGCTGACTCTGCTGCCGCCAAGTCCTCCCTCCAGTCCCGCTTCCAGCTGTCAGACCGTCAGGTTGAGGGAGTGCTGGGCCTCACACTGCGGAGGCTCACTGCACTGGAGGGGGGAAAGCTCAGGGAGGAGGAGCAGCAGCTGCAGGGGCAGATCGCACAACTGCAGGTGAGGGGGACATCGTGTATGTGGGGGGCCTTCATAATTGTGATCAGGAGCCTTGTGTTGATGGCCTGGGTTGGTGTGGCGACTGGCATTGCTGGTCTTGCGTATTCATTGATGGATTATTGGGGGGGGGGGTTGCTATCAGGAGTTAATGGACAAGTCATAAAATATTGATTGACCATAAATAACGTTCTGTCAGGCATGGAGTTTGTGGGTGTGTCGTGCATGAGGTTCAAGGTTGGGTGATACGGAGTTAGTGGTTGTGTCAAGCCCATATAGTTGATGATCAAATGAACGTTCCACTGCTCTTGATGGGACGACACACTCCACATTCCAGCCCCACCATTGGCAAGTGAAGGCCACAGTAGACAATGCAATCATCCTGGGATATATCCCTGAAGCTACCAGAAAAACATTCATTTCTCCACTGCCTGGCCTCTTGCCGACTGTGCACTCTTTGTGAGCAAAGGGCAAGCACAGCCAGAAATGGCATAAATATGTATTGGTGGGAGCGCAAGCTGATGTAGTTGTGACTGCCCTGTTGTCTGCCTAGGGGTGATGTAACAGTTACGCACAGACGGAAGCTTCAACGCATGGGAATTTACACGCAACCAGTCACACTACCGGTTTCGGCCTTTTCGGCCTTCATCAGGTGCAAAGACTGATATGTGTTGGTGGGAGCGCAAGCTTGGACACAAAGCCAGCCGTCTGTGAATGCAGAGGAGCTGAGGGGAGTTGTGGGCTTTGGACTAATGGTGTACAAAGAGGCAGTTATATCCCTGCTTAGTTCCATTGTTGATGTGTGGAAGCAGGCCTTACCACATGACTCTCGCATGGCTGTCATGATCGAGGCTCACTAGTTTGGGGTCATTAGCTCAGCTGACCTGCTGCTTTCTCTTGCTTGTTCCCCCACTGCAGTCTCTTCTTAATGATCGCAGTCAGGTGTTATCCCTGGTTGCTCAGGAGGCTCAGGCAGCAGCTGATAAACATGGAACACCAAGAAGGTCAGTACTGAAGGTGAGCATGGATGGGGAGGGGGTTCCCGTGCGTGTGTGTGTGGGGGGCGGGGAGGCTGAACATGAGTAGGCATGGGGTCCAGGAGGTCAGTCCTTCAGGTGAGGGGGGGGGGTGTCTGGGGGTTGGCCATGGGCAGGGGGGAGGAGAACAGGAGTAGGCATAGAGCAGAAAGAGGAGAGCGGGGAGGGCTGAGGGTGATGGAGAGGCCAAGGAGTGGGGTCATGAGGCGGGTAGGGGCGCTGGGGAAGGGGGTACAGGAGCGGGGGACCAGGGAAAGAAAGGTAGGCATGGAACAGCGGGAAGGCGGAGGAAGAGGAGGGGGAAGGGACGAGGGCAGTCCAGTAGGCAGGGGAAGGAGAACATAAATAGAGGGAGGGACCTTACAGGGCCAAGCAGGCGGGATGGATCCACTTCCCAGCCGAACTGCATCTGGTTGGTGTTAGTGTCAATGCATCACACTGAGGGATGGATCCAGTAGTTTGCATTGGGAGGTTGGTCTTTACATTCTGAAGCTGTAAACACTAGTGAATCTAGACAGACAGCTGACTTCTTCCTTTGCACAAGTCGAACTTGATGAGATGACATGATTCCGGATACCATGATTCCATGTAAAAGTTCAACAAAATGGGAGTCCTTGCGTGTTTGTCTGGAGCTTTTGTCTGTAAACTTGATCCCCACCTTACAATATACCTGCCACACTCAAATATACCCATTGAACGCCTTCCGCCCTAACAAGTAGTCCCCTTCTCTTTCCCTTGACTGCAGTCTCATGTTCCAGCTACCGAAGCCCTCCCAGCCGAGGCGCTCATTGCCAACACCCCCAGCCTCATTTCCTTCAGCAGCAGAGGCTTCATCAAGAGGGTGGCCAGCAGCACATATGAGGTCCAGAGGAGGGGAGGGAAGGGGAAATCGGGGGGGAGGTTGAGGGACACTGATGCTCTGGAGGAGGTAGTGGCGGCTATGGCTCATGATACATTGCTGCTGCTGGGGGGGAATGGTAAGGCATATAGCTTGAAGGCTTACAAGGTGCCGGAGGGGTCCAGGACAGCAGCAGGGACAGCACTGGTGCAGGTGAGAGGGAGGAGGAGGGAGAGATGGTGGGGCTTAGATGGGAGGAGTAGAGGGGAGTAGGGAGAAGAAGGAGGGGGAAAAGTCCCGCTTGGGAAGCAGCTAGTGGGTAAGGGGAGTTTGAGGGTACCAGGAACAGCACTGGTGCAGGTGAGAGGGAGGGGGATATCGGAGGGCCTTAGGTGTGAGTGCAGCACTCCTGCCTGCTTGTAAGGGTGTCTCCACCTGCAATGTAGCACTGGTGTTGCTGCCTTCCCTAGGCAGGTGTACGGGTGCAGCTGAGGGACCAGGGGATACTGGCTGGTGCAGTGTACCTCTTGCTGTTCATTGAGCATGTCACACTGGATAGATTATGGTAGTTTGCAGCTTCTGCTCCTGCTGGTGGTGGCCCGGTGGCTTGAAGTAGTGTGGCTGCTGTGCTTAGAGGTTGGGAAGTCAAAGGTCGAACACTGTAAGAGGTTAAATGTTTGGTTGCCGCTGCTGCTGCTGCTGCCCTTGATTTTGTTGGTCATGAGCTGCTGCTGCTGCTGGTGGTGGTGGTGGTGGTGGTGGTGGTGGTGGTGGTGGAATAACAGTTGCTGAAAGCTTGCAGGCCATAAGGCCCTCATCCACGTCCTTGACTTCTCTTGATATGGCTGTTTTCCTAACAGCTTGAGCTGCGGGTGCTACTATGGTATTTTTGCTATGACACATCATGAATCGTAATGATGACCTCAATAAGCAGTGGTCCGCCAGCTGCTCTCGAGCTGCAGCCTTCCTGATGCATTTTCCTTTCATACTAAGATTAGGCTGCCATGGGGATTTTTGAGGCCCCCTTCTCTCTATCGCACTGAAGGTAGCCACATATGCAGAGACCCAGCTTTCAGATCCTCTGCTGCTGTCCCGTCTTGCAGTTGTTAGGTTTGAAAGAGCCCATAGACCTGCGTGCCCTCATCCCCGTGAGCTCCTTTGACACTGAGCAGCAGCTGTTGATTAGCACAGCCCAGGGCAGCATCAAGAGACAGGTGCTGGAACCATTCAAAGTCATCAGGAGGAAGGAGGGAAGCACAGCTATTGAGCTGGTAGAGGGAGATCAACTGGTGGCAGGTGGGGGCGAAAGGGGGGGGGTGCTTCGCAGGGAAGTGGGATGGGTGGGGGGGGGGCTGTTGGGATGGTTTTGACACCCGGACATTAGAATTGTTTGTTTTGGGGAAGTGGTGCTGGAGAGAGTAGGGGGGAGGGAGACCAGCTGTTGGCAGGTGGGAGATGGGGGTGGTTCGCAGGAGTAATAGGGAACGAGGGGGCTGCTGGTGTCGTTAGTTATGGGACAGAGGCATGCGGGAGAGAGTTGGGTGGGTATTCTGCTTTGCAACAACACTACCCAAGACGAGATGAACACAACTAGAGCGCAACCTACCCGCCCACCAGAGCGCCCTAAAGGGGGAAAAGAGGGCGAAGGGCAGGTCGGGCTGCAGCTAATTATAAAGGAGGAGGGGCGTTCAAACAGAATCGCGGCGGGGCAGGGATTCTGGCTATGAGTGCAATTGGCATCACAACTTGCTCATATACAGCATGCGCCACTGCTGTTCTGCTTATGACCCCTTTAATGACTATCAGCAGTCCCAACACTTGGTTGCCATGTGATTATGGGCAACGACAAGATGTTTACGTACGCATGCAATGCCATTATCTACCTACCTTTGCCCTCTACTTGTGATGTGCTCTATGACGTCTAAGCGTACCTGCATGTGCTGTTCATTTGTCTTTTTTCCACCTCAGCTGCGTTATGTGATGATGGCAGCAGTTGCCTCCTGGCCAGTAGTGCAGGAATGGTGGCACACTTCAAGGTGGACAAACTCAGGAGTAGGGGGAAGAAGGCGAGAGCAATCAAGGTGAGCCGCAGCTGCGTCGTCACAGCAATTCACTTTCAAATTTTTTAAGAGATCCCGGGAATTGTAGGGAAGCAAGGTAGTCATACGTCCAATGTTTTCGCCGCTGTGTTTTCCTTCGCTTCTTCAAAGAACACAACCAACCTAATGCTGTTGCTCAACCAGCTCAACCAGCTCAACGGGAGGTTCTTTAAGTTGCTGTAGGAGGTCGAAGAGGGACTGTGTAACAGCCCATGGTACCTAGCGAGCGCCATTGGGGCACCCTAGAAACTATCGATTATGTCTTGGACTGAGCAGCTGGAAGAGGTGTGTGCTGGAGGTCACAGTTGCCAGCTTCTATCAGTTGGCTGCAGCAAGGTTTGGGTGAGGGGTGGGGGAATCCAAAGCTCTTCTATGTCCTGTTCATGTGTATTTAGAGATCTAGGACCATGGCATCTTCTAATTAAGCAGCTGTAAGGTGCCTGGGCTCCTGCCCGGTGATGGTGTCCCTCCTATTGCCATCTTTGACTGCAACCCAAAGAAGTAAATTGATAAGTCATGCAGTATGTGCCTGTTGTACCCAAAAAGCACTAGAAGCCGCTTTAACCAATATGTGATGTGTGTTTCAGTTGGGGGTGGATCTAAATTGAGACATGAGTCCTAATATACTTTCAAAAAACAATTCTGTTATCTTCGTTCCAGGGTATGAAGTTGAAGCCAGGGCAGCAGTTGGTGTCAATGGCAGTGTTAAACCATCAACTAGCAGCAGCAGTAGCAGAAGGAGGAGAGGATGGTAAGGACAAGCAGGAGGATGCAGCAGAAGGTGGTGATGATGATGCTGTGGCAGATACCAAGGGGCCCTGGCTGCTCTTCATTACCACCAATGGCAAAGGTAAGGGGCAGGACTTGACGCTTTCAGGACTGGGCCTATGCATTGCCTGTCTTTGTCGCATCACTCTTTTTTTCTCACTTATCACCCGCATCCGGAGCAAAGCTGGGGGTGTAAGGAGGCGAAGATAAAGGATCTGTTTTGGATGATCTGCATGTGACCAGCATTATCGTGTAATGGGTATGCATACGATGAAGCTGTGGTGTATGCAGAGATTGAAGAGCACATGGTCTGTCTGCCTAGCGACCCTTTTGTGCAGGATCTCACTGTGGTTCAGGCTTCTCATGCAGCTTTGGTACATACACATGTTTTAGCGCATGCACTACAATTGCGTGCCTAATTTAGCAGAGTTTAGTGTGAACCTGTCATTGCTGGCCCCTGCAGATTCTGTGGTCCAGAGCCAGCAAAGGATTTGGGTGGGCGTAATGCTGTAATCCTGTTATTGCTGGCCTAGTATATCTGAGATGATCCTGCTGGGGTTACCTGTGTCAGCGCCATAGGATTTCTTCGCTTTTTGGTGTGGAGACGTTACCACGCCAATTGCGACTTGTAGTGTCTGATCCATTTTTAAGGTTGGTGAGTAAGCCATAGGCCATGGGCGCAATGCAATCAAGCACAAAGCATCCAGTTGCTGAAACCCGGCGTATTTGTATGCTATTGTAATCTGACCTTCCTCCCTTCACCTCCTCCCACCCGGTCCCCTGCAGGCAAGCGTGTGCCCGTGTCGTCATTTGGGCTGAAGGGCAGAGGTGCTCAGGGTACCATTGGTATGAAGCTGGGTCCAGGTGACACCCTGGTTGCTGCTGTGATGGTGACACATGAAGGTGATGAGGTGCTGCTGGCCAGTAAGAAGGGGCTGGTGACCAGGATGAGGGTGGCGGATGTGAGGGCCATGGGGAGGATAGCCAAGGGGGTGGGGGTGATGCAGCTAGGGGAAGGGGATGGGGTGCAGACAGTGACGCTGCTGCCCTCAGCACAGCATGGCCAGGATGGGGAGCCGGCTGCGGTGTAGAAGTGGGGCTGTATGCTTGGCTTGGGGTCTGGTTATGGATTTGGAGGGGGTTGTACCGCATGCTGTCACTCCGTGGCTTCGAGTGACACAGCCAAAGCAGGGGGTGGGCGGGTATTTCGGGCGTTGGGGGAATGTTCACCAGATTCGAAATGGTAGGAACTCCTCTTATGTGCTTCACTGCTGCCACCATCTGTGTGCAAAGTGATGCTTGGGTTGATTATTTAGCGTTAAGAAGGGTGTGAACTGCCTGTACAGTGGCCTACTGCGGCAGGTCGCTGTATTGAGGGTAGAACCACTATGACGTGGTATTGAAGAGTGATTGGCTACGGATGGGCTGTACATACGTATTTCATGCGCGGTGCCTGTGAGCCCCAAGCTGCAGGATCATGCAGGCGTTGATGGGCTCTCTAAGTTGGCTATGCAGGCAGGCTGTCCGGATCGAAGCGTAACAGTAAAGGTCTGACCTGGGGCACAGCTGCCGCCGTGGCCACCATTTATGATGCTGCATGTTCAATGAACGCATGTGTACTCTGGCTTGGCTGAGCGTCGATCTTTGCATTCACTTCCTCGGTGCCTAGAGCACATGCAGTTCTGTCGTGAGCTCTAGCGAGCGGTTCTTTAGGCACCTGGGGCAACCAAAAGCGGACATGGCTTGGAAGCCGCAACTACCGCCGGCCGTGATCCGTTTTGAGGTTAAAGGTTGCTGGCAACTGGTGCTCAGTCGGTTATGACTAAAGGCAGTACGCTGGTGCCACGGTGTCCTTCTACCTGCCATACCGAAGGGGACCACATTGGGCACACAATATCCACGTGCGCATGCAATACCATCTAGGCTAAGCGTGTCAGCGCGAAAGAGGAATGGGTAGGCTCTGAGGCACCAGGTGCCATCCTTCTGCTTTCGCTTCTGGGACTGTCCGTTCCACCGCGAGCCTGCCTGGATAGCTGACAGCTGCAGCGCTTGAATGCGACTGTGATCATGAATTGATAGGAGAGAATATTATCCTGGCTACCCGCGAGTAGTGGTTGAGATGACATCGCCGCGCGCTTTCGTAGTTTTGGCCTTGGGGCTCTGCATAATGCAGCAGCTTGGGATAGCGCATGCCATGTATGGAGAAGGCGATGGTGTGAAGATCCTTACCAGCGATACATTCGAAAAAGAGATTATCGGATATGACGGTCCTGCCCTGGTAGGTTCATATCGCCCCCATTTATCCCAGTTACATCTGCAGAGCCCTAACCCATTTCTGCATCCATAACACGGAGTAACGCGCTTACGTTCTACCTGCCTAGGTTGAGTTCTTCATACCCGGCTGTGGTCACTGCCAAGCTCTTGTCCCTGAGTACAAGAGGGTGGCACGCAACTTGCAGGTATGTCCTCTTCATTCTTCAGTGCAAGCTATAGCTACAGCTACTTAAACAGCCTGGTAGCGCAGCAGAAAGTTTCATGACCCCTGCTTAGCAGCCTCAAAGGCTTGCAAGTGCTTGAAGGCTTTCCTGTGGTGGTGTGCAGGGTCTTGCCACTGTCGCTGCTGTGGATTGCAGTGACACGGCTTCTAAGAAGATATGTGGCCTGAATGTGAACAAAGGCTTCCCCACAATCAAGGTATGCATGATCTTAAGTGCTGAACACAGGAGCAATGGTTCCAGATACTTAAAATAGTGCATGGATTCAGGGAAGCCGCAGGGCAGTGCCCAGTTGCCCTACGTCCCTGCCTGAGTGGCCCAGCTGCTGTCTGCATGATCACCATCTGATGCAAGGCATGGAGCCTTATCTGTGCGGTAATACTTTTAGTACACTCCATGATATATTGACATGCCATAGCAAAGAGTGTTATTTGCCCCGCACCTCAAGCTGTCACAAACCCAGGTGGACTGCTTATCTTCGGCATGCAGGACAACATATGGTTGTGTTGTGTCCGAAGCTGCTATGTCTAGCCCTGGCTGGAGCTGTTTACATAGCATGCCTCAAGGGTCCTCGGGTTTGGCTTGATTACTTGACTTGATTTCTTTTTCGAGAGATGCTCGAGTTGAGAACCCAGAGTCTGTCTGAGTGAACGCTCCGTGTCACAGGTGTATGGTCCAGACAAGAAGACTAACCCCTACACTGGTGGACCCATGAAGGAGGAGACACCCTATGATGGTGGGCAGGGCAGGACAGGGATGGGCGCAGCAGAGTTTCCGCTTTGTGTTGCTGTGACAGTAACACTCATACAACCTCTCATGCAGTAGGAAAGACGATCTAATATGCAGCTTGATAGACCGCAGCCCTCTGGTTCTCTATCTCTCGCAGTTACTCAGCCCACCCCACTAAAAACCCAGTTGGAGTCATGCTTGGGTGATGCACGGCTGCCGGGCCCAGAGGGCTGTGCAGTGGTCTGTCTTAACATATGCAGCTCTGCCTCATCTTTAGTGTCTGCAGTGCGTGCGTTGGTGTGGATATCAGGTTCCATTCCTTGTGCGTGTTTATAGGTTTGAAGCTGTAGCATGGCGCCACTACCATTACTAATCAAGTCATAGCTTCAACATGCGTGTACCTATTCAGGAAATACATGTTCCAAATTCATTCGTACTAGCACTTAAGACCCAACCCTCGATCCATTGGCGCTTTGGAATAGTCTCGTACTGTTGTACCCTGTTTCAAACTAGCAAGACCTTTTAAATCTACCCTCTGTGCTGTCCTTCTTGCAGGTGCTCGTACTGCTCGTGCCCTGAGTGCTGCTGTCACAGCCACCTTGCACACAGGAGCCATCACGACCATCACGTCTAAGACTGACCTGGACACATTTCTCTCCGCATACCCCTCTCTAGCCAAGGTAAGTGAAAATTCACTAGCAGTGCAGCCTCTTGGATCTATCCCTTTATTGATACTGGTTTTACTATGGCAATCAAAGGCAAAGAGCATATGAGCAGGGTCTGCACCCCTGCATGGTCAAGGGAGTGATAGCAGGAACTGACGCAGACTACATCTTGGTGTAGCCTGGTGGCACGGGGTAATACATAGACCCTGCAGGTGTGCATATACAGAGCCTCTTGAATTGACGAGCCTATGTTGCGAAATCACTAGGAATATGTATACAAAATCTTAGCAAGAGTTCCAGGAGCATTATCATCATCTGCAAGCCCAACCATGCACATGTGGCATATCAAACTGTCAGTAGCAGCTGTTGCGTGGCAGTGTTGCATGCTGTCCTCTCGCATTGATGCAGATGGAGAGCAGGAATTAGTGGCAGGGGCAGCACGACACATTGGAGTGCAACACTACATAGACCAGAGCATCTGCTCTTTTGGGCTTCAGTTACTTCTTAGGGACTTTGTCGTGGATGGTGCTGGTACTGTAACTGACCACTGGATTACAATCATTATCCCCACAGCTGAAATTGCTATGTACCATGTGCAGGTCCTGTTGTTCACGGACAAGGCCCAGAGCACAGTGTTGTACAAGGCCCTGTCACTGGCTTATGTAGGCCGCCTGAGGTTTGCTGAGGTTCGTCCTGATGCTGCTGAGGTGGTCAAGCACTACAAGGTGGACTCTTACCCCACACTGGTCATTGTGCAGGTAAAAGGGGAAGCTGGAGCTGCAAGGGGATCAATTCAGCTATTAATCAACGTCGAGGGCATCCTATATTCCTGCTAAGGGGCTATCACACGGAGCCTGATACCCTGACGCAGAAACCAGCCCAAGTCCATGGAAGTGAATAGGGAATTGTGCTTGCTGATGGTCGTGCTCTGTGTCCAAGAGGCCAGCCACTTTTTTTATCGTTAACAGCTTGAGATGCAGGGCCCATGGCGCCGTTGCTACGGCATATCATCAGGTGTAACAATAAACCCCATCCTCCCTTCTCAGATGACGTAGGTGCTTCGAGCTCATGATCGTAGAGGTCTTTGGAAATCAACAGTATCCTTACTAAAGTGCGCTTGTATATAAGCTTGTTTATTGTCATGGAAGGGGGAAAAGGGCCAGCCATAGCAGGGAAGTGCGATCTCCTTTTGATCTGGGGGACATCTTGCTAATCATGCTAGCAATGCGGTGCCGCTGCCTTTGCTGTGGTATGCATTTTGAAGGCAGCTCAAGGGACGTAACAAGAGCCACTCTTGTTTTGATGTTGATAGTTTTACAAAAGCCACATCACATCCCTGGGAGCCGAGGGGATTGATTTTGCAGCTCTGTAGTGTGCCACACATTTTGTCATATCAAAGCCAATTTCTTGAAGGCTGTCAAGCAGTAACGCTTCAGCAGTGTGCACCATGCTGACAGTGGCATATACCGTCATGGCCCTTGTCCTCTGACGAGCCCAGGGTTCAATTTTGGGTGTTTATTGCTGAGAAAGGTGCAAGGAAGCTAGCTGAACAACGCTATGCCCATAGTCTATCATGAATATGGTAGCTATCCTGATGCTTCTACAACTCACTGAACCCATTGGGTCTCTGCTTTCAGCCTGATGGCACAGACGGCGTTTATGATGGTCCTCTGAAAGCCCTGCCTCTAAGGGAGGCCCTGGATGAGGTGGCAGCAAAAGAACCAGTGGCAGAGGCTCAGAAGGAAGCAACAGCAGCAGGAGCAGCAGGGGTCGATGGCAGTGATCAGGAGAAGAAGGGGGCTGAGGAGCGGCCTAAGGGAGTGCCAAGTTTAGAGGCGGAGGTGCATACATTGACTGTGGCTAACTTGAGTGGTATAGATGCCGGGACTGGTATGTGGCTCATTGGCTTCTATTCCTCGGCAGGTGAGAGGGGGGAGGGAGGACGGATGGGAGGCAGGGAGGGAGAGGAAGATGGGACGGAGGGGTGGAGTGGAGGGCAGGTGAAGGGGGGAGGCAGGGCGGGTGGGAGGGGTGGAGGGGAAGGAGGGGGATGAGGGCAGGCAGGGCGGGTGGGAGGGAGGGGTAGAGAGGAGGGAGGGGGAAAAGGGGAGGCAGGGTAGATGGGAGAGGAGGGAGGGAGGGGGAGAGGGAGGGTGGAGGGGAGGCTGGGGAAAGACATGAGGGAGGAGAGGGAGGGAGAAGAGGCAGGGGGGTGAATGGAGAAAGAGAAAAGGGGAGGGATGGGGAACAGGGGAGGGTGAACTGGGGGGAGGGGGTGAAAGAAGGCCGGATGGGCGACGTGCAAATGCTGGGATATGGGGAAGGGGGCATAAACATGGGATATGGGACAAATATACAGGCAAGGGATGAGGGAGGAAAAGTCATAGTCTAGGGTTGAAAGATGAGTATAAGGAGGCTTTTTGGACACAGAGACAGAGGTCCTAACGGCAAGATTGGAATGAAATTGTTTCCAAGTGACTTTTTGAGACTCTGGCAAGTTGTTTGCCGTGATCCAGGTTTCACGGTTGTGTTCCATCAGTTACAATTTCACTGTTTATTGTGTACCTATGCTCGTAGCTTCCATTTGCACACTCTTTCTCTGCCCTCCCTCCTCCTCCTTTTCTTCCAGCTGGCTCTTGTACTTCTGAGGTGTCAGCTGTGACTCAGCTGTTGAAGGATGTGCAGGAGGTGGTGGGGCTGGGCCTGCTGGATGTGTCAGGAGAGGAACTGGGCCCACTCAGGGCGTATGGCCTGGATACTGCTGCTCTGACGGGTGATAAGGGGTGCCAGGTGCAACTGGTGCTGTTCCCACCAGGGGAGGATAAGCAGGACCAGGAGGGATATCTGAGGTAAGGGAGGGGGAGAGGGGCCGAGGGGACACTCAGGGAGGCCAGGAGGAAGGGGTTGGGGGAGTGGGCGTCAGGGAGGGCGAGGGCAAGGCCAAGCTGTGCACGGAGGCATGGAAGCATGTCAAGGAGATTGATACCGCAGTGTGGATTGGAGATGATGAAATAAGTAACGCAGACTTGATGTAGGTTTGGAGCTGCACGGACACATATGTACTGTTCTGCCAATTAGTGAAGCCTTATAGTATGTGGCTTTTATGGCAGCTACCGTGTGGCTCATAATGTATGTTAAGAGAGACCACTGCACAGCCTTCTGGGCCGTGGGGACCCAAGCATGACGCCAGCCAGTTTCTTTTTGGGGGTGCCGGGTGCGTAAGTGCGAGAGATAGAAAGCCATACCATATGAGATAGATCACTGCACAGGTTTCAGGCCGTGCAGCACCCGCCACATGACTCCAACCCAGTTTGTCATTGTGTCTTGAGAGAAACCAATACTGAGAGCTAAGACAGCGAGAGCGGAGACAATGCGCATTATTCGACCAATTCTGTCTGATTGTCCTTGTTGCAGGTGGGAAGGCAAGCTGGATGATGCCAAGGCCTTACAGAAGTGGGTGTTGGATGAGGTGAGGAGACGAAGCTGGACGGCTGGTGATGGTGAAGTTAACATTGCTCAAGGTGCAGAACGGCGTTTCTTGCCATTCCATGGTTTGGCTGTTGCTAGAGCTCTATACAAACTGCTAGATTGGGCCTAAGCAGGAACAAAGCTTTCTTTAAACTGGAACAGCAGCCTGTGGTGGCTAGCAGAACGTCCTGCTAGGTGGACGTGGCCCCGTAACCTTTGTGGGCTAAGATGAAGGTCATATGAATGGTTGCGCAGCACAATGGGATTGATATTGCCAAGGAGTCCCACCAGTGGGATTCATGTTCTCTAGCTGCGGCTTGCAAAAACTGATGGCTGAAGCCTGTTAGAGGCTATGCGCTGCCTGTATTGCCACAGCTTACTTTGACTGGTTCGTAACATTTCACAGCTTTTGGTTGCGCACGTAAGAAGGCGGTATGATAAGGGTTCAAAGACGAACCTAAACTGTGTGGCTTGTTTCATACACCTCCGTTTATGAAAGGTTAGAAGAGCTCTGCTGCTGCTCGTTGCTGCTGTTGCAGGTCCCAGACACCACCATGCTCCTCACAGGGAAAGACCAGCTGCAGATGTTTGCTGCCATGACATTAAACCCTGCCAGCAAAGGGGAACCAGGTAGCAGCAGCAGCACCGGGCAGCCCCTGGGCAAGGTGATCCTCTTTGCGTCTAAGAAGGATGTTCCCGGTGTGTACAAGGCGCTGGCTGAGCAGATGACAGGGAAGGCTAACTACATGTTTGGATGGATTCAACCTGGCACCACATTTGCTGAAGAGGCCATGAAGCAACTGCATGTGAGTAACGGGGACCAAAGTGGCAGAAGTGGCGCAGAAAATCGATAATGGCAGGTGCTAGCCGATAGGAAATGATTTTGACCTAGCTGCTGGACCTCATGTCTAGGCATTGTTATGGTTGCATGCCGACAACAACCCATATCCTGTTCCATCTCGCTATGTTTTGAAACGGCTGGAGGTGCGGGGGGCCTATGGTACGTTTTTCCTATGGCATATCATTAATTGTCATAATACGGTAGGAATGATAAGGATATTCATTTGGTTGGTTGCAAGGGCTCAGCTACTGTTGTATGATGTCCTGGATGCTGTGCTTGAAGAGAGTGGGATGGGGTGCTAGTCCCAACATGGCTCACTTCAGCACATGCACGCCTGCGACCCATCTATGTATGAGTCCTGTAGGTTAAACTCCCTGGATGCAAGCGATGATCTCAAGAACAGCAACTGTACAACATAATTCTAGCCGCCCTGGACACAGGTACCAACAGCACTTGCTTGTGAAGAGCTTGATACTTGGTTCGACCATTGAAGTGATCCTGGCGGGTAATGTTTGTCACTTCAAATTTCAGAAAAGAGCTGGGCCTACTTGCTCCTCACGTTCCAACTCTCAGCAACACTCTCACCAGCCCTCCTTGGCTCTGCATGTAATGCTAATGCGTATGATTCTGCCCAGCACTAGCAGGGAGCTCTGTAGCTCATCAGCTGTCCATGGTTGTCACCCTCCCCCTTCTTCCCCCTCTCCCCCCAGGTGATAAAGGTTCCCAGTCTTGTTGCTGTTGTCCCTGCCCCCCTGGGTTCCATGACAGCTGATCAGAAGGCTGCACTGCCTCCTGGCCAGACCCCCCTCAGCATACAGCCTTATGTTGGACCACTCAAATTCCAGTCCATGAAGGTCTGGCTGGAAGCTATGGCAATGCTCACAGGTGATCAGGGAGGGAAAAAGACAGGAGTAAGGCGAAGAGGTATAAGGAGGGGGAAAAGTGACAGGTCCATTGTTGCTTGTTTGCAGCGCGAGTGTTTGATTTTGCATGATGCTTGGAATTTTCGCCCGCCCGCACCAAGAGCCCCGTAGCTTGCCTTTTATGCCTGTCGGTGGTAACCATCACATGTTCGCGGCACATGTTTCTTTATATGTCTGAGGGGTTCGGAATCTTAAAGGCTGTGGACAATTCTGCTCGAGGTAGCAGCTAAAGCGACGCCATATGTGTTTCTTCAGAGGGAGAGGGATTGTTTTGAACGTTCAAGGGTCAGCGGAGGAACTTAAAGTGGGCCTGTGCAGGCTGCCATGTCATTTAAATGATATATCTTATTTGCTGAACAGACCAGAAGTTGATGCAGTGTCCCTATGTAGTGTGCATCACTCTCATAGAGGTACCCCGGTGCTGAATCCTGAGAGATGCTCCAGATCTACTGCTCCCTATTTGTAAATATCACAATCCCAGATCTGATTGTTTAATGCTTGGCACTGTTTGACCCGGACACCATACTCTGACCCATCACTGCCAACAGCAGCTGCCAAATGTGTTACTGCAAGACAACTCACAAGGTGCTTGCTTTCAACCTCTGCTACATGCTACTGCAGGTTTGTCAGATGAAAAGTTCCCCGGGAAGGTCTTGAATGAAGACGGAGCTCCCTCGGGTGCCACAGCAGCACTGAAGGACATCACCAACGACCTTCAGCTTCAGCATGATTGCCTTTCACCAGGAGCAATATGTGTACTAGCACTACTCAATGGCCCCGCTAGGCCAAATGACACCGCTGCTACCAGCAGCAGTAGTAGTGGTAGTCAAGGGTGGGAGATGGTGAAGAGCCTTGCAAAGAAGTATGCTGGTAAACCCCTGCGGTTTGCGGCTTTAGATGCGTCTCAGCAGAAGAGTTTGCGGGCAGGGTTGGGGCTTGAGGGCGGGCTGGGAGATGTGCTGCCTGCACTTGCTGTTGTGAGTGGCAAGAGGCAGAGGTATGCTGTGATGGGTGGGCCTTTCACCGAGCAGGCAGCTGAGGAGTATTTGGACAAGGTGTTGAGTGGAGCTGTCACCACAGCACCTTTGCAGGTGAGCAAGGGGGGCTATATGGGTGACATGGTGTAAAGATCAAGATATGAGTATGTTACCAGGTTATGCTCAGGTAACATACAGAAGAGGACAGTCCACACTGCTTCGTGATATAGCGGGAAGGGCGAGATCGGAAAACGCCTCGCAACTTCGAAAGTAGCGCTCGCTGCAGTCATGTGATGGAGTGACCATGTGTTACACTACTGATTGTCGATAGGCCCATGCTCAGTGTGCTGCTGATGGCTAAGAGTTTGAATGGATAGGCAGCTGAGAGGTTTTGGCAAAGGTGCTGAGCGGGGCACTGGCTGCTGGATCAATGCAGGGGGAAGGGGAGACAGAGGGATGAGGCTGATAAAGGAGGGAAGGCAGGCTTGTTACAATCCTGGAGGTACAGGGTCCACTTGCTAGAGGCTGTGTTGGGGGCCAAGGGGACGGGAAGTACGCCCGTCTTTGCATGCTGTAGTGGACTGGTGTTGCGCCTGAGGTCGGGATGGTTGGGTTTAGGAAGGGGAGTGGGAGTCGCTGTTTGGAAGGTGCACAGCCTGTCCAGTGAAAACACACACAAAAAGAGGGTGTGAGAGATATTTGCAGGAGCTGTTTCAAGATGTGACAGATGCATATCTGATAGGGTTTTGCATGGAGGCATGAACTGCTGATGTACTGGTACTGCTTGCGAAATGCTTCTTCTCCATTTCTGCTGCAGTCTGGTCTCCACTATGTTGAAGGAGGTGAGGTGGAAGATGAGGCGCCTCCTGAGGTTGTTGAGGAGGAATTTGACCTCAGTGACATCATGAGTGAAGAGGTGGATGCAGCTATTGTAAGCAAGGAAGAACAGCTGAAGAAGGTGAGAGGGAAGGCAGCGGGCAATAGACACAGAAGACATGGACCTATCCGTGTCCGTGTCCTGTCCAAACCCATGCATATTCATGTCCTGTTCGTAATGTAGGGGTTCGTTCAGTTCCTTGTGATTGTGGATGGTGCAGTGGATGGGAACTAGCGGGGACCAGGGTGATTGGGTGGATGTCAGATGGTTAACCCGGACATTAGCCACTTGTTACTTCTGCATGCATGCTCAGACATGACATTACGCCAAATTGCCATGTGTGCAGCTGAAAGTACACGTTGCTGAAGCTTATCCTTTTCTATGTCTGTGCGATCCTATAAATGAATTAGGATCTGTGTCCACACTCATTGGCATACAGGAGGTGACAACATATTGCTCTGGACATCTGTACTGCCTCAACCAGATTGGTTGACTTCCTGCATTATTGCCATGCCTTTGCCTACGTAGCCATGCTCAGCAGCAGTTTACGATTACGATTACGATTACATCATGGCCTCTCAAAGATTGGTTGTATGTCTCTCGGATCGCGTCGGTTGCTCTGATGTTGGCATGCATTATGATTCAGGTGGAGGAGGAGCTGAAGGCTGCTAGGGAGGCCCAGGCCGCGGCAGCAGCTAATAAGAAGTCAAAAGGCAAGAAGAAGAAAAAGAAGGCCAAGCAGAGGAAGGACGCCAGTAAAGCGAAGGTAGAGCTGTGATGCGTGTTGTGGAGGTGAACCGTAGCCTGAAGCGGTAGCGTTTAGGTACAGATGGACAAGGTGTGACTGATCGAAACGTTTAATCGGTCGGGTGATAGGATCAAAGAGGGGCAGCGTGTGGACGGTTGAGCCATTACCGCCGGCCCCTCTTCAACATGGATACATTCACGTAAGCAACCACCTTCCGAGCCGGTGGCATGCATTGAATTGGATTGGCACCGGTGAGCCGAGAGGCCCTGACCTTTCCTGCTTTTTCATTTTACACTTAATGAATGAGGCAGGAGCAGCTGATGGGGCTGTTGGACTTGCCACTCACGAACGTTCAGGGTGTTGCGAAATGAACGTGCCGGTGGCGGGGTGCCTCGGCTGACTCGACAAGTGAGAGGCCGGAGGTGTAACTTTTCGGGGTGACCCGCCCATCATGGCACAGCACATGCATGCTCAATTTGCACGGCGGTTACGGCTATGCATTTGTCTGATGATTTGCTATGTTTTGCTCTCAAGGAGTGTATGGCCAATTCTGACTTGGTGAAAAGTTGATCATGGGCTGCGCTGAAAATGCCCATTTTGAGGAGGCAAACGTGCGAATTTGGGCCTGAAAATGTCCGAAAAATGTGTCAAGGTCCCTGGACTTATAATGTGTGCTGGGACCCTTGCCCACCAGCTGCAAGTGGTTTGAAGGCAATCAGACAAGTGAGCTAGGACTTATGCTCCATCAACCATCCCCAAAGGGGCCAACTCTGAAGGGCAGGTAGCAGCCACCCAGCAAAGCAATGCCCATAGGGACCAGTGGGTGTTAACAAGCATGCAAGGGCCTGCACCAAGGATGGGCCCTGCCCTGAAGGGAGTGCCCTCTTAACTAGGACAGGAGCTGAAAGTTGGGGTCAAGCCATAGGGTGATGGTGCAAAAAAAGCACTTTGTGAGAATGCTTAAGCCCCAAGCACCCAAGCTTGGCCCTGCAACAGCTGACCACACCAGTGCATTCATCACAGCCTGCACCACTGCACAATATGTTTCCAGCACCATACTCCACATTGTCAAGACAGGCTGGAAAAAATTGCTGTGACAAAGGGGTCACGCCGAAAGCATTTGGTACAAAAGAGCCCTAGAATGGAGCAGCCTATCAGCATGCCTCAACCCCACAGCATGTAATGAAACAAGACTTGCCTCCGCTGCAGCCTTATCCCCTTGCCACTGCAATCCAGGGTTTAAGCACCACAGTGGGATGTAGCAAAACACCCAGGGTTTGGTTGGCACAGCAACTAGGTGAAGTGCACAGGTGCCCATCTTGCACTCCAAACAAACATGTGCAAACAACACCCAAGCAGCCAGGCCCCCACATGCTGCTGTACTAGAGAGGGAGCCTCACCAAAGCCACCTGACTGCCACTCATGAGAATAAAGACTGGAACCATGGGAGCTAAGGCTAGCTGGCACATTCATTATGCAACACCCTGTTCGTATCACTTTTGGGCCGATGGGTCCGTTGCTGAGCCGACTGAGTTCTTAATAATTTTTGAAAGCAAGAGTTCGGCAGACGCGGCGTTATATACCAACTTCATTATGAATATCATGGTGGCCCTTCACGTCTGGTTCACTTCCTTGACCAATGTCCGGTTCGGCGGTGCCGGGCCCGCTGTCAGTCAGTGTCTATGGGCCGGTCGAATAGCCGAAGAGGTACGCTCGGGTACACAACTGCCAGACCGAATCTATTCGTCACGCTGTCCTCTGTCTTCCAATACGTCAGGATGCCCACTGCAAACGACCACAATAAACGATGCCTACTGCAAACGACACAAGCACTCCCACAGTACATGCGGCAACATACGAGCATCATACACTACCTGCACTCCTCATCACTGTGTCACTGTGTGCTGGCATTCATTATCGCAGCCAGCTGTCCTACATGCAACTCAGAAGGAGGCAGCTGACAACAAAAAAGAGCTCATAAGAACACAGGGGCTCTAAGGAGAGTTGGCAACTAACAGCACAGAACCTTCTCTACATACCATGCCAAAGACTCGCTGATAACCCCTGAACTGCAACCACGAAGACCTCTGCTGTCACTTCTGCTCCCTCTTCTTCTTCTTCTGCTCCTCCTCCTTCGTTTGCTGCTGCAGCTTGCTGCACAGGTCCTTATGGCCAGCCTTCCAGTGTGCCACCTGGCACTCCCTGCTGCAGTAACACATCCTACACCCTGTACACTTCTTATTTGACTCTGCTGCCTCTGAAACCCCCTTCATGTCGGTGCAGGTTGGGTTGCTGCAACCTAGCACTATGGGCACCTCCTGCAGCAGCACCTCGCTCAACTTCAACATGTCTGTCCAATACTCCTGCTGCTGCTGCTCTGGCACCTGAGACACCTTGCACCTCACTGCCCATTTGGGCCACACAAGGTCCAGCTGCTCAATCACTGCATTTGGTAGCCCTGCCTGGGGCAGCTTGCCAAGTCGCTTGTGGCGTGGGATGGCAATGCTGGGGGCAGCATCAG
Source organism: Pseudopediastrum boryanum (assembly GCA_963556185.1). NCBI lineage: Eukaryota > Viridiplantae > Chlorophyta > Chlorophyceae > Sphaeropleales > Hydrodictyaceae > Pseudopediastrum > Pseudopediastrum boryanum. The sequence goes on from OY744500.1 coordinate 4,721,150, forward strand.
AGCGGCTGGGTGCTTGGGCGGAACCTGAAGCTTTGCACCTGCCGCTTGATGCTGCTGAGGAAGGAGAGGAGGAGGAGCGACCAGAGCCAGACACAGGGAAAGAGGAGGAGGAGGAGGAGGGGGAGGAGGAGGAGAAGATTTCAGGAGGTGCACTGGCAAGGGCAGCTGAATGCCCTCCTCCACCCCAGCTGCTGCTGCCACTGCTGCTGCTGCCCGTTGCTGCATCTGCAACAGCCCCCACATCCCCTGCACCACCTGCCTCCAAACCCAAACAGGAGCCTGGTGTGCCTGGGGTCTTCTGCCAAAGCGCCAGACACCTGGCCACGGACCAGGCTGCTGTAGTTAAGTGGTCCAGCACGGGAAGCGAGACATGAGGAAGCCCATGAAACCCGCTGCCATGCCCCCTGCTGCTACTGCTGCTGCTACCAACCTCCACTGTAGCACTCCTGGTCCCCTCAGGCACACCCCTGCTGCTGCCAGTGCCCCTGCTACTGCTACTGCTGCTGCTGGCGCTGTCTGGAGCCGGTTGCAGCGTGCCAAGCAGCTTCCTGGCTTGCCCCACTGTCCTCGCCACCCACAACACCAGCGTCAGATCAAGGCTAGCTGTAGCAGTGGATCTTCCCAGCCCCTGGTCCACAGAGTCTCCGTCAAACCCAACCCAGAAGGACTCCTCCGGATCATATTGAACTTGGCTGTCAAACTCCATCATAAGCCATCCCCCAGCAGCCTTCAAGCTCAAGACCACCTCCTTTATGCGGCTGTCATCACCCCTCTCCCCCACCGCCCTAGCCGCATTCACCCTGTCCACCTCCCATGCCAACGTCTTTTGTACTGCCTTGCTGAAGCTTGCAAACGCTGACATGTAACTGCTGTAGTGCTGCTTACTGGCCAGCAGCTTGTGCCCGGGCTTGCCCTGGTCTGCAAGAAGGTCGGGCAGGAACAGCATCCAATCCAACCCTTCCCATAGGGCTGCTCCCCAGGAATCAGTGCTCTCCAGGAAGCACAGGCGCTGCATACCCTCAACCACACTGTAGTACGCCAGAGGGCAGGAGAGGGCAAGGTCAGGTTGGATAGCGCCTGCAGCAGTGAGCACAAAAGAGAACATGCTAAGCTGGGGCCAAGCAACAAAGCACACACCTCCGTTGGTCGGCCAATGGCACCTGCATCCCTCAGCAAAACGATTTATTTCCAAAACCTGGATACTATAAGAAACGCATGCTCCTTTCATGATTAACTCTGTGCGACCCATGGCACATTCATTCACTGTCAGCCGCTTCAATGTCAAAGCTGAAAAGAGAATTTCCACGTATAAGAGAGTCTGCAGGACATGAGTTGCCAGCTGAGTTGTTATAGCCTTGAAGAGTCTGGAGGACATGAATTGCCATCTAATCACAACTCATGTAATGCATACATCACCTTGAGAACATAGCCATGAGGTCAGTTGTAGCACGACATTATAACAGGAAAGAAATGCATCTTTAGTTAACACACTGCCGCACTTGAACATCGCAGCGGATAGTTATTTTGTACAATGATGAGTGTCGACATTTTGTTGCAACCACAAACAAGGCCTAACAGGGTACTCACGTTCCGCTTGCAATCTGGCGCAGGTAGCCACTAACCACAGCACCCATCGTCTGCACTTTGCCGCTTTCTGGCTCAGCTGCCCTGTTCGCTGCTGCTCTTCATTGACTGCATTGTTAGCGATGTTGCATAGCTGCAGCAACAGTTCCCCCCTAGCTGCTATAAAGGAAACCATTTCCGAGTTGTCTGCTGCGCTGGTGGCTGCCTGCAGAACCTCTAAACAGTCAGCTAACCGTGGAAGCAGCCTGCCACCCTTCTCCGCCTCCGCCCCTGCTAGCACTACCAACTCCAGCAGCAGCCCCAGGCAATCTACAGCAAGTATGCTGATCCCACTGAAAGGCTGACCCGGGTCTTCTGCCAAGCAGTGCGACCTCTCCCTGGCTCCTTTGATTTGGGCGAACAGAAACGCCGCCACAGTGTCGGATTCATCCCCCTCCAATTCTTGGGCGGTGAGACGGTAGACCCGGGCTGAATCAGCAGCGAGCCCCACCACCACCTCCTTGTGATCCGGGAACAAATCCAGCAGCAGCAAAGATGCAGGCAGAGTTTCTGCTGCTGCTCTTGTGCTACTGCGCCTACTGCTGCTGCTACTCGCCATGCTGTTGCTGCCACTTGCTCCCCTGCTCCTGCTGCTGCTGCTGCTGTGACTGCTGCGGGTTGCTGCTCTGTTGCTGCTTGCCCCCCTTCGAGCTGGCTGCCCCTGCTGCTGCTGCATCCTCTTCTTCTGCTGCTCATGCTTCTGATAGTGAAAATCGCACCACCCAGCAGCTGCAGCAACTGCTGCTTCTGTGGAAGCAGGATTACACAACAGCTGCGTCAGCTCCGAGCTGTTTGCGGTCTCATGGTCTGTGTGAAAAATGAGGATGGGGATGCGACATAAGACGGCTTGTTGGCATTTGACCATTGAGCAGACAAATGCTCTGCTAGACACGCGGCGGCGAAACAGCAGTGGGGAAGAAGTAGCGGTGGAGCTGGCTGCTGGGGTGAAGTAGTGCTGGTATTCCATCGTGGCACTGATTGTGGCACTGAGGCAGGTGATCTCAGCACCACGGAGTGGCCAACCGGTATAGGGTAGACTGAGATACGACTGCAGAAGCCTGAACACTGCTGTGGGGGTTATGTCTGGAAAGCCCGGTGGTTCTTCCTTGAGGAACCAGCTGAGCAAGGCTGGGCTGCTCTGCCTCCAACCTGCATGCACACAAGCACACAAATTTCAGCATTTAGACATGCAATCATGGAGTGTCGATCCTGCGGGTATACTTTGAGATGTAGAGCCAAAAAGAGGAAAGCAATGGCAGTTCTACATGATCACCGTACACTGACTGCCTGCCCTTCTATTGGCAAACTACAGTCTCAGCCTTAATCTATAGAGCCACCACATACATATGGTAAGATCCAGCATCAATTGCCATTATGGGAAGAACACCAGCCCGGGATTTTGCCACCACTATCCACCACTAGGACACCCCGCTCATTCACACCACTATCAACAGTGTAGAGAAGGTCCCAGAGAACATTACCGATAAAATATTATAATGAAGGCACTATATCTAGGTAAAATAAAAGGCGCGTAAACACATGTCTCCTCCTTTTCAGCAGTAACTTGTCCAAGTGCTGAACCTTGGACTGCAGGCATTGCAGGCCCATCAAGCTCCGGGCCACAGACAAGGACCTCCCTTCGAGTCAGTACCCACCTCCTGCTTCCTGCAACTGTTGCCTGCAGTTGACTACAAGTGGCTCTTCATGCACAGGCATGCCTTGGTCATTGACGGGCACAGTGGTCTTCATGGCATGTACCTGCATGGCCTCCACTATTGCTCCAAAGGCTTCCAACACACAGTACCACACGGACTTGTAGGGTTTGCTGGCAGATGCTGAGTTCATGTCCCCGGACGGAGTCTCCTGCAGCTTGTGCAACAGCCTGGCCAGCAAGACCACCACCTTGGCACCTACAGCTGCAGATGCCTGCTTGAAGCCGATCCTGTCTTTCATCAAGGCGGGCTCTAGGAGCTGCTGTGTCTTGTCCAGGAGCTGTTGTACCGAGCCAGTCCTCAGCAGCGACGTGCCTTCTTCTGGCTCAGAGGTCAAAAATGCTTCGCCTTGTTCACAGGACCACACGTTAAGGCAGGCTTGCCAGTCTGGCTCGGCTGTAGAGCTTGCCATGGTTATGAAGAGCGGACGAAGGCCTGCAACAACGACGCTTGGTGTCAGAAGCAGTGCAAACGCTGGACAAGCAGCCTTGGTCCTGCGAAAGCTACCGGATCAAGTTGCATGCATGTGGCACGGCAGCAAGCAATTGACGGCACATACACAGCATATAATGCAGCTGGCACATACGTGAATCTAATAGCTAGCAAAGCACATCTGGTGCCTAAGCTACTCTCAAAACAATATGCTTCAGTACCTACCTACGGTATCCGTTCCAAGGTCCGGGAGGCAGCCACGAGCGTTTCACCAGGTCATTAGGTAAGGTGCAGCCAGTGACAGACTCTGAAGTAAAGTTCAAGCAAAGCCAGTTTACGAGCCTACTTCCAGCTTGCTAGGGAAGACCTCCTGCTGATCTCCATTGCTTCTGTGAAACATATAGGACCAATTGGAATTCCTTAAGTTGGACACTGTGTTGAGTACCTTAAACGACAATACTGGCCCTTAATTGGTATGCAAAGCAAACGATGGTGTCACGGGCGGCTGGCCTCTTCGCTCAGCAAGTGCCGGGAGCAGCAGCAAGGCAGGAGCCCAGCTGTAGCACCGCGGCGGACTCCGATTCCTCCGGTGCTCACTCCCTTACGCAGTCGAGCCTGAAATAGGCAACACGGCCACTCACAGTACCGACTCATCGAGCTGCCCGCGTGTTTCAATTTGTGCTGCCGTCTTCGCCCTGAATGTTGTATAATCGCAGCCCGAAACTGAGCATGCAGGTGCCCTGCCGTCATGCACCTCTGTGCTCTACTGCTTTGTAACGCGGGTTGCGGTGCTGCTGTCCGCTAGTATTGAGTGAACACGAGAAAGCCCATAGATTTTCACTGCTGAGCCCATTGCTGCTTTTAGTGCTGTGACCCCGCCGGCCCCCTGATTTTCCCCTGAGTTAGTCGTCTGGTATTTGAAATCAAATTTCCCGCAAGCACACCCCACATCCCATTCCATATTCACGCTTTCGCGCACCAGCACAGCATTGGACAAGCATAAGGTCACGCATGTGTAACAGAAGCAGCAGCAGAGCATATACCTGCACCGCCGCCATACAACCGCAGTTCGATTCCTGCGACTGTAATGCCACTTCCTGTTCAAACTTAGAAATACTAAAACATATACCTTCACCGCAATACAACCTGCCCTGGTACATGGGTTGGTACATCAATCATGCATGCCACTTTGGCAAGTCCTGACCCCTTCCCAAGCACATAACACATAACAAACATTTAAGGTGTGGCAACCTTAAGCATGTTATCCACATGCCATGCTCATAACAAACAGACAGACAAACAGACATTAAGGTGAGCTGCTAGGTCGAAACGACCGAACACACCATCGGATGATCCAGACACAATGGATTCCAGACCACCAACTGAAAGGGATACCCAATCATGCATGCAGCTAGGGATAATACTGGCTACTCTGTACCTTTCAACATCAGGGGCCGGCACCAGTGATCACACACACGGTCTTGCCAAATAATGCATAACAAGACAGACAACTTTAAGGCCAGAAATGCAAATTGAAGACAGAGAACTTTAAGGCCACTCGTCAATCCCATAGAATTCGGAGCTGCGCTCTCCTGTGGACTAGCAATAGAAAACACCACAAACTGTGCCCCATGCTTTGACTACCTTGCCTTGCATGCAAATAGGGTCTGCTGTTTAATGCACACTGTACTACATCAAGGTGGCCATGCTCGGCGGCATCCCTTAAAAAAGCGCCCCAATCACACCCCTGCTCCCGCAACCACTGACTCTCAAATGGCCCCCACCAGCTGCAATCCCACAATTTGACATTAAAACCCCATGCTTTTGTGCATTGAAGCATATAGCCAAGTCCCCTCTCCCAGCAGCACTATCACATACCGGTACCAAGGACGTCCAAGGCCAGCCAATACTCTGCAGCCACTGCAGCACGTGTAGGTCGCTGGCACGTGCTGCTACGTGAGGCGCTTCTAAGCAGTCACAGCACCCGTGCTGTTCTACTACCCACTGAAGCAGCTGCAGGTTATGCAAAGATGCTGCAGCAGCAACTGCGCACTGCCGACAAGGGAGGCCATGGGCACCCCTGCTCTGTAGCCCACCTGAGCACCTCAAAGTGCCTTCCTTCTGCTGCTGCATAAGTGGTGTCGTCCTCCAGGGGGCAACCATCAGCTCTAGCCCATTGCAGCAGCTCTAGATGGCCCCTCTTGGCTCCGTTGCGGCACGCGTGCTCCTCCGCCCAACATCCCCATTCGCACCCATTCTCCCTAGCCCACTTCAGCAACTCCATAAAGCCCCCAGCAGCTGCTAGTATACAGAGCTGCTCACCCCACTCACACCCATTTTCCCTAGACCACTTCAGAACCCCCAAGTTGCCACCCATTGCAGCTGCCTGGCAAACACCATCTGTCCCCAGTCCATTGGGTTTCTGGAGTGCGCAGCCACTGCCTTCTGCCCACTTCAGCAACTGTAAGCGCCCATTTCTGGCTGCTGGAGCGGACACATCGGAATTCCAGCAGCAGCCATATTCACAAGCCCACTGCAGGACCTCCAAGTGACCCCCCTCTGCTGCTGCTGTACAGGTGCCAGGACCCCAAGAACATCCCTCCTGCCTCAGCAACTGAAGTACTTCTGGATGACCCCCTGATGCTGCTGTATCACTGGTTCGAGGGTCCCAGTGGCAGCCCTGCTGCCTAGCCCCTCGCAGGGTCGTCAACTGCCCCACCTTTGCAGCAGAGATCATGAACTGCTCCTTCTGCTTGTAGCTGAGGTGCTGGAGGCCTAAACCTGGCAACGCCCGTGGAACAACTTCTGCACCTGGACCGATCTTCTTGCGGCATGTAGCTAGCTGTTGATCAGCCCAGGTAATAAAGCGCTTGTTGAGAGGCTTCACACTGGGCCCGACATGGATTGCAGACAGGTAGCGGAAGGTGCTTTCCATGGAGGGCTGATCAAGCTCGGAGAGTCCGTGGCGACTCATCGTGAAGTTTACTATCAGGCTCTCTAGCTAAAGGCACAAGTCTGGAACGCACGGAGCAGAAACGTTACCACATTATCAGGCGCCAGATAAGGTGGACCAGTGTGCTTAGCACACCATAGCTACGAAGATGAAGGTCTAAAGACGGCGCTGATTCTGAACCGCTTTAGTCCCTCGAGTCGGCTGGGGTGTTGCAGAACAAAGGAAGTGGCTAGTGTGCTTCCGCTTTTCGGCTGCTCGAGTCCGGCCATCTCGATGCCCACAGGGGAATGACTAAAGCAGGGAATCAGTGACTACGATACAACCGATACAATATCCTCGACGTTCCTTGTTGCATCACTCTACCCTGTTTTGATTACCTGTACCCAATCTCCGAATGTGGCACCCGTACTGCCAATAACCGCTTGGTTACAGGCTGCTTTAAGAAGCTTCGCGTGCCTCTCTTGAAGTCCTATGCCCCTAAAGGGGCTTGCGGTCTGACTGTGTACACACCAGGGCTAGTGCTAGCCTGCTAACTGGGGCATGCGTGAAACGGTTGCTCGCGCAGCCCTGTGATACTTGGTCCTGCTCCTGCTGTGCGTGCATAAGTCTAGGTTATCCTGCCTGCCAGCGTGCCTGCGTGCTGCCCTCCGACGTCTGCTAGCCCGTTGCTTGTGCGTGCCATTCGGTAAACGTCAGCTTTGTGGCACTCGGTCTCGATAAGCACAGTACTTGCATCAAGATGCAAGAGTTTTGACTGCTGAGTTAAAAAGGCTGTCGTCGCACGGCGTGGCAGAGGAGTACGTGATGTGGTCACAAGCTGTGCCTGGAGCAGGAGTTGCCCACCACCAGTTGGCCTGCTGCACAAAAGGAAACGTAGACCACATGGAGCTTTGACTCATGGGGAGGCCTCGGGCGATGGCAGATGGTATGAAGGTGAGCTACCCGTGACTAGAGATCATGCAGCCGTGGTACATAAGAGGCGTAGTGCTGCACCTGTGGGGTCCAGTATGGCCATGGCATGGTTTTCTGACTGCCAAGCTGTTGACTTTTGCCTGGGGCTGCGTGGTGAGCAACTATTGCAACTATTGCATAAGCAGTCAAGCATCATTGCTGGCACTGAGGGATGTTTGTTCCTGAGCGGGAAGTTCATATGTGAAGGAGGGAGGGGGTTCACAGTGACAGCACTTTACTTTCCTATCAGATGTGGATAGTGTGAATTGGGAAAGTGACTGGGACATCTTGCAAAATCCAATTTGCAAGACGTTCTGCCTGCGCGCAGGCGCAAAATTACGCTATTTGCGATATAACTTGCAAGATTTTAATTTGCAAGATCTCCCAACCACTTTCCAATTCACACTAGGATGTGTGTAGATGATTAAGTCTTAGCATAGTTACGGGCCTTTAAGTACTTTCAGCTTTAAACACGGCTGAAGGCAAGTTGCTAAAGAGTAATAAACCTGCCCCTGTGCCAGCAAGACCTCTGCCTGACTTCATGGCAGTAATATGGGAGCACAGGCCTAGACAAGCAACTATGTATAGCATGTGGCAAAACAGATACTAGAGGGGAAGCTTTGAATCTGCAATGCATTCTTAGCTGCAATGCAAACAAGCTACGAAACGCAATCTCTAATCACCAGTGTGTTGCTATGCGGTTCGTGGGAACTACATCAGGTGCTACCGTCTGGTAATACCCTGTGACTTTTAGTACTTAAGCAAGGCATCAAAGTGCTTGGCTTGCTGTTGACTGGGTTAGCTTTCAGCACAGGGCAAGCCAATTGGGCTGGCCTGACATGCATTGGCTGGCAAGGGATCAAGAGAGGGCTGTAGCAGCCAATTCTTGGACAAAACTTGTCAGTGTGCCATTGGAGTCTTAAGTTGGCTCGCTCTGGGTGGTGCTGCGCCCACCGACGCCCCACTTTGATGGGGCCATTTGGTAACCTGGTACTCTCTGACTAAGCTCTGGAATTAAACAAACCAAGAGCCTGGCTGTGTCCGTTGAATACATGGGGTGATTAAAACTAGGCTTGATCTAGAGTTCAGCATTGGCACATGCAAGGGAGAACCAATGCCGATGCATTAGCCACGTGCACACCACATATCAAGGCAAGGCAGGGTTTGGGGCAGGGTAGATTTGAGAAGTAAATGTCACATGTTTGCATAGCTTCAGTAGCTTTGTCCGAACCTACTTGCTAAGCGCGAGCCCAGCAGCAGTGCTGCGGCAAGTATCCCTGGCATTAGGGATACAGACCACAATACACCTCATGATTGAAACATCGCAAGTGCCTGCATTGATCACACCATAGATGGACAACTAGTGAGCTCTTGTGCTGTCTGGAAGTGGCTAGATGGAAGTTATTGCAGCATTGATTGAAAGCACATGGGGCTGCCCGGCTGCAAAGCTGGATGGGCTACGATCCATATCTTTCCATTGATGTATATGTTCATTCCCGCAGCCCTGCCCTCAGCCCTTTTCAGCCAAATACCAATCACCAAATGGCCCCATCAAAGCAGGGCGCTGGTGGGGGCAGCGCCACCCACAGGAGCCGACTTAGGCTCCAAACGCATCCTCAAGCTCCTGTCCAAAACTGACACAATAGCTGCCCCCAGCCCACCCGAGATCCCTTGCTAGCAAATGTATGTCAGGCCAGCCCACTTCGACTTGCCATGTGTTGACTAGGGGACCCAGCCAACAGCAAGCCAAGCAGTTTATTGCCTTGTTCAGGGTCATGACATGCATACCCTTGAGCCACAATCACATACCAGAAGCTAGCTAGCGTTGGCAGGGCCCCCTCTTGTCAGCCCTGTACGTCTGTGCTTTGCATGAACCCTGTCCCATCACTTCCATGACTTTGCCTATGCTTTGTGCCTATCCTTGTTGCGCCATTGCCCCGCCCATGCTTAGATTATTACCTGCACCAACCCTCCAGCTCCATTGCATTGGGGGCAGTGGTGTATGCAGGGAGACAGGGCAGGTGTGCCCTTGTGTAGCAATACCTGTTCTGCCCTGCCCTGGGTATGCCCTATGGGTCCCCAGTGGCCCGGGACAGTGGGGGAACTAAAGGTCTGCAGGTACACCATCTGGGGTTGGGTTCATTCTCTGCTCAGAATCGATGCACCATCAACATGAGGCTATGCAGGGTGAAGAGACAGGTAGGTGTTGGCTTTAAACAGACCTTGACCCCAAGCAGACTGCACTTATACAAGCCCGTTAGCAAGCCCCTTCTTGATTACCCTTGAGGCATGCTGCTGTTCTGAGTGCTACACTGGCCCTCCAGGCTAGGTGCAGCAGCACTTGAAGGGTGTCCTTCCTGGAAGGGCACCTCCATCGCTGCTGCACCTAACGGTGGACTAGAGAGAACTGCGCAGAGAACTACGTCGACAACTACGCAGAGAAGGCGGGAAATCCATTCTTGCATACGTTAAGGGAGTGGGCCCTTCTCTAAAACAGACAGGCCCACCCCATTCGAAGCCCAGAACACATGAGCGGGTGGCCTAAACTAGTATGACTACCTGTCATGATATGCCATATCAGAAGATGCTAGGCCCCACACCTAAGCTGTTGCAAATACAGTGATGTGGTGTGGGTTGTCTTTGATATGCATTCAGACTACCGGTAATGACAACATAGTTCTACGCATGAAGTCAAGCAGGTAGAAAGAACCATTTAAAACCTCTGCTGCCCCAATGGGGACATGAACCTCCCCCCTTTCTTGAGGAATACGAGGGCTTAGAAAGCGCAGGTGTACGCAAAAGTTGCCCCAAACAGCATTGATTGGACGTCATACAATATGACCAGGATGAACACACGCATTCCTAACCTCAGCTGAAACAAGTTTCGCCACAGATTAAAATGCATGCTTGCATGGCCCAGATACTCGACCAACCTCCTCTTTTGATGTGCTCCTGCATTCAGTCCTGAGTTATCAGACATTTTGGCCAAAGTTTGTAAGTACTCTGGCTTGGCCACGCTGCTCCAAAATTCTACCTGCTAAGGCTAGTAATGTCCTTGTGCGGAATTTGTACCACCATTCAACCTTCGTCTGGTCCAGCCAGCTAGCTAGAGGTCTAACACCAGCTTCTGCCGTCAAAACCTCATGGCAGATGTTTGGCTTGCAATGCAGTAATTCCTCCCTACTTGGATCTTAAGCATCTTTAACCTCGATGCTGGTTGCCAACTGGAAAGATGGCCAGATGCCCAGATGCCATACACATTTTCTCAAGTAACATCAACCAACCGTTCCACCACAAAGAACAAAGGAAGACCAACACATGCAAAAACCTCAACTTAACACACTCCTCCAATCGCACTTGCATGGGCAGGCACATGATCATTTCTGATGATGTAATCATGTATAGATTGCAGCACAGAGTCTACATGATGGCTTTTTTTGAAACAGATAATCATAATCACTAGCATCTGTACTTCTTTGCAGAGCGCACTTACTGTCTTGGATGCACAGCAGGTGAGTCCGGCTTCTGGGTGGCAGCTGATATGGTTACCTGCAGATCGACTGGAGGCTGCAGCTCCTGCCAGCAGTGGTGAGCCCCTACTCCTGGTGGTGTTTACTGGCCTGCTTCATGGGAGGGCAGCCAAGGCCTCAGGGTTAACATGGGAAGTATAGGAATGGGGGTAACACTGCTCCAATGTCTCGTAGCCTGACGGGTGCAATACTGTATCATATCGTAATGCAGATTCTGACATGGCATGGCACGCACAAGCAACGGGCTAGCACACGTCGGAGGGCAGCACGCAGGCACGCTGGCAGGCAAGATAACATAGACTTATGCACGCGCAGCAGGAGCAGGACCAAGTATCACAGGGCTGCGCGAGCAGCCGTTTCAGGCATGCCGCAGTTAGCAGGCTAGCACTAGCCCTCCGGCTAGCCCTGGTGTGTACACAGTCAGACCGCAAGCCCCTCTAGGGGCATAGGAATTCAAGAGAGGCACGCGAAGCTTCTAAAGCAGCCTGTAACCAAGCGCTTATTGGCAGTACGAGGTACGGGTGCCACTGATTGTATCGGTTCTCGTCACTCAACTGATTCCCCTGCTTTACTCATTGCCCTCTGGGGCCTCAAGATCATCCGTACTTTAACCGTAACGAGCTCGGATCTCTAAAAAATAACTGCCCTATAACCTCAAAGCCCTGTCGACCCTGATCACCCCGCCAGGCTGGCCAGAAGCTATCGCATATCTTACAGCTGAATGCAGCAACTGGCCTCGTATCACAAAGCATATCGCATTCTCCAGGTTCAATTGGGTTTGGCATCGACGGCGAGGCGGGTGCATCTACGCTCTGCACGGGAGAGCGAAGCTAGGCCGGCGCCTTTGTGAATGATCACCTCTACAGACACTCCAATGTATAATTGCGTGAGGACACAGTTGGGATCTTTTAAGCACATTAGCACTTGTCCAAGCTCCCATGGGCCTGCAGACGAGTCAGTTGGAAAAGCAGCAGGACGATAGTCTTGTGCCAGCTAACACAACAGCCAGAGCCAGCTTGTCAATCGGTGCGGATGACAACTCCCTCAACAGCGAATCCCCACATGCCACTCACGCACAGCATTCGCGCAAGCAGCTCTGGGCAGCTGGTGCGCCTCGTCCCTGTCCTGGTGCGTTGAGCTGAATACGTGTACTTCCCTTTACAATCATGGGGTTCTACGTACTTCATGACCCCGATGCAAGACAGCCTTTTCATGCTCAGGTTGGCGCAGCATCAGTGTACAGCGAAGTTGGAGCCTTGTGCTGTGCTAGGTTTTCTGCACTGCTGATTGAAGCTATCTTTTTAATTGCATGGCTGAACCTAAGGTGAGATGTGCACTGACTCGGGTTCCAATGTCAAAATCACAGTTGGAGCTGTGTAGAAGGATTTGGAGCAGTATCAGCAGCAAGCACATGATCACTGCTATGAAAATTAAGCTGAAGGGAATCTAGAATCCTATTGAGTGTCAGTGCCAACCATTCAGCAGCATCGCCATAAGGATTCGTGATCCCCCGTCTTTGGCTGCATTGATGGCAGCACCACTGGTAGCAGGCGCCATTTGACTTAGCTGAAACTGCAGCTCAAAAGTCAGCCATGATCCTGCCATGGCAAGTATCTACCAGTACATGCACCTTGCAAGCTGCAGACAGGATACCTGTCCAACCAAGGCTGCTGCACGTCCCCATCAGCAAGTTTTTGTCCATTTGGAGCAAAGCTAAGGGCACCCCTGTCACAGGGCGCCTGTGGCAGCACACACAACATACCACAATGCGCGACAGGAAGTGCTCTAGATTTCCACCACAGTAACCTTGAGAGCGCAGGCTAGCAAAGGTCACAAATTGACTGCACAGGGAAGCATTTAACACTGCTCCTTGCTATAACTTTACCGCGTCTGCCTGCCGTCTTGCAGTCATGACGCTTGTGATGCAGAGACAGGCGTTGACCATACCAAACCTGAATCGATGGTCAACCTCACTGGGAATCGAGCAGCAGTGCTGGTGCTGTCTAAAGCGTTCCTGGCAGGCGGCTTGCTGCTGCTGGGTTGGGGCATCAGCAGTGCTGGGGATAGCAGGATAGCAGCAATGTTGGGGATTGCCATTGCTTGTGGATATGTATACCAAGGGCCGCCCTTCAGGTAGGAACTGGTCCTAGGAGGAGCAGGTATCTCAAGTGTATTGCTAAAAGCTCACAGGAGGCACAGAGGGGGTAGCTATGGGAGAAGCTGGTTTCTGACCCTAATGTTTGATCCAAAGTTGCAGATGCTATAAACAGTGTTGATGAGGAGGAGCTGCATGCATTCAGATATATGGCGCAGCATATAACAAGCTTTTGGAATATGAGGAATGTTTGTGGTCATTCTGATAATGCATGAGTTTCGTGCGTACAGCTGGGCTCACAAGCCGTTCTTTTCTCCAAGTAGGAGGAATGGCTCGTAAACCTGTTGGGGCAGCGAAGGTTTTGGATCTTACCCGCTGGACCACACTGTCTAGGCATATGTTGTCATCTGCATATGATCGCATACGGAAGGCATCCTGTATGTCGTTCCACCTCGATGTTGTTTCTGCAACAGCTTAGTTGCGGGGCTTGTTGCGCATTTGCTATGGCCTATCATGAGATGTCAAAGTATGGTACAACAAACTGGTCGGAGTCATGTGGGGGGTGCTGCACGGCCCGGAAAGCTGTCCAGTGATCTATCTCATGTTTAGTGTAATATCTGAGGAGGTGGGGCAGCGTCCACAGATGGCGTGGTTGGGAGGGAGGATGTGGAGGGAGAGAGAGGGGGCAAAGGGGGAGGGAGGAGGGGAGGGGGGAGGGGAGGGGAGGGGGGAGTTAGGCTGTTAGGAATAGATGAGGGTATCAAGGGGCTGGAGTGGGGCATTGCTGTTTGGCAGCCGGTAGCGGGAGCCAAAAAGGCACTTAGCACATTGGGTGACAATGACGGAAGGCCCTGGGGCCCAGCAAGGGAATTGGGACTGTTACAGGAGATGGGGATGGCTCCTTTGCAGGATGCCCGTTCTCCTGGCTTTTGACAGTAATGCGTCACACTGAGACATGCTGCATAGTAGATTGCAAAAGAAACAACTCACAGAGGTGTATGCGTCCATATTACTATACCCCTTCAGCCTGCAATCAGACCATGCCAACATTTCAATATCTGTAAAGTATGTGAAGAGCAGAGATGTAAAAACAGAAAGAGGTCTTGTAATAGTCTGTATTGCCTATTCTCTCCGCTCTTGTTGTCTTGGCGCTCAGTATCGGTCACTCTCAACACCTATAACAAACTTGTGGGAGTCAAATAGCGGGTGCTGCATGGTTCGATGGCTGTGCATCTCATGTATTGCCTGTTGCAAGGGTTGGTGTCTTGTTATGTTGTTGCCTTTGCCACTTCAGGTTCAGCTACATGGGTATGGGTGAACCTCTGTGCTTCATGGCCTTTGGACCACTTGCGACAGCAGCCTTTTACCTAGCACAACTACCACCATCAGCAGGAGCAAATGCAGCAGCAGCAGTAGCAGGGAGTGGAACAGCAGCAGCAGCAGCGGGTGTGGCCTCTGTACCTGCCGTTGTGTGGGTGAGCAGTGTGCTGGTTGGTATCACAACAACTGTCATCTTGTTCTGCAGTCACTTCCATCAAATCAAGGGGGACACAGCAGCGGGGAAGAGGTCACCATTAGTGCGATTGGGGACGGAAAAAGGGTGTCAGGTGGGTGGCTGTGTGGGGGTGTGGGGGAGGTTTTGGATGGGATGTAGCAATGGGTGCGACTCTTTCCAAGGGCAGCTGAGTTCTGTGCTTGATATGCCTAAAGGGAGATATTTTGAAAGGAAATGTTGTGTGATGAGATTGTTGAGCGTAAGGTAAGCTTACAGGGTCGGTCCATGCAATTTTGAGAGATCCAGTCTCATTTTACGCCGGTCATCTATGCGAGTTGCTGGTGGACTAAATGACGTGCATGCCTGTCTTCAGCTGCTAAGTTCTTAGTCTTCATTGATGCGGTGCTTGAGTTCGCATTTCCTGTTGTAGGCAGGAGAAAAGTGAGACTGTGCAACACAGGAAAAAATTGTAAATATAAACATTGGTTCAGGAAGGTGCCTGTGGTCTTTGGTTACACTTGCTGGGTAATGTCATGTTAAGATGAAGGTCCCTGCATGCTGGGGAGGCATTGAAAAGGCACGGTGCATAGTGTAGATGAGCTGCAGTGGTATGAGCTATAGGCTTTAATACTTTAGACGTGGAAGCTATTGCCTAGCTATCAGAGGAACCCTGCCCAGCATAATTGTGTCACTACAGGTCGTTTCTCAAGTGACATGCACAGGTACATGTTAGTAGCAGATTTACCAACACCCCCAAGAAATTGTCCTGTCCGTAAATTATTAGTTCTTAGCTGATTACCAGTATTGAACTCCCTCTGTTGTTCTGCCATCCTCCTTTGTGCTCACAGTAAAGTATATGATGCTAATGAGGTGGTTGACATTGTGATGAAGATCCTGGACCACCTACAGGTCAAGGAGGTGTGCTTGGTGGGTCACTCCTACGGCACCTTCATTGCTGGCGCCATTGCACGTCACCACCGCAAGCGTGTCCACAATGTGTGCCTGATTGACCCTGTCTGCTTCGGCATGTTCATGCCCCACCTGCTGTACAACTTCCTGTACCGCAAGCCAGCGCTGCCTACAGAGTAAGTAGGTTTTGGGGTTCTCCTATGCCTGCAGTGGATACACATGGTCATTTTTCCAGGGACTAATTCCTCTGTGCATGTGATTGGCCAGCGGTGTTTCTGCAGTGACCTCCACCAAAGATATGCGTTACTAAAGAGAGCTGGTTCTATGTGTTGAGTAATGCTTAGTGCCCCAAGGACCCTTATGACCGTAGCAAGGCTGGTTCTATGTTGCGATTAAGACGGAGTCGCCTGTTGGCGAATGCGATGACATGATCCCCATATGTGTGCGCGAAGGTTTGCAAGCCTAAGCAGACCCTCACACAGTCCAGGCAGCCAGGTGCCTGCCATATCATTGTCATTTAAAGGTTAAACCATCTAAACTAACGGTTAGAGCATTCCTGAATCTCATGTGCTGTTTGTCCTTGTGCAGCATTGTGCAGTACGCGAAGGACAGCATCCGTGGGATCGCTTCTGCAGACATGCATGTGTGTGCCACCTTCCCCCATCGCTTCTACTGGTCTAACCTGAACCTGTGGCCTGAGGACCTCCCCAAGGGCAGTGTGGTCATGCTGAGTGGCAAGGACGACCTCATGGACTCTGCAGAGGTCAAGGAGATGTTGGACATCGCAGGACATGTCAAGGTGAGGGCTGCGGGCTGGGGTCCTGGCAGCTGCTGCCTGCTGTGGCCCCAGCACAATCACTGGTTTAGACGTCAATGCTTCTAGACCTTGTATGCAGGGTGACCAAAATGGGCGTGGTAATGCATTGAGCTGCACGCCATAGCTAGCTGTAGGGTTTTCACCTGGCTGCAGGTCTTCTGGCTCCAAGAGAAGCTTCATCATCACTGGATGGTCGACACAGAACCTTAGTTTATTCTGACTGTTTGTGAGGCTCTGCTGAGACAAAATGCAGAACCGCCCTTCAGCACAGGTTTCCACTAAGTATAGCTCTACAGCTACCTAGGTACCGGTATAATGTTTTCTACAGCCAGCTGAAACATGGTTCCTTTCTGCTTGTGCAGGTGATGTTCAACCATGACTTCACCCATGGGCAGTTCCTGTTGGACTCTGGTGTGAAGGCCACCATTGTGAGTGAGGTGCGCACCATTCTTGCCCGCAGTGGTAGTGCTGTGGTACATGCTGCTAAATCCCTGCTGGAGAAGACCATGACCCATGACACTGGCGAGGAATGTACTGGGGGGAGACATCTTCCACGTGCGCATGGCAGAGGGTGAGTGGGAGCCTGGAAGATGAAGGGGTGCTGGAGATGGGTATCTTGTGAGCGTACTGTGGGTGGAGGTAGATAGATACAGGGTAGAGACAGGCGGAGCGGCCCTATCCCCTGTTGCTGGGGGCATAACAAGTAACACTGTCCAATAACAATTCAATGTATAGTACAGTACATGCAGGAGGTATGCAAACCTTACCATGTAGCATGTGCTTGTGTTTACTGTGTTATGTTGCAAGGGTGGGATCATGAGGATAGTGATTTTGGGTTTTGAAATGACGCCAGCATGATGCCTGCAATGCCCGTGAGGGCCCCATTTCTTTCTGGTGGCATGTCAGCTCACATTATTTGATCCCAGTCCAATCATGCAAGTGCCTGCAGCTGTCTGGTTAGGCAGGATAACTGATGTCTTGCAGCTGACTAGAGAAGGGATGTCCTGCCGATTGACTGTCATTGCGTCCTCTTGCTGTGGTGTAGGTATGTTGAGGACCGCACCAACCGCCTGATGCCCACCTTCACTGGTAACCTGGCCACAATGCTCAGCATGTCCCACAGCCAGTCCTTGACACCCCTGTAGCCGTCATCAACCCTCACAAGAAGCCTTCAGATATCCCCAAGCCCCTTGGCAAGGACTCCCAGGCCATGAATAAGGCACAGGTGGGACATCATGTACACAGCCATAGCAGTGGTGGCGGCGGCAGCAGCACACAGCGACCAGCAGAGGTTGGCACCAAGCTCATGCACACATTCTCCAGGCCGATCCGGAGACGTATGGTGAGGAATTTTGTGGCGCCGGCGATGGTGGCAGGGGAGGCCAAGGGAGGACAGCTGGCAGCAACACCCAGTCCTGTGGGGGCGAGTGTGGGTGGGGCAAAGCCCAGGAAGGGGGAAAGGTCATCTGGGGGTGGTGGGAGGAACAGTAAGAGGATGCCGTCTGTGGGGGAAGAAGGGCTAGAGAGGGCGGTTGCTGCCACTCCTGTGGCCGCATGTGTGGCTGCTGAGGTGCAGTAGGGGAGATCCCTTGGAAATTGAGGTATGGGTTCGTTAACAGGTGCCAAAAGAGGGGGGGATGTGATAAGAAGATACAGAAAGGAGGGTTTTAAGCAGAGAGGGGACTGGTCATCTCAGTGTTGTGCAAGATGTTAATGAATGTGAAAACCGAGGCAATAGAAAAGAGCTATTCTAGCATTCCCATGCAGTGTTATTCAAGCGAGCTTGTCTCTTGCTAGATGTGTTTGAGGGCAAAGTCTTCCAGCATTGCACTACTTTCGCATTTTTTGCAGGATGGATAGATAGACCTTCCTTCGAGCCAGGAATTTTGATGATAGGTGTGGAGCAGTAATGGCCGATGTTTTGAGAGGGTATTGTCTGGGTGCTCTGGGTTGTTTAAGCAAGCCATTGCTGCTGAAAGTCTACAACATGCAGTGCAGCATTCTTTGTGCTTCCTACTGCAGTTCGTCAGCGCACGGCTATGGTGTGCCATTTTGTGACAACAGCCGTATGGGCCCCCTGTGGGACAAAATCAATCAATCAATCAAAAACGCAAGACCAGCAATGCCAATGGCCAAACAAACCTAGGCCACAAACACAAGGCTCCTGATCACAATCACGAAGCCACACAACCGATGGTGGATTTGCCACACACAAGCTGAGGCTAGATGCAACGGCGTGCACACCAAGGGGAAGCAAACACCACCACTAAAACCCAAAACCTGCTCCACTTCCATCACACATGGGTGGCGGGGAGGCAGCAGGATCAAGCACCACCCTAGTAGGGGCTGGAGGTGGCTCCCACCACCAAGGTACTGGTGAACCACCATCCTCCCAGCCACTGAAAGGCACCACATAGCGCTCCACATGCTTATCAATAGCTTGCTTAGTGCGCCTTCTACACCTCACTAACCGTTGGCTTTCCCAAGGGTGCGTAAGATCCCACAACCTCTTCCTCCAAGCACTCTTAATCTGACATGAAGCCTCCCAGCTCCCCTCATCTTGACCAAGCACCTTCAGATCTGCACACACGCATTTCTCCCAGGTATGGCGAGGCCTACCCACTGGCCTCGTCATGTCACCATGTAATGAAGAGAACAACGCAATATGCGGCAACCTGCCCTCCTCCATGCGGCCCACATGCCCCAGCCACCTCAGCCTATTTGCTGTGATGTATGCTGACAAGGTGGCTACCCCACATGATTTCCTGATATGCTCATTGGTGTGCCGATCTGACAGCCTGACCCCCAGGATGCTCCTAAGGCAGCTAGAGTGCACCCGCTCAAGCTTTTGCGATTGCACTTTGGTCAGGGACCAACACTCACTCCCGAACAGCAGAATTGGCAACACATATGCCTTGTAACACTTCACCTTCGTAGCCAATGACAGATGCTTGGTACCCCACATCTTTTCAAACTGCTTAAACCTCCCCACAGCCTTACCCCTCCTGATATTCAACTCCACATCCAACCTGCCATCAGTCACAAGCACACTTCCCAAGTACTTGAACTGTGACACCTCTTTTACCACACCCTCACTGATAACCACCTCTGGTCCTTGCTGCACTGGCACATCCCCCTCCTTCCAATCCTTGTCAATGGACAGGATCTCAGTCTTGCTTGCATTGATGCGCAACCCAAGACTAGCAGCAACCTTGTCCATCACCTGCAGCATGACCACCAACTCCTCCCTGCTGGGACTTAGCAACACCATATCATCTGCATACAGCAGAACAGACAACAGCTCCACACACCCACCACTACCACACCCATCACGCTCAAGTTTCCCATCTGCATGATAGGCTAGCTTCACCCCACATCCCTCCGGCATCTGAGCCATTGCCTGCCGAACCACAAAGTCCATGTAGATGTTGAACAGCAAGGGAGCAATGACACATCCCTGCCGCACCCCGCCATGCACATCAAACCACTCAGACACCACACCACCCATCCTAACAGCAGCCTGTGTGCCAGTATGCAAGTCCATCAGCAACTCTATCAGCTTTGTGTGTACCCCGTACACATGCAGGATGCGCCATAGCGTGTCTCGCGGTACAGAATCATATGCCTTACGCAAATCCACAAAAGCCATGAATAGAGGCTGATCGAATGCTACAGACTTAGAGATGACCTGGCGTATGGTGAACAGAGCATCAGTGAGGCCCCTCCCCTTCCTAAAAGCAGACTGGTTATCAAGCAGTTGTGCATCGATATGAGAACTGATCTTAGCCAAAATGACCAAGACATACACCTTCCCCGGTATACTTAGCAAGCTTATCCCCCTATAGCTATCTCTCACTTTGCGCTCTCCTTTGCCTTTATACAGTGCCACCAACAGTGCACGTTTCCACTCCACTGGCGCTTTCCCTGACTCCCACACTCTGAATCGATTCTGTCTGGCAAGAGAGTTACTGTTTTGTTTCGTTGTGAATGGCAATCTGGCACCAGTGCATAATCTTGTTTGTATATCTAACATGAATGGTGAATGATGATATGAAGATAATCTTGGGAGTCTTGGGTGCTAGAGACACGTATGCTTGAGTGTTGTGATCACAGCCCCTTCCCACCATTTGTATTTGGTCGTTTCGACCTAGCAACACGGGACTGAAGGCGGCTACCACACCTTGAAAATGTCTACCTTCTGTTGGTTGCGTATCTGCGTAACCGACCAAACCGACCCCCAGGACGGTGATGCGGTTGCCCAGCAGAGTGTGAGTAATCATCCTTCTAGTTGGCGAGTAAACAAACATTTAATGTGAGTAATAGTATGCGTCGTGTTGGCCTCGCTAAGGCAGGATGGACGCAGCAACCGCCGAGCTGGGCCTGAGTCTCCAAAAGTTCAACATCTCAGGCCCTGCAGTTGCTATTCATCATTGTTTGCCGGCATAGCCACTATTCAATTGCAATCGATTGGGGAGCTCGTGGTGATCTAGATATGCTTTATTGTCTACTGCTAGCTGTATAACCGACAAACAAACATCTAAGGTGTAACAACCGCAAACGGGGCTGCTAGGTTGGACTGTCCAAAGATTTCATTTTCATTTACATTTCTGCGTATCAATGCTGGCCGGTGGTATGGAAGCCATTGTCTTTGGATCCATCCGATGATGTGGTTGGTCGGTGTAACATAGCAGCCCTGTAGCGGTTGCCACACCCGTGAAAATATGTTGGCTTGTGTGCCTCACCTGGGCGGGCATCACGGTTATCCCGCTGCATGACCTTCATGGGGCGGTCAAGAACATTGCACGTGTGTAGGATGTAGAAAGAAACTTCAGATCATACGTGATCCATGTTACCAGGGGCGTTGCCCATATTCAACCATCATGAACCCGCAGCATTGCCACTGAAGCCTTCCGTGTCATCAAGGATAGCCCTGGGTGGGCACCGTCATCTACATGACATATGAGAGAGCCCCAAATTGCAATCCCTGCACTGCATGCTCAGTTGTGAAATTTCAAGTTCAGTTCAGGCGGGGTGCCACCGGTCACGGCGTGCTAACGTTGTTTCAGACAGGCAAGGAAAACACCCTTCAATGAGATGCGGCCGACAGAACGCCCAGATACATTGCAGTACCAGTCCCCATCTCCTCAGTCTCGGGCTTGAACTCCTAATGGTCCTCAGCTCCACTTGGATGCGACTTCAGCACCAGGGACATAACGCACTCGATGTGCCTTGCGTCCTTACGTATTTGAGGACATCATAGTTTAAGAGCCTTTACCTGCACATCGGGGGTAATATCGTGCCACTGAGCTCTAGCAGTCTAACGGCGTTGCCATGTCTGCTTCGGTCAAACAAGAAGCTGGTCTTCTGCAAGTCGTCCTTCAGAACGTGGGGCTTGATGTCTTAGACCTGGCGAAGCTTTGCTTATCCAGCGCCGGGCTGCGCAGCAGGATCCTGATGGTCATGGGCGACAAAAAGGCCTTGGCAGGCTTGGTGAAGCAGGCCCTTGGTAGCGAGAGAGCCCGCACCAGCAGCCTGCACCAGAAGCGTGCTTTTGCTCTTCAGTGGCTGAGGAAACAGCTTGACCACAAAACAGCGGCAGCAGCTCTGGAGGAGCTCACAACGGTAACGCTGGTCAACACCCCTAACGTCCCACTAACCATCGCCACCGTGTTGGTGCGCGACTGGGGAGTCCGTCCATCGTGCGAACAGCTAGTGCAAGCAGCGCGAAATGCAGTGCCTGGAGTGGAAGCCTGGGTCAAGGCTGTGCTGGCGGTCCAACTCAACAGTTTTCCTATGTGGATGCAAGCTCTCTCTGAGGTAAGATCTATCACAGAGTTTCTGTCACGGGTGTCAAGCATCTCTCTCAGTCACATCAGCCAGTTGTCCTATACAACAAGAATGTGACATGTAGTCGCAGAGGAGCTTGATAACATGATCCATGCAGAGTGCCTTGCACTCATGTCAGTCTTGGTATGGAACTGGGAGTATATCAGGGTGCCACACCAAGGATTAGACAAGGCCCTCAAAGCTTGGTGTGAAGCAACTACCTCAAAATTTTCCCATCCTCTTGGTGTACTAGGCACAAGGGCTGCCTATTACGGTGTGCATGCCTCTGGTACACTATGGGTCCACGTCTGGAAATTGACATGTAGTCTAGTAGATCAAGGGCAAGTACCTGCCAAGTGGATGCCTGCGTAAAGAGACTTTTGCAAAGCCGGATTGCTCTGAGATGCCCCAAAAGTTCTGATGGCTTCCCCTTCTGCTGTGTACAGGGAAGCCAGCCTCGTCATGCACCTGATGCTGATGCCGCAACTGTCCTCGTTTACGGCTGCAACATGTTGAAGCGACAACCCTCTTCAGCAGTCCTGTCCATCTTGCCTCTATCCTCATACTACGATACCCGTGACCCAGTGTTGACAGAGGCCCTGATGAGGACGGCCATCCTCAGAGGCCAGACCAGCATCTTCTCCAATATCCTCAGCAAAATGACCCTGGGCGATAATGTAGCAGGATCCTTCACATCATATGAGCTGCTTCTGACTGCCATTCAGCCTGACATGGAGGCCTGGGACATCGCTGAGGTTCTGTTGGGGTGGGGTCTTGATAATGTATACCGGATCTGTGACCTACTACGACATGCAGCAGCATCTACAGCCAAGGGTACAGCCTTCGTGGTAAAGAAGGTCCGGAGTGTTAAGCACGTTGGGGCAGATGTCCTTGGAGATGTGCTTGCACAGGTGGTGAAGCACCCAGGGGCATCTGACGCTGTGGTGCTGCTCTGCAAGCTCCCTGCTGCCCAGCACATCAGTCCTGAGGACCTGGCAAGAGCTCTGCAGGTTGCTTTGACATCAATCTCGGGGCATGAGACGCTACCAGTTCTCCCGACACTGCCTGCAGCACCCCAGATGGGAACAGAGCTACTTGTGGAGGTGATTCAAGTTGCCCTAACCAACCACAAGGGCAGGGCCCATGTCAGGACCCTGCTTAAGCTGCCTGCAGTGAAATGCATGGAGCCCAAGGTCCTAGCAACGCTGCTGAAGGCTGCCATGTGTAATGGCGCAATGGCTGGCTTCGTCTTGGAGTTCTGTTCCCTACCTACGGCACAGCAGATTGGGCCAAGTGACCTAGTAGAGCTGCTACACCTGGCTTGTGGCCATTCTGGGTCCATTATCAGTGCTATAGCAAAGCTCTGCCTGTTGCCTGCTGCTCAGCAGCTTGGTGCTGAACCCTTGGCCAAGCTGCTCAAGGTAGCTGTGTGCAACCCAGCTGCAGGGCCCCTTGCTATGCATCATCTGTGCAGGCTTCCTGCCATGTTCCGTATCCCAGGGGAAGTGCTCGCAAAGCTGTTGATGGTTGCTTTACAGCATGGTGGGAGGTTTGATGCTGTGCTAGTCCTTGTGCAGCTGGATGCTGCTAGGAAGATAGGGGTACAAAGCTTGGCAGAGCTGCTGGAGCTGGCATTACCAATTACCAATTACCAAATTTCCCCGTCAAAGCGGGGCGCCGGTGGGGGCAGCGCCACCCACAAGGAGCCAACTTAGGCTCCAACGGCATACTCAAGGTCCTTTCCAAAACTGACACAATGGCTGCCACCAGCCCACCCTAAATCCCTTGCTAGCTGCTGGAGCTGGCATTAGCTCAGCCCCAAGGGCATGTTCCCTTGAAGTACTTATGTACTTTGCCAGCTGCTAACAAGCTACCTAGGAGTAAGCTGCTGGAGCTGCTACAGCTGGTAGCTATGGGTTCTATGAGGGCTGCATAACAAGGTTTAAGCGTGAGGATTTAAGTCTGCAGACTGCTTCCTTTCAGGTATAGTTTGTAAGTGAGGATGTGCACCGTTTCCCATTTTACATTGTGGGTCCTATGCGAGGCAAATGCCTGTCCCGTAATTGATGAAAACACCACATTGCTGCTTTTGAGTGTGCTGACGAGATGAACACGGCACCCATCACATTTATGGTGCCTTGGCTAGGAGGATGGAGGATGTTGCAAATATCCTGATGGATCTGCAGAAAGGGCCTGAGTGCCTAGTTGTAGCACTGGTTGTAGTTACAACTTGAGTGACTGTAATGGTGTTTAGAGATCCTTGGCGTAGCGTGATTGCATCGCGTGTATGAATGCATTGCATACCCAAAGCTACCCTCTCTTGCCAGTGTGTGGCCACAGCATGTACGTATGTAGTTGCATGCTTGTGGCCTGGCATAGACTCTTTTGGTGCCATCGCCAGTCGTTGCGGTAGCACGGGGCGCTGTCCTGCGTTCTCGTTTGCTTCCCTTCATTCTCGGTTCCGTGCCGTCTTTGGTTGAGTTAGGTCGTGTTAGGGCTTCATTCACATGTCTGGCGGAGGTGCTCCGGCAGCAGAGTCTATGCCAGGCCACAAGCATGCAACTACATACGTACATGCTGTGGCCACACACTGGCAAGAGAGGGTAGCTTTGGGTATGCAATGCATTCATACACGCAATGCAATCACGCTACGCCAAGGATCTCTAAACACCATTACAGTCACTCGAGTTGTAACAACAACCAGTGCTACAACTAGGCACTCAGGCCCTTTCTGCAGATCCATCAGGATATTTGCAACATCCTCCATGATCTGCTTTGTTTTGGCTGAGGTTCAATTCACATGGGCTCATCCAGGAGCCCTAACCAGACCCATGCAGGGAGGCACCATGCCTTTGTGCTCAACCATGCACCACATGCATTACAGCGCCACCATGTTGTGTCCAACCACAAAGAACCACAAGAAGTGTTTGAGGGGCACCTGGGCTATGCACACTGCCAACCATGCAGAAGCAAGCAGGGGGCCAGTCAAATGCAAGTAATAGAGAAAGCAGGCACCTTGCCTAGCCTCTTACTGCACTTCTACCAACCGGCTAACAGCCCTACTGCCCAACCAACCCCAAACAACAGGCCCGGACCAAAGGCCCAAGCCAAAAAGGAGAACCGTAAAAACATCTGCGGGGCGGCACAAACCATTGAGGCAGCAATAACTCCAAGTTAACCTGGTACACCAGACTGCGCCAAGCTCAATAAAGAACTCGGGCAGGCCCACCAAGAAGAAAACCATGGCTGCCCCACTCTCAAGTTGTGCCCTGTATACCCCGCAGCATCAACGCCCTCGCACTGAGCAAATTCCACCCATTGCACAGTCCCAGCCTGGACGAATAGAGCCAACCGATCATGCTCCATGTGGCCAAACGCTGCAGCAAGTGCTGCAACTGGCGTGGAGAATCACACCCCCATGCTACTGGATCCAAAGTGTGCCCAGGGCACCCCACTACAATCGCCAAATGCACAACATCACCAGACCCTGCATTCTTCCTAAAATACCGAGTCACCTGCAAGCAAAAGTGACCCATATCTACCACAACGTCACTTTGCATTCATGACGTATGCCCCTGTACAAGGTATACAATGAACATGGATGAAGTGGATACATGAGCATAGCTGCCATGTTATGCTAATGAGTAAATGCCATAGGCAAGACATGCATCATCTACCAGAAACAGCATGGACACCGTATGCATATAGCCACAAGCCTTGGGCAGGTATCGCCTAACCGATCCCCACTCACTAGCAGAGCATGCTATCCGACCGGCGCCACCAGCAGCGCATACATGAACCAATGCATACATGAACCAAGGTATGCATGTAACGAGTTGCCAGAAGCAGAGCATACATAACAACTACATGCATGCTAAACATCCTCAACGACGAGATGCAGAGTGTGCAGCACGCACCTGCAACAACAAGGCAAGGCTAACCGGCCAGAGGCAGAGCGGTCCTAACGCACTTGCAACCAATGATATGCAAATCCTAACGGCCAGAGGCAGGGCAAACGTCATATACCCGCCACAACAGGAGATGAATGAGCAGCCAACGGCAGAGCATGCAATTATCCACCTGCAACAGCAGGCCATGCAATAGACATGCAAGAGTCTACGCCAAGCCACAAGCAAGTAGGTATATGCTGTGGCAAAACACTGGCAAGAGAAGGTAGCTCAAGGGTGTGCAATGCATTCATACAGGGTGTTGCATAATGAATGTGCCAGCTAACCTTAGCTCCCATGGTTCCAGTCTTTATTCTCATGAGTGGCAGTCAGGTGGCTTTGGTGAGGCTCCCTCTCTAGTACAGCAGCATGTGGGGGCCTGGCTGCTTGGGTGTTGTTTGCACATGTTTGTTTGGAGTGCAATATGGGCACCTGTGCACTTCACCCAGTTGCTGTGCCAACCAAACCCTGGATGTTTTGCTACATCCCACTGTGGTGCCTAATCCTTGGATTGCAGTGGCAAGGGGATAAGGCTGCAGCGGAGGCAAGTCTTGTTTCATTACATGCTGAGGGGTTGAGGCATGCTGATAGGCTGCTCAGTTCTAGGGCTCTTTTGTACCAAATGCTTTCGGCGTGACCCCTTTGTCACAGCAAAATTTTCCAGCTTGTCTTGACAATGTGGAGTATGGTGCTGGAAACACACTGTGCAGTGGTGCAGGCTGTGATGAATGCACTGGTGTGGTCGGCTGTTGCAGGGCCAAGGTTGGGTGCTTGGTGTTTAAGCATCCTCACAAGTGCTTTTTTTGCACCTTCAGCCTATGGCTTGACCCCATCTTTCAGCTCCTGTCCTAGTATTAAAGAGGGGCTCCCTTCAGGGCAGGGCCCATCCTTGGTGCAGGCCCTTGCATGCTTGTTAAGCATGGTGCCTATGGGCATTGCTTTGCTGGGTGGCTGCTACCTGCCCTTCAGAGTTGGCCCCTTTTGGGATGGTTGATGGAGCATAAGTCCTAGCTCACTTGTCTGATTGCCTTCAAACCACTTGCAGCTGGTGGGCAAGGGTCCCAGCACACATCATAAGTCCAGGGACTTAGACACATTTTTCGGAAATTTTCAGGCCCAAATTCGCACGTTTGCCTCCTCAAAATGGGCATTTTCAGCGCAGCCCATGATCAACTTTTCACCAAGTCAGAATTGGCCATACACTCCTTGAGAGCAAAACATAGTAAATCATCAGACAAATGCATAGCCAGAACCGCCGTGCAAATTGGGCATGCATGTGCTGTGCCATAATGGGCGGGTCACCCCGAAAAGTTACACCTCCGGCCTCTCACTTGTCGAGTCAGCCGAAGCACCCCGCCACCGGCACGTTCATTTCGCAACACCCTGTGGAAGCAACTTAGAAGTCTATTCAACGCCAGCTCAAGGCAGCAATTGATACAGACTTGCTCTCATTCTACACAACTTTGCAAGCCACATTGACCAGCTGTGCCACTTACGACACTGATGTCCCTTGGCCTTTGCAGGTGAAACCTGTCTACTTCCGAAATGGCCAGGTTGACGCTGCAAGATAAAG
The DNA here is from genome assembly GCA_963556185.1 of Pseudopediastrum boryanum. Taxonomy (NCBI): domain Eukaryota; kingdom Viridiplantae; phylum Chlorophyta; class Chlorophyceae; order Sphaeropleales; family Hydrodictyaceae; genus Pseudopediastrum; species Pseudopediastrum boryanum. The sequence goes on from OY744500.1 coordinate 4,749,013, forward strand.
TACATTTGGTTAATACCTACGATGCTTGTCAAAGCATCTCAGAGACTGCTGTACAGTGTAGAGTGTGCCGTGCGACAGCACGCCGGTGCATCAACCGGTGGCGAAACGAACAGAGTTTAGAAAACAAGCCAGGGACAGGCAGGAAAGCCATACTTTCAGAGGCAGCTGCGCTTCATGCTTCGAATCTATTAGATGAGGGCCAGCAAGGAGGTGCTCAGCAGGTGGCCAAGCAGCTGTTGGCGGAGGGGCTTGTGTTGGCGGAGGGGCTTGTGCCGCGGCTTGTGCATAAGTCCACTGTAATTCGTGCAGCAAGGAAAGCAGCCGAAAGTGAGGGGTGCAAGATGGTGGTCTCCAAGCGGCGTCCTCCGAAGGAGCTAACCAAGGATACCAAGAAGAAGCGCCTGCAGTTTGCTAAGGAAAACAGCAAGACCTCTTGGGGCCATGTCCTCTTCACAGACAGGAAGAAGTTCTACTTTCGGTATCCTGGTTCCAGCGTTCAGCCCTGCAGGTGGCAGAAAGTTGGCCCAAACAGGCCAAAAAAACATGGGGCCTACCAGCCAAACAAGCCCCAGTGCCTCAATGTGTATGGTGGAATCACCACGCATGGTGTTACTCCCTTGCATCAAGTTGCTGGCAGCAGCAAGAGCAAGCCCTCCTTTAAGAATAAGAAGGGTGAGCCAGCCAGGAACATATGTGCAGCACAGTACAATAGTGTGCTAAGGGAGACCCTATTGCCTGGGGGTCAGCGGTTGTTTAGTGGACAAGGAATCAGTTGCTGGACTCTGCAACAGGATGGTGATCCAGCACATGTGGATGCTCCAGGTGTGGTGGAAGAGTGGAGCAAGAAGAACAAGTCCAATGCAAGACTGCTGCCAAATTGGCCTCCCAACTCACCAGATCTCAATCTTATTGAGAATGTCTGGGGTTACGTGCAAGCGAGAGTTGATGCATTGGGTTGCCAGTCCTTTGAGGAGTTCAAGGAAGCTGTGCACAAGCAGTTCCAGGCAGTCCCCTCCTCAATGCTAACACATCTGTTCAATAGCATGAAGGGCAGGATTGCCTGTGTGGTAAAGAAGCAAGGGGATAAGACAGGGTACTAGGTATGGAGCATTCAAAACCTCCTGTCACAGTGGAAGCAACTTAGAAGTCTATTCAACGCCGGCTCAAGGCAGCAATTGATACAAACTTGCTCTCATTCTACACAACTTTGCAAGCCACATTGACCAGCTGTGCCACTTACGACACTGATGTCCCTTGGCCTTTGCAGCTGAAACCTGTCTACTTCCGAAATGGCCAGGTTGACGCTGCAAGATAAAGTACATTTGGTTAATACCTACGATGCTTGTCAAAGCATCTCAGAGACTGCTGTACAGTGTAGAGTGTGCCGTGCAACAGCACGCCGGTGCATCAACCGGTGGCGAAACGAACAGAGTTTAGAAAACAAGCCAGGGACAGGCAGGAAAGCCATACTTTCAGAGGCAGCTGCGCTTCATGCTTCGAATCTATTAGATGAGGGCCAGCAAGGAGGTGCTCAGCAGGTGGCCAAGCAGCTGTTGGCGGAGGGGCTTGTGCCGCGGCTTGTGCATAAGTCCACTGTAATTCGTGCAGCAAGGAAAGCAGCCGAAAGTGAGGGGTGCAAGATGGTGGTCTCCAAGCGGCGTCCTCCGAAGGAGCTAACCAAGGATACCAAGAAGAAGCGCCTGCAGTTTGCTAAGGAAAACAGCAAGACCTCTTGGGGCCATGTCCTCTTCACAGACAGGAAGAAGTTCTACTTTCGGTATCCTGGTTCCAGCGTTCAGCCCTGCAGGTGGCAGAAAGTTGGCCCAAACAGGCCAAAAAGACATGGGGCCTACCAGCCAAACAAGCCCCAGTGCCTCAATGTGTATGGTGGAATCACCACGCATGGTGTTACTCCCTTGCATCAAGTTGCTGGGAGCAGCAAGAGCAAGCCCTCCTTTAAGAATAAGAAGGGTGAGCCAGCCAGGAAGATATGTGCAGCACAGTACAATAGTGTGCTAAGGGAGACCCTATTGCCTGGGGGTCAGCGGTTGTTTAGTGGACAAGGAATCAGTTGCTGGACTCTGCAGCAGGATGGTGATCCAGCACATGTGGATGCTCCAGGTGTGGTGGAAGAGTGGAGCAAGAAGAACAAGTCCAATGCAAGACTGCTGCCAAATTGGCCTCCCAACTCACCAGATCTCAATCTTATTGAGAATGTCTGGGGTTACGTGCAAGCGAGAGTTGATGCATTGGGTTGCCAGTCCTTTGAGGAGTTCAAGGAAGCTGTGCACAAGCAGTTCCAGGCAGTCCCCTCCTCAATGCTAACACATCTGTTCAATAGCATGAAGGGCAGGATTGCCTGTGTGGTAAAGAAGCAAGGGGATAAGACAGGGTACTAGGTATGGAGCATTCAAAACCTCCTGTCACAGTGGAAGCAACTTAGAAGTCTATTCAACGCCGGCTCAAGGCAGCAATTGATACAGACTTGCTCTCATTCTACACAACTTTGCAAGCCACATTGACCAGCTGTGCCACTTACGACACTGATGTCCCTTGGCCTTTGCAGGTGAAACCTGTCTACTTCCGAAATGGCCAGGTTGACGCTGCAAGATAAAGTACATTTGGTTAATACCTACGATGCTTGTCAAAGCATCTCAGAGACTGCTGTACAGTGTAGAGTGTGCCGTGCGACAGCACGCCGGTGCATCAACCGGTGGCGAAACGAACAGAGTTTAGAAAACAAGCCAGGGACAGGCAGGAAAGCCATACTTTCAGAGGCAGCTGCGCTTCATGCTTCGAATCTATTAGATGAGGGCCAGCAAGGAGGTGCTCAGCAGGTGGCCAAGCAGCTGTTGGCGGAGGGGCTTGTGCCGCGGCTTGTGCATAAGTCCACTGTAATTCGTGCAGCAAGGAAAGCAGCCGAAAGTGAGGGGTGCAAGATGGTGGTCTCCAAGCCGCGTCCTCCGAAGGAGCTAACCAAGGATACCAAGAAGAAGCGCCTGCAGTTTGCTAAGGAAAACAGCAAGACCTCTTGGGGCCATGTCCTCTTCACAGACAGGAAGAAGTTCTACTTTCGGTATCCTGGTTCCAGCGTTCAGCCCTGCAGGTGGCAGAAAGTTGGCCCAAACAGGCCAAAAAGACATGGGGCCTACCAGCCAAACAAGCCCCAGTGCCTCAATGTGTATGGTGGAATCACCACGCATGGTGTTACTCCCTTGCATCAAGTTGCTGGGAGCAGCAAGAGCAAGCCCTCCTTTAAGAATAAGAAGGGTGAGCCAGCCAGGAACATATGTGCAGCACAGTACAATAGTGTGCTAAGGGAGACCCTATTGCCTGGGGGTCAGCGGTTGTTTAGTGGACAAGGAATCAGTTGCTGGACTCTGCAGCAGGATGGTGATCCAGCACATGTGGATGCTCCAGGTGTGGTGGAAGAGTGGAGCAAGAAGAACAAGTCCAATGCAAGACTGCTGCCAAATTGGCCTCCCAACTCACCAGATCTCAATCTTATTGAGAATGTCTGGGGTTACGTGCAAGCGAGAGTTGATGCATTGGGTTGCCAGTCCTTTGAGGAGTTCAAGGAAGCTGTGCACAAGCAGTTCCAGGCAGTCCCCTCCTCAATGCTAACACATCTGTTCAATAGCATGAAGGGCAGGATTGCCTGTGTGGTAAAGAAGCAAGGGGATAAGACAGGGTACTAGGTATGGAGCATTCAAAACCTCCTGTCACAGTGGAAGCAACTTAGAAGTCTATTCAACGCCGGCTCAAGGCAGCAATTGATACAGACTTGCTCTCATTCTACACAACTTTGCAAGCCACATTGACCAGCTGTGCCACTTACGACACTGATGTCCCTTGGCCTTTGCAGGTGAAACCTGTCTACTTCCGAAATGGCCAGGTTGACGCTGCAAGATAAAGTACATTTGGTTAATACCTACGATGCTTGTCAAAGCATCTCAGAGACTGCTGTACAGTGTAGAGTGTGCCGTGCGACAGCACGCCGGTGCATCAACCGGTGGCGAAACGAACAGAGTTTAGAAAACAAGCCAGGGACAGGCAGGAAAGCCATACTTTCAGAGGCAGCTGCGCTTCATGCTTCGAATCTATTAGATGAGGGCCAGCAAGGAGGTGCTCAGCAGGTGGCCAAGCAGCTGTTGGCGGAGGGGCTTGTGCCGCGGCTTGTGCATAAGTCCACTGTAATTCGTGCAGCAAGGAAAGCAGCCGAAAGTGAGGGGTGCAAGATGGTGGTCTCCAAGCGGCGTCCTCCGAAGGAGCTAACCAAGGATACCAAGAAGAAGCGCCTGCAGTTTGCTAAGGAAAACAGCAAGACCTCTTGGGGCCATGTCCTCTTCACAGACAGGAAGAAGTTCTACTTTCGGTATCCTGGTTCCAGCGTTCAGCCCTGCAGGTGGCAGAAAGTTGGCCCAAACAGGCCAAAAAGACATGGGGCCTACCAGCCAAACAAGCCCCAGTGCCTCAATGTGTATGGTGGAATCACCACGCATGGTGTTACTCCCTTGCATCAAGTTGCTGGGAGCAGCAAGAGCAAGCCCTCCTTTAAGAATAAGAAGGGTGAGCCAGCCAGGAACATATGTGCAGCACAGTACAATAGTGTGCTAAGGGAGACCCTATTGCCTGGGGGTCAGCGGTTGTTTAGTGGACAAGGAATCAGTTGCTGGACTCTGCAGCAGGATGGTGATCCAGCACATGTGGATGCTCCAGGTGTGGTGGAAGAGTGGAGCAAGAAGAACAAGTCCAATGCAAGACTGCTGCCAAATTGGCCTCCCAACTCACCAGATCTCAATCTTATTGAGAATGTCTGGGGTTACGTGCAAGCGAGAGTTGATGCATTGGGTTGCCAGTCCTTTGAGGAGTTCAAGGAAGCTGTGCACAAGCAGTTCCAAGCAGTCCCCTCCTCAATGCTAACACATCTGTTCAATAGCATGAAGGGCAGGATTGCCTGTGTGGTAAAGAAGCAAGGGGATAAGACAGGGTACTAGGTATGGAGCATTCAAAACCTCCTGTCACAGTGGAAGCAACTTAGAAGTCTATTCAACGCCGGCTCAAGGCAGCAATTGATACAAACTTGCTCTCATTCTACACAACTTTGCAAGCCACATTGACCAGCTGTGCCACTTACGACACTGATGTCCCTTGGCCTTTGCAGGTGAAACCTGTCTACTTCCGAAATGGCCAGGTTGACGCTGCAAGATAAAGTACATTTGGTTAATACCTACGATGCTTGTCAAAGCATCTCAGAGACTGCTGTACAGTGTAGAGTGTGCCGTGCGACAGCACGCCGGTGCATCAACCGGTGGCGAAACGAACAGAGTTTAGAAAACAAGCCAGGGACAGGCAGGAAAGCCATGCTTTCAGAGGCAGCTGCGCTTCATGCTTCGAATCTATTAGATGAGGGCCAGCAAGGAGGTGCTCAGCAGGTGGCCAAGCAGCTGTTGGCGGAGGGGCTTGTGCCGCGGCTTGTGCATAAGTCCACTGTAATTCGTGCAGCAAGGAAAGCAGCCGAAAGTGAGGGGTGCAAGATGGTGGTCTCCAAGCGGCGTCCTCCGAAGGAGCTAACCAAGGATACCAAGAAGAAGCGCCTGCAGTTTGCTAAGGAAAACAGCAAGACCTCTTGGGGCCATGTCCTCTTCACAGACAGGAAGAAGTTCTACTTTCGGTATCCTGGTTCCAGCGTTCAGCCCTGCAGGTGGCAGAAAGTTGGCCCAAACAGGCCAAAAAGACATGGGGCCTACCAGCCAAACAAGCCCCAGTGCCTCAATGTGTATGGTGGAATCACCACGCATGGTGTTACTCCCTTGCATCAAGTTGCTGGGAGCAGCAAGAGCAAGCCCTCCTTTAAGAATAAGAAGGGTGAGCCAGCCAGGAACATATGTGCAGCACAGTACAATAGTGTGCTAAGGGAGACCCTATTGCCTGGGGGTCAGCGGTTGTTTAGTGGACAAGGAATCAGTTGCTGGACTCTGCAGCAGGATGGTGATCCAGCACATGTGGATGCTCCAGGTGTGGTGGAAGAGTGGAGCAAGAAGAACAAGTCCAATGCAAGACTGCTGCCAAATTGGCCTCCCAACTCACCAGATCTCAATCTTATTGAGAATGTCTGGGGTTACGTGCAAGCGAGAGTTGATGCATTGGGTTGCCAGTCCTTTGAGGAGTTCAAGGAAGCTGTGCACAAGCAGTTCCAGGCAGTCCCCTCCTCAATGCTAACACATCTGTTCAATAGCATGAAGGGCAGGATTGCCTGTGTGGTAAAGAAGCAAGGGGATAAGACAGGGTACTAGGTATGGAGCATTCAAAACCTCCTGTCACAGTGGAAGCAACTTAGAAGTCTATTCAACGCCGGCTCAAGGCAGCAATTGATACAAACTTGCTCTCATTCTACACAACTTTGCAAGCCACATTGACCAGCTGTGCCACTTACGACACTGATGTCCCTTGGCCTTTGCAGGTGAAACCTGTCTACTTCCGAAATGGCCAGGTTGACGCTGCAAGATAAAGTACATTTGGTTAATACCTACGATGCTTGTCAAAGCATCTCAGAGACTGCTGTACAGTGTAGAGTGTGCCGTGCGACAGCACGCCGGTGCATCAACCGGTGGCGAAACGAACAGAGTTTAGAAAACAAGCCAGGGACAGGCAGGAAAGCCATACTTTCAGAGGCAGCTGCGCTTCATGCTTCGAATCTATTAGATGAGGGCCAGCAAGGAGGTGCTCAGCAGGTGGCCAAGCAGCTGTTGGCGGAGGGGCTTGTGCCGCGGCTTGTGCATAAGTCCACTGTAATTCGTGCAGCAAGGAAAGCAGCCGAAAGTGAGGGGTGCAAGATGGTGGTCTCCAAGCGGCGTCCTCCGAAGGAGCTAACCAAGGATACCAAGAAGAAGCGCCTGCAGTTTGCTAAGGAAAACAGCAAGACCTCTTGGGGCCATGTCCTCTTCACAGACAGGAAGAAGTTCTACTTTCGGTATCCTGGTTCCAGCGTTCAGCCCTGCAGGTGGCAGAAAGTTGGCCCAAACAGGCCAAAAAGACATGGGGCCTACCAGCCAAACAAGCCCCAGTGCCTCAATGTGTATGGTGGAATCACCACGCATGGTGTTACTCCCTTGCATCAAGTTGCTGGGAGCAGCAAGAGCAAGCCCTCCTTTAAGAATAAGAAGGGTGAGCCAGCCAGGAACATATGTGCAGCACAGTACAATAGTGTGCTAAGGGAGACCCTATTGCCTGGGGGTCAGCGGTTGTTTAGTGGACAAGGAATCAGTTGCTGGACTCTGCAGCAGGATGGTGATCCAGCACATGTGGATGCTCCAGGTGTGGTGGAAGAGTGGAGCAAGAAGAACAAGTCCAATGCAAGACTGCTGCCAAATTGGCCTCCCAACTCACCAGATCTCAATCTTATTGAGAACGTCTGGGGTTACGTGCAAGCGAGAGTTGATGCATTGGGTTGCCAGTCCTTTGAGGAGTTCAAGGAAGCTGTGCACAAGCAGTTCCAGGCAGTCCCCTCCTCAATGCTAACACATCTGTTCAATAGCATGAAGGGCAGGATTGCCTGTGTGGTAAAGAAGCAAGGGGATAAGACAGGGTACTAGGTATGGAGCATTCAAAACCTCCTGTCACAGTGGAAGCAACTTAGAAGTCTATTCAACGCCGGCTCAAGGCAGCAATTGATACAGACTTGCTCTCATTCTACACAACTTTGCAAGCCACATTGACCAGCTGTGCCACTTACGACACTGATGTCCCTTGGCCTTTGCAGGTGAAACCTGTCTACTTCCGAAATGGCCAGGTTGACGCTGCAAGATAAAGTACATTTGGTTAATACCTACGATGCTTGTCAAAGCATCTCAGAGACTGCTGTACAGTGTAGAGTGTGCCGTGCGACAGCACGCCGGTGCATCAACCGGTGGCGAAACGAACAGAGTTTAGAAAACAAGCCAGGGACAGGCAGGAAAGCCATACTTTCAGAGGCAGCTGCGCTTCATGCTTCGAATCTATTAGATGAGGGCCAGCAAGGAGGTGCTCAGCAGGTGGCCAAGCAGCTGTTGGCGGAGGGGCTTGTGCCGCGGCTTGTGCATAAGTCCACTGTAATTCGTGCAGCAAGGAAAGCAGCCGAAAGTGAGGGGTGCAAGATGGTGGTCTCCAAGCCGCGTCCTCCGAAGGAGCTAACCAAGGATACCAAGAAGAAGCGCCTGCAGTTTGCTAAGGAAAACAGCAAGACCTCTTGGGGCCATGTCCTCTTCACAGACAGGAAGAAGTTCTACTTTCGGTATCCTGGTTCCAGCGTTCAGCCCTGCAGGTGGCAGAAAGTTGGCCCAAACAGGCCAAAAAGACATGGGGCCTACCAGCCAAACAAGCCCCAGTGCCTCAATGTGTATGGTGGAATCACCACGCATGGTGTTACTCCCTTGCATCAAGTTGCTGGGAGCAGCAAGAGCAAGCCCTCCTTTAAGAATAAGAAGGGTGAGCCAGCCAGGAACATATGTGCAGCACAGTACAATAGTGTGCTAAGGGAGACCCTATTGCCTGGGGGTCAGCGGTTGTTTAGTGGACAAGGAATCAGTTGCTGGACTCTGCAGCAGGATGGTGATCCAGCACATGTGGATGCTCCAGGTGTGGTGGAAGAGTGGAGCAAGAAGAACAAGTCCAATGCAAGACTGCTGCCAAATTGGCCTCCCAACTCACCAGATCTCAATCTTATTGAGAACGTCTGGGGTTACGTGCAAGCGAGAGTTGATGCATTGGGTTGCCAGTCCTTTGAGGAGTTCAAGGAAGCTGTGCACAAGCAGTTCCAGGCAGTCCCCTCCTCAATGCTAACACATCTGTTCAATAGCATGAAGGGCAGGATTGCCTGTGTGGTAAAGAAGCAAGGGGATAAGACAGGGTACTAGGTATGGAGCATTCAAAACCTCCTGTCACAGTGGAAGCAACTTAGAAGTCTATTCAACGCCGGCTCAAGGCAGCAATTGATACAGACTTGCTCTCATTCTACACAACTTTGCAAGCCACATTGACCAGCTGTGCCACTTACGACACTGATGTCCCTTGGCCTTTGCAGGTGAAACCTGTCTACTTCCGAAATGGCCAGGTTGACGCTGCAAGATAAAGTACATTTGGTTAATACCTACGATGCTTGTCAAAGCATCTCAGAGACTGCTGTACAGTGTAGAGTGTGCCGTGCGACAGCACGCCGGTGCATCAACCGGTGGCGAAACGAACAGAGTTTAGAAAACAAGCCAGGGACAGGCAGGAAAGCCATACTTTCAGAGGCAGCTGCGCTTCATGCTTCGAATCTATTAGATGAGGGCCAGCAAGGAGGTGCTCAGCAGGTGGCCAAGCAGCTGTTGGCGGAAGGGCTTGTGCCGCGGCTTGTGCATAAGTCCACTGTAATTCGTGCAGCAAGGAAAGCAGCCGAAAGTGAGGGGTGCAAGATGGTGGTCTCCAAGCCGCGTCCTCCGAAGGAGCTAACCAAGGATACCAAGAAGAAGCGCCTGCAGTTTGCTAAGGAAAACAGCAAGACCTCTTGGGGCCATGTCCTCTTCACAGACAGGAAGAAGTTCTACTTTCGGTATCCTGGTTCCAGCGTTCAGCCCTGCAGGTGGCAGAAAGTTGGCCCAAACAGGCCAAAAAACATGGGGCCTACCAGCCAAACAAGCCCCAGTGCCTCAATGTGTATGGTGGAATCACCACGCATGGTGTTACTCCCTTGCATCAAGTTGCTGGCAGCAGCAAGAGCAAGCCCTCCTTTAAGAATAAGAAGGGTGAGCCAGCCAGGAACATATGTGCAGCACAGTACAATAGTGTGCTAAGGGAGACCCTATTGCCTGGGGGTCAGCGGTTGTTTAGTGGACAAGGAATCAGTTGCTGGACTCTGCAGCAGGATGGTGATCCAGCACATGTGGATGCTCCAGGTGTGGTGGAAGAGTGGAGCAAGAAGAACAAGTCCAATGCAAGACTGCTGCCAAATTGGCCTCCCAACTCACCAGATCTCAATCTTATTGAGAATGTCTGGGGTTACGTGCAAGCGAGAGTTGATGCATTGGGTTGCCAGTCCTTTGAGGAGTTCAAGGAAGCTGTGCACAAGCAGTTCCAGGCAGTCCCCTCCTCAATGCTAACACATCTGTTCAATAGCATGAAGGGCAGGATTGCCTGTGTGGTAAAGAAGCAAGGGGATAAGACAGGGTACTAGGTATGGAGCATTCAAAACCTCCTGTCACAGTGGAAGCAACTTAGAAGTCTATTCAACGCCGGCTCAAGGCAGCAATTGATACAGACTTGCTCTCATTCTACACAACTTTGCAAGCCACATTGACCAGCTGTGCCACTTACGACACTGATGTCCCTTGGCCTTTGCAGGTGAAACCTGTCTACTTCCGAAATGGCCAGGTTGACGCTGCAAGATAAAGTACATTTGGTTAATACCTACGATGCTTGTCAAAGCATCTCAGAGACTGCTGTACAGTGTAGAGTGTGCCGTGCGACAGCACGCCGGTGCATCAACCGGTGGCGAAACGAACAGAGTTTAGAAAACAAGCCAGGGACAGGCAGGAAAGCCATACTTTCAGAGGCAGCTGCGCTTCATGCTTCGAATCTATTAGATGAGGGCCAGCAAGGAGGTGCTCAGCAGGTGGCCAAGCAGCTGTTGGCGGAGGGGCTTGTGCCGCGGCTTGTGCATAAGTCCACTGTAATTCGTGCAGCAAGGAAAGCAGCCGAAAGTGAGGGGTGCAAGATGGTGGTCTCCAAGCCGCGTCCTCCGAAGGAGCTAACCAAGGATACCAAGAAGAAGCGCCTGCAGTTTGCTAAGGAAAACAGCAAGACCTCTTGGGGCCATGTCCTCTTCACAGACAGGAAGAAGTTCTACTTTCGGTATCCTGGTTCCAGCGTTCAGCCCTGCAGGTGGCAGAAAGTTGGCCCAAACAGGCCAAAACATGGGGCCTACCAGCCAAACAAGCCCCAGTGCCTCAATGTGTATGGTGGAATCACCACGCATGGTGTTACTCCCTTGCATCAAGTTGCTGGCAGCAGCAAGAGCAAGCCCTCCTTTAAGAATAAGAAGGGTGAGCCAGCCAGGAACATATGTGCAGCACAGTACAATAGTGTGCTAAGGGAGACCCTATTGCCTGGGGGTCAGCGGTTGTTTAGTGGACAAGGAATCAGTTGCTGGACTCTGCAGCAGGATGGTGATCCAGCACATGTGGATGCTCCAGGTGTGGTGGAAGAGTGGAGCAAGAAGAACAAGTCCAATGCAAGACTGCTGCCAAATTGGCCTCCCAACTCACCAGATCTCAATCTTATTGAGAATGTCTGGGGTTACGTGCAAGCGAGAGTTGATGCATTGGGTTGCCAGTCCTTTGAGGAGTTCAAGGAAGCTGTGCACAAGCAGTTCCAGGCAGTCCCCTCCTCAATGCTAACACATCTGTTCAATAGCATGAAGGGCAGGATTGCCTGTGTGGTAAAGAAACAAGGGGATAAGACAGGGTACTAGGTATGGAGCATTCAAAACCTCCTGTCACAGTGGAAGCAACTTAGAAGTCTATTCAACGCCGGCTCAAGGCAGCAATTGATACAGACTTGCTCTCATTCTACACAACTTTGCAAGCCACATTGACCAGCTGTGCCACTTACGACACTGATGTCCCTTGGCCTTTGCAGGTGAAACCTGTCTACTTCCGAAATGGCCAGGTTGACGCTGCAAGATAAAGTACATTTGGTTAATACCTACGATGCTTGTCAAAGCATCTCAGAGACTGCTGTACAGTGTAGAGTGTGCCGTGCGACAGCACGCCGGTGCATCAACCGGTGGCGAAACGAACAGAGTTTAGAAAACAAGCCAGGGACAGGCAGGAAAGCCATACTTTCAGAGGCAGCTGCGCTTCATGCTTCGAATCTATTAGATGAGGGCCAGCAAGGAGGTGCTCAGCAGGTGGCCAAGCAGCTGTTGGCGGAGGGGCTTGTGCCGCGGCTTGTGCATAAGTCCACTGTAATTCGTGCAGCAAGGAAAGCAGCCGAAAGTGAGGGGTGCAAGATGGTGGTCTCCAAGCCGCGTCCTCCGAAGGAGCTAACCAAGGATACCAAGAAGAAGCGCCTGCAGTTTGCTAAGGAAAACAGCAAGACCTCTTGGGGCCATGTCCTCTTCACAGACAGGAAGAAGTTCTACTTTCGGTATCCTGGTTCCAGCGTTCAGCCCTGCAGGTGGCAGAAAGTTGGCCCAAACAGGCCAAAAAAACATGGGGCCTACCAGCCAAACAAGCCCCAGTGCCTCAATGTGTATGGTGGAATCACCACGCATGGTGTTACTCCCTTGCATCAAGTTGCTGGCAGCAGCAAGAGCAAGCCCTCCTTTAAGAATAAGAAGGGTGAGCCAGCCAGGAACATATGTGCAGCACAGTACAATAGTGTGCTAAGGGAGACCCTATTGCCTGGGGGTCAGCGGTTGTTTAGTGGACAAGGAATCAGTTGCTGGACTCTGCAGCAGGATGGTGATCCAGCACATGTGGATGCTCCAGGTGTGGTGGAAGAGTGGAGCAAGAAGAACAAGTCCAATGCAAGACTGCTGCCAAATTGGCCTCCCAACTCACCAGATCTCAATCTTATTGAGAATGTCTGGGGTTACGTGCAAGCGAGAGTTGATGCATTGGGTTGCCAGTCCTTTGAGGAGTTCAAGGAAGCTGTGCACAAGCAGTTCCAGGCAGTCCCCTCCTCAATGCTAACACATCTGTTCAATAGCATGAAGGGCAGGATTGCCTGTGTGGTAAAGAAGCAAGGGGATAAGACAGGGTACTAGGTATGGAGCATTCAAAACCTCCTGTCACAGTGGAAGCAACTTAGAAGTCTATTCAACGCCGGCTCAAGGCAGCAATTGATACAGACTTGCTCTCATTCTACACAACTTTGCAAGCCACATTGACCAGCTGTGCCACTTACGACACTGATGTCCCTTGGCCTTTGCAGGTGAAACCTGTCTACTTCCGAAATGGCCAGGTTGACGCTGCAAGATAAAGTACATTTGGTTAATACCTACGATGCTTGTCAAAGCATCTCAGAGACTGCTGTACAGTGTAGAGTGTGCCGTGCGACAGCACGCCGGTGCATCAACCGGTGGCGAAACGAACAGAGTTTAGAAAACAAGCCAGGGACATGCAGGAAAGCCATACTTTCAGAGGCAGCTGCGCTTCATGCTTCGAATCTATTAGATGAGGGCCAGCAAGGAGGTGCTCAGCAGGTGGCCAAGCAGCTGTTGGCGGAGGGGCTTGTGCCGCGGCTTGTGCATAAGTCCACTGTAATTCGTGCAGCAAGGAAAGCAGCCGAAAGTGAGGGGTGCAAGATGGTGGTCTCCAAGCCGCGTCCTCCGAAGGAGCTAACCAAGGATACCAAGAAGAAGCGCCTGCAGTTTGCTAAGGAAAACAGCAAGACCTCTTGGGGCCATGTCCTCTTCACAGACAGGAAGAAGTTCTACTTTCGGTATCCTGGTTCCAGCGTTCAGCCCTGCAGGTGGCAGAAAGTTGGCCCAAACAGGCCAAAAAGACATGGGGCCTACCAGCCAAACAAGCCCCAGTGCCTCAATGTGTATGGTGGAATCACCACGCATGGTGTTACTCCCTTGCATCAAGTTGCTGGGAGCAGCAAGAGCAAGCCCTCCTTTAAGAATAAGAAGGGTGAGCCAGCCAGGAACATATGTGCAGCACAGTACAATAGTGTGCTAAGGGAGACCCTATTGCCTGGGGGTCAGCGGTTGTTTAGTGGACAAGGAATCAGTTGCTGGACTCTGCAGCAGGATGGTGATCCAGCACATGTGGATGCTCCAGGTGTGGCGGAAGAGTGGAGCAAGAAGAACAAGTCCAATGCAAGACTGCTGCCAAATTGGCCTCCCAACTCACCAGATCTCAATCTTATTGAGAACGTCTGGGGTTACGTGCAAGCGAGAGTTGATGCATTGGGTTGCCAGTCCTTTGAGGAGTTCAAGGAAGCTGTGCACAAGCAGTTCCAGGCAGTCCCCTCCTCAATGCTAACACATCTGTTCAATAGCATGAAGGGCAGGATTGCCTGTGTGGTAAAGAAGCAAGGGGATAAGACATGGTACTAGGTATGGAGCATTCAAAACCTCCTGTCACAGTGGAAGCAACTTAGAAGTCTATTCAACGCCGGCTCAAGGCAGCAATTGATACAGACTTGCTCTCATTCTACACAACTTTGCAAGCCACATTGACCAGCTGTGCCACTTACGACACTGATGTCCCTTGGCCTTTGCAGGTGAAACCTGTCTACTTCCGAAATGGCCAGGTTGACGCTGCAAGATAAAGTACATTTGGTTAATACCTACGATGCTTGTCAAAGCATCTCAGAGACTGCTGTACAGTGTAGAGTGTGCCGTGCGACAGCACGCCGGTGCATCAACCGGTGGCGAAACGAACAGAGTTTAGAAAACAAGCCAGGGACAGGCAGGAAAGCCATACTTTCAGAGGCAGCTGCGCTTCATGCTTCGAATCTATTAGATGAGGGCCAGCAAGGAGGTGCTCAGCAGGTGGCCAAGCAGCTGTTGGCGGAAGGGCTTGTGCCGCGGCTTGTGCATAAGTCCACTGTAATTCGTGCAGCAAGGAAAGCAGCCGAAAGTGAGGGGTGCAAGATGGTGGTCTCCAAGCGGCGTCCTCCGAAGGAGCTAACCAAGGATACCAAGAAGAAGCGCCTGCAGTTTGCTAAGGAAAACAGCAAGACCTCTTGGGGCCATGTCCTCTTCACAGACAGGAAGAAGTTCTACTTTCGGTATCCTGGTTCCAGCGTTCAGCCCTGCAGGTGGCAGAAAGTTGGCCCAAACAGGCCAAAAAACATGGGGCCTACCAGCCAAACAAGCCCCAGTGCCTCAATGTGTATGGTGGAATCACCACGCATGGTGTTACTCCTTTGCATCAAGTTGCTGGCAGCAGCAAGAGCAAGCCCTCCTTTAAGAATAAGAAGGGTGAGCCAGCCAGGAACATATGTGCAGCACAGTACAATAGTGTGCTAAGGGAGACCCTATTGCCTGGGGGTCAGCGGTTGTTTAGTGGACAAGGAATCAGTTGCTGGACTCTGCAGCAGGATGGTGATCCAGCACATGTGGATGCTCCAGGTGTGGTGGAAGAGTGGAGCAAGAAGAACAAGTCCAATGCAAGACTGCTGCCAAATTGGCCTCCCAACTCACCAGATCTCAATCTTATTGAGAATGTCTGGGGTTACGTGCAAGCGAGAGTTGATGCATTGGGTTGCCAGTCCTTTGAGGAGTTCAAGGAAGCTGTGCACAAGCAGTTCCAGGCAGTCCCCTCCTCAATGCTAACACATCTGTTCAATAGCATGAAGGGCAGGATTGCCTGTGTGGTAAAGAAGCAAGGGGATAAGACAGGGTACTAGGTATGGAGCATTCAAAACCTCCTGTCACAGTGGAAGCAACTTAGAAGTCTATTCAACGCCGGCTCAAGGCAGCAATTGATACAGACTTGCTCTCATTCTACACAACTTTGCAAGCCACATTGACCAGCTGTGCCACTTACGACACTGATGTCCCTTGGCCTTTGCAGGTGAAACCTGTCTACTTCCGAAATGGCCAGGTTGACGCTGCAAGATAAAGTACATTTGGTTAATACCTACGATGCTTGTCAAAGCATCTCAGAGACTGCTGTACAGTGTAGAGTGTGCCGTGCGACAGCACGCCGGTGCATCAACCGGTGGCGAAACGAACAGAGTTTAGAAAACAAGCCAGGGACAGGCAGGAAAGCCATACTTTCAGAGGCAGCTGCGCTTCATGCTTCGAATCTATTAGATGAGGGCCAGCAAGGAGGTGCTCAGCAGGTGGCCAAGCAGCTGTTGGCGGAGGGGCTTGTGCCGCGGCTTGTGCATAAGTCCACTGTAATTCGTGCAGCAAGGAAAGCAGCCGAAAGTGAGGGGTGCAAGATGGTGGTCTCCAAGCCGCGTCCTCCGAAGGAGCTAACCAAGGATACCAAGAAGAAGCGCCTGCAGTTTGCTAAGGAAAACAGCAAGACCTCTTGGGGCCATGTCCTCTTCACAGACAGGAAGAAGTTCTACTTTCGGTATCCTGGTTCCAGCGTTCAGCCCTGCAGGTGGCAGAAAGTTGGCCCAAACAGGCCAAAAAGACATGGGGCCTACCAGCCAAACAAGCCCCAGTGCCTCAATGTGTATGGTGGAATCACCACGCATGGTGTTACTCCCTTGCATCAAGTTGCTGGGAGCAGCAAGAGCAAGCCCTCCTTTAAGAATAAGAAGGGTGAGCCAGCCAGGAACATATGTGCAGCACAGTACAATAGTGTGCTAAGGGAGACCCTATTGCCTGGGGGTCAGCGGTTGTTTAGTGGACAAGGAATCAGTTGCTGGACTCTGCAGCAGGATGGTGATCCAGCACATGTGGATGCTCCAGGTGTGGTGGAAGAGTGGAGCAAGAAGAACAAGTCCAATGCAAGACTGCTGCCAAATTGGCCTCCCAACTCACCAGATCTCAATCTTATTGAGAATGTCTGGGGTTACGTGCAAGCGAGAGTTGATGCATTGGGTTGCCAGTCCTTTGAGGAGTTCAAGGAAGCTGTGCACAAGCAGTTCCAGGCAGTCCCCTCCTCAATGCTAACACATCTGTTCAATAGCATGAAGGGCAGGATTGCCTGTGTGGTAAAGAAACAAGGGGATAAGACAGGGTACTAGGTATGGAGCATTCAAAACCTCCTGTCACAGTGGAAGCAACTTAGAAGTCTATTCAACGCCGGCTCAAGGCAGCAATTGATACAGACTTGCTCTCATTCTACACAACTTTGCAAGCCACATTGACCAGCTGTGCCACTTACGACACTGATGTCCCTTGGCCTTTGCAGGTGAAACCTGTCTACTTCCGAAATGGCCAGGTTGACGCTGCAAGATAAAGTACATTTGGTTAATACCTACGATGCTTGTCAAAGCATCTCAGAGACTGCTGTACAGTGTAGAGTGTGCCGTGCGACAGCACGCCGGTGCATCAACCGGTGGCGAAACGAACAGAGTTTAGAAAACAAGCCAGGGACAGGCAGGAAAGCCATACTTTCAGAGGCAGCTGCGCTTCATGCTTCGAATCTATTAGATGAGGGCCAGCAAGGAGGTGCTCAGCAGGTGGCCAAGCAGCTGTTGGCGGAGGGGCTTGTGCCGCGGCTTGTGCATAAGTCCACTGTAATTCGTGCAGCAAGGAAAGCAGCCGAAAGTGAGGGGTGCAAGATGGTGGTCTCCAAGCCGCGTCCTCCGAAGGAGCTAACCAAGGATACCAAGAAGAAGCGCCTGCAGTTTGCTAAGGAAAACAGCAAGACCTCTTGGGGCCATGTCCTCTTCACAGACAGGAAGAAGTTCTACTTTCGGTATCCTGGTTCCAGCGTTCAGCCCTGCAGGTGGCAGAAAGTTGGCCCAAACAGGCCAAAAAAACATGGGGCCTACCAGCCAAACAAGCCCCAGTGCCTCAATGTGTATGGTGGAATCACCACGCATGGTGTTACTCCCTTGCATCAAGTTGCTGGCAGCAGCAAGAGCAAGCCCTCCTTTAAGAATAAGAAGGGTGAGCCAGCCAGGAACATATGTGCAGCACAGTACAATAGTGTGCTAAGGGAGACCCTATTGCCTGGGGGTCAGCGGTTGTTTAGTGGACAAGGAATCAGTTGCTGGACTCTGCAGCAGGATGGTGATCCAGCACATGTGGATGCTCCAGGTGTGGTGGAAGAGTGGAGCAAGAAGAACAAGTCCAATGCAAGACTGCTGCCAAATTGGCCTCCCAACTCACCAGATCTCAATCTTATTGAGAATGTCTGGGGTTACGTGCAAGCGAGAGTTGATGCATTGGGTTGCCAGTCCTTTGAGGAGTTCAAGGAAGCTGTGCACAAGCAGTTCCAGGCAGTCCCCTCCTCAATGCTAACACATCTGTTCAATAGCATGAAGGGCAGGATTGCCTGTGTGGTAAAGAAGCAAGGGGATAAGACAGGGTACTAGGTATGGAGCATTCAAAACCTCCTGTCACAGTGGAAGCAACTTAGAAGTCTATTCAACGCCGGCTCAAGGCAGCAATTGATACAGACTTGCTCTCATTCTACACAACTTTGCAAGCCACATTGACCAGCTGTGCCACTTACGACACTGATGTCCCTTGGCCTTTGCAGGTGAAACCTGTCTACTTCCGAAATGGCCAGGTTGACGCTGCAAGATAAAGTACATTTGGTTAATACCTACGATGCTTGTCAAAGCATCTCAGAGACTGCTGTACAGTGTAGAGTGTGCCGTGCGACAGCACGCCGGTGCATCAACCGGTGGCGAAACGAACAGAGTTTAGAAAACAAGCCAGGGACAGGCAGGAAAGCCATACTTTCAGAGGCAGCTGCGCTTCATGCTTCGAATCTATTAGATGAGGGCCAGCAAGGAGGTGCTCAGCAGGTGGCCAAGCAGCTGTTGGCGGAGGGGCTTGTGCCGCGGCTTGTGCATAAGTCCACTGTAATTCGTGCAGCAAGGAAAGCAGCCGAAAGTGAGGGGTGCAAGATGGTGGTCTCCAAGCCGCGTCCTCCGAAGGAGCTAACCAAGGATACCAAGAAGAAGCGCCTGCAGTTTGCTAAGGAAAACAGCAAGACCTCTTGGGGCCATGTCCTCTTCACAGACAGGAAGAAGTTCTACTTTCGGTATCCTGGTTCCAGCGTTCAGCCCTGCAGGTGGCAGAAAGTTGGCCCAAACAGGCCAAAAAGACATGGGGCCTACCAGCCAAACAAGCCCCAGTGCCTCAATGTGTATGGTGGAATCACCACGCATGGTGTTACTCCCTTGCATCAAGTTGCTGGGAGCAGCAAGAGCAAGCCCTCCTTTAAGAATAAGAAGGGTGAGCCAGCCAGGAACATATGTGCAGCACAGTACAATAGTGTGCTAAGGGAGACCCTATTGCCTGGGGGTCAGCGGTTGTTTAGTGGACAAGGAATCAGTTGCTGGACTCTGCAGCAGGATGGTGATCCAGCACATGTGGATGCTCCAGGTGTGGTGGAAGAGTGGAGCAAGAAGAACAAGTCCAATGCAAGACTGCTGCCAAATTGGCCTCCCAACTCACCAGATCTCAATCTTATTGAGAATGTCTGGGGTTACGTGCAAGCGAGAGTTGATGCATTGGGTTGCCAGTCCTTTGAGGAGTTCAAGGAAGCTGTGCACAAGCAGTTCCAGGCAGTCCCCTCCTCAATGCTAACACATCTGTTCAATAGCATGAAGGGCAGGATTGCCTGTGTGGTAAAGAAGCAAGGGGATAAGACAGGGTACTAGGTATGGAGCATTCAAAACCTCCTGTCACAGTGGAAGCAACTTAGAAGTCTATTCAACGCCGGCTCAAGGCAGCAATTGATACAAACTTGCTCTCATTCTACACAACTTTGCAAGCCACATTGACCAGCTGTGCCACTTACGACACTGATGTCCCTTGGCCTTTGCAGGTGAAACCTGTCTACTTCCGAAATGGCCAGGTTGACGCTGCAAGATAAAGTACATTTGGTTAATACCTACGATGCTTGTCAAAGCATCTCAGAGACTGCTGTACAGTGTAGAGTGTGCCGTGCGACAGCACGCCGGTGCATCAACCGGTGGCGAAACGAACAGAGTTTAGAAAACAAGCCAGGGACAGGCAGGAAAGCCATACTTTCAGAGGCAGCTGCGCTTCATGCTTCGAATCTATTAGATGAGGGCCAGCAAGGAGGTGCTCAGCAGGTGGCCAAGCAGCTGTTGGCGGAGGGGCTTGTGCCGCGGCTTGTGCATAAGTCCACTGTAATTCGTGCAGCAAGGAAAGCAGCCGAAAGTGAGGGGTGCAAGATGGTGGTCTCCAAGCCGCGTCCTCCGAAGGAGCTAACCAAGGATACCAAGAAGAAGCGCCTGCAGTTTGCTAAGGAAAACAGCAAGACCTCTTGGGGCCATGTCCTCTTCACAGACAGGAAGAAGTTCTACTTTCGGTATCCTGGTTCCAGCGTTCAGCCCTGCAGGTGGCAGAAAGTTGGCCCAAACAGGCCAAAAAGACATGGGGCCTACCAGCCAAACAAGCCCCAGTGCCTCAATGTGTATGGTGGAATCACCACGCATGGTGTTACTCCCTTGCATCAAGTTGCTGGGAGCAGCAAGAGCAAGCCCTCCTTTAAGAATAAGAAGGGTGAGCCAGCCAGGAACATATGTGCAGCACAGTACAATAGTGTGCTAAGGGAGACCCTATTGCCTGGGGGTCAGCGGTTGTTTAGTGGACAAGGAATCAGTTGCTGGACTCTGCAGCAGGATGGTGATCCAGCACATGTGGATGCTCCAGGTGTGGCGGAAGAGTGGAGCAAGAAGAACAAGTCCAATGCAAGACTGCTGCCAAATTGGCCTCCCAACTCACCAGATCTCAATCTTATTGAGAACGTCTGGGGTTACGTGCAAGCGAGAGTTGATGCATTGGGTTGCCAGTCCTTTGAGGAGTTCAAGGAAGCTGTGCACAAGCAGTTCCAGGCAGTCCCCTCCTCAATGCTAACACATCTGTTCAATAGCATGAAGGGCAGGATTGCCTGTGTGGTAAAGAAGCAAGGGGATAAGACAGGGTACTAGGTATGGAGCATTCAAAACCTCCTGTCACAGTGGAAGCAACTTAGAAGTCTATTCAACGCCGGCTCAAGGCAGCAATTGATACAGACTTGCTCTCATTCTACACAACTTTGCAAGCCACATTGACCAGCTGTGCCACTTACGACACTGATGTCCCTTGGCCTTTGCAGGTGAAACCTGTCTACTTCCGAAATGGCCAGGTTGACGCTGCAAGATAAAGTACATTTGGTTAATACCTACGATGCTTGTCAAAGCATCTCAGAGACTGCTGTACAGTGTAGAGTGTGCCGTGCGACAGCACGCCGGTGCATCAACCGGTGGCGAAACGAACAGAGTTTAGAAAACAAGCCAGGGACAGGCAGGAAAGCCATACTTTCAGAGGCAGCTGCGCTTCATGCTTCGAATCTATTAGATGAGGGCCAGCAAGGAGGTGCTCAGCAGGTGGCCAAGCAGCTGTTGGCGGAAGGGCTTGTGCCGCGGCTTGTGCATAAGTCCACTGTAATTCGTGCAGCAAGGAAAGCAGCCGAAAGTGAGGGGTGCAAGATGGTGGTCTCCAAGCGGCGTCCTCCGAAGGAGCTAACCAAGGATACCAAGAAGAAGCGCCTGCAGTTTGCTAAGGAAAACAGCAAGACCTCTTGGGGCCATGTCCTCTTCACAGACAGGAAGAAGTTCTACTTTCGGTATCCTGGTTCCAGCGTTCAGCCCTGCAGGTGGCAGAAAGTTGGCCCAAACAGGCCAAAAAACATGGGGCCTACCAGCCAAACAAGCCCCAGTGCCTCAATGTGTATGGTGGAATCACCACGCATGGTGTTACTCCCTTGCATCAAGTTGCTGGCAGCAGCAAGAGCAAGCCCTCCTTTAAGAATAAGAAGGGTGAGCCAGCCAGGAACATATGTGCAGCACAGTACAATAGTGTGCTAAGGGAGACCCTATTGCCTGGGGGTCAGCGGTTGTTTAGTGGACAAGGAATCAGTTGCTGGACTCTGCAGCAGGATGGTGATCCAGCACATGTGGATGCTCCAGGTGTGGTGGAAGAGTGGAGCAAGAAGAACAAGTCCAATGCAAGACTGCTGCCAAATTGGCCTCCCAACTCACCAGATCTCAATCTTATTGAGAATGTCTGGGGTTACGTGCAAGCGAGAGTTGATGCATTGGGTTGCCAGTCCTTTGAGGAGTTCAAGGAAGCTGTGCACAAGCAGTTCCAGGCAGTCCCCTCCTCAATGCTAACACATCTGTTCAATAGCATGAAGGGCAGGATTGCCTGTGTGGTAAAGAAGCAAGGGGATAAGACAGGGTACTAGGTATGGAGCATTCAAAACCTCCTGTCACAGTGGAAGCAACTTAGAAGTCTATTCAACGCCGGCTCAAGGCAGCAATTGATACAGACTTGCTCTCATTCTACACAACTTTGCAAGCCACATTGACCAGCTGTGCCACTTACGACACTGATGTCCCTTGGCCTTTGCAGGTGAAACCTGTCTACTTCCGAAATGGCCAGGTTGACGCTGCAAGATAAAGTACATTTGGTTAATACCTACGATGCTTGTCAAAGCATCTCAGAGACTGCTGTACAGTGTAGAGTGTGCCGTGCGACAGCACGCCGGTGCATCAACCGGTGGCGAAACGAACAGAGTTTAGAAAACAAGCCAGGGACAGGCAGGAAAGCCATTCTTTCAGAGGCAGCTGCGCTTCATGCTTCGAATCTATTAGATGAGGGCCAGCAAGGAGGTGCTCAGCAGGTGGCCAAGCAGCTGTTGGCGGAGGGGCTTGTGCCGCGGCTTGTGCATAAGTCCACTGTAATTCGTGCAGCAAGGAAAGCAGCCGAAAGTGAGGGGTGCAAGATGGTGGTCTCCAAGCCGCGTCCTCCGAAGGAGCTAACCAAGGATACCAAGAAGAAGCGCCTGCAGTTTGCTAAGGAAAACAGCAAGACCTCTTGGGGCCATGTCCTCTTCACAGACAGGAAGAAGTTCTACTTTCGGTATCCTGGTTCCAGCGTTCAGCCCTGCAGGTGGCAGAAAGTTGGCCCAAACAGGCCAAAAAGACATGGGGCCTACCAGCCAAACAAGCCCCAGTGCCTCAATGTGTATGGTGGAATCACCACGCATGGTGTTACTCCCTTGCATCAAGTTGCTGGCAGCAGCAAGAGCAAGCCCTCCTTTAAGAATAAGAAGGGTGAGCCAGCCAGGAACATATGTGCAGCACAGTACAATAGTGTGCTAAGGGAGACCCTATTGCCTGGGGGTCAGCGGTTGTTTAGTGGACAAGGAATCAGTTGCTGGACTCTGCAGCAGGATGGTGATCCAGCACATGTGGATGCTCCAGGTGTGGTGGAAGAGTGGAGCAAGAAGAACAAGTCCAATGCAAGACTGCTGCCAAATTGGCCTCCCAACTCACCAGATCTCAATCTTATTGAGAACGTCTGGGGTTACGTGCAAGCGAGAGTTGATGCATTGGGTTGCCAGTCCTTTGAGGAGTTCAAGGAAGCTGTGCACAAGCAGTTCCAGGCAGTCCCCTCCTCAATGCTAACACATCTGTTCAATAGCATGAAGGGCAGGATTGCCTGTGTGGTAAAGAAGCAAGGGGATAAGACAGGGTACTAGGTATGGAGCATTCAAAACCTCCTGTCACAGTGGAAGCAACTTAGAAGTCTATTCAACGCCGGCTCAAGGCAGCAATTGATACAAACTTGCTCTCATTCTACACAACTTTGCAAGCCACATTGACCAGCTGTGCCACTTACGACACTGATGTCCCTTGGCCTTTGCAGGTGAAACCTGTCTACTTCCGAAATGGCCAGGTTGACGCTGCAAGATAAAGTACATTTGGTTAATACCTACGATGCTTGTCAAAGCATCTCAGAGACTGCTGTACAGTGTAGAGTGTGCCGTGCGACAGCACGCCGGTGCATCAACCGGTGGCGAAACGAACAGAGTTTAGAAAACAAGCCAGGGACAGGCAGGAAAGCCATACTTTCAGAGGCAGCTGCGCTTCATGCTTCGAATCTATTAGATGAGGGCCAGCAAGGAGGTGCTCAGCAGGTGGCCAAGCAGCTGTTGGCGGAGGGGCTTGTGCCGCGGCTTGTGCATAAGTCCACTGTAATTCGTGCAGCAAGGAAAGCAGCCGAAAGTGAGGGGTGCAAGATGGTGGTCTCCAAGCCGCGTCCTCCGAAGGAGCTAACCAAGGATACCAAGAAGAAGCGCCTGCAGTTTGCTAAGGAAAACAGCAAGACCTCTTGGGGCCATGTCCTCTTCACAGACAGGAAGAAGTTCTACTTTCGGTATCCTGGTTCCAGCGTTCAGCCCTGCAGGTGGCAGAAAGTTGGCCCAAACAGGCCAAAAAACATGGGGCCTACCAGCCAAACAAGCCCCAGTGCCTCAATGTGTATGGTGGAATCACCACGCATGGTGTTACTCCCTTGCATCAAGTTGCTGGCAGCAGCAAGAGCAAGCCCTCCTTTAAGAATAAGAAGGGTGAGCCAGCCAGGAACATATGTGCAGCACAGTACAATAGTGTGCTAAGGGAGACCCTATTGCCTGGGGGTCAGCGGTTGTTTAGTGGACAAGGAATCAGTTGCTGGACTCTGCAGCAGGATGGTGATCCAGCACATGTGGATGCTCCAGGTGTGGTGGAAGAGTGGAGCAAGAAGAACAAGTCCAATGCAAGACTGCTGCCAAATTGGCCTCCCAACTCACCAGATCTCAATCTTATTGAGAATGTCTGGGGTTACGTGCAAGCGAGAGTTGATGCATTGGGTTGCCAGTCCTTTGAGGAGTTCAAGGAAGCTGTGCACAAGCAGTTCCAGGCAGTCCCCTCCTCAATGCTAACACATCTGTTCAATAGCATGAAGGGCAGGATTGCCTGTGTGGTAAAGAAGCAAGGGGATAAGACAGGGTACTAGGTATGGAGCATTCAAAACCTCCTGTCACAGTGGAAGCAACTTAGAAGTCTATTCAACGCCGGCTCAAGGCAGCAATTGATACAGACTTGCTCTCATTCTACACAACTTTGCAAGCCACATTGACCAGCTGTGCCACTTACGACACTGATGTCCCTTGGCCTTTGCAGGTGAAACCTGTCTACTTCCGAAATGGCCAGGTTGACGCTGCAAGATAAAGTACATTTGGTTAATACCTACGATGCTTGTCAAAGCATCTCAGAGACTGCTGTACAGTGTAGAGTGTGCCGTGCGACAGCACGCCGGTGCATCAACCGGTGGCGAAACGAACAGAGTTTAGAAAACAAGCCAGGGACAGGCAGGAAAGCCATACTTTCAGAGGCAGCTGCGCTTCATGCTTCGAATCTATTAGATGAGGGCCAGCATGGAGGTGCTCAGCAGGTGGCCAAGCAGCTGTTGGCGGAGGGGCTTGTGCCGCGGCTTGTGCATAAGTCCACTGTAATTCGTGCAGCAAGGAAAGCAGCCGAAAGTGAGGGGTGCAAGATGGTGGTCTCCAAGCCGCGTCCTCCGAAGGAGCTAACCAAGGATACCAAGAAGAAGCGCCTGCAGTTTGCTAAGGAAAACAGCAAGACCTCTTGGGGCCATGTCCTCTTCACAGACAGGAAGAAGTTCTACTTTCGGTATCCTGGTTCCAGCGTTCAGCCCTGCAGGTGGCAGAAAGTTGGCCCAAACAGGCCAAAAAAACATGGGGCCTACCAGCCAAACAAGCCCCAGTGCCTCAATGTGTATGGTGGAATCACCACGCATGGTGTTACTCCCTTGCATCAAGTTGCTGGCAGCAGCAAGAGCAAGCCCTCCTTTAAGAATAAGAAGGGTGAGCCAGCCAGGAACATATGTGCAGCACAGTACAATAGTGTGCTAAGGGAGACCCTATTGCCTGGGGGTCAGCGGTTGTTTAGTGGACAAGGAATCAGTTGCTGGACTCTGCAGCAGGATGGTGATCCAGCACATGTGGATGCTCCAGGTGTGGTGGAAGAGTGGAGCAAGAAGAACAAGTCCAATGCAAGACTGCTGCCAAATTGGCCTCCCAACTCACCAGATCTCAATCTTATTGAGAATGTCTGGGGTTACGTGCAAGCGAGAGTTGATGCATTGGGTTGCCAGTCCTTTGAGGAGTTCAAGGAAGCTGTGCACAAGCAGTTCCAGGCAGTCCCCTCCTCAATGCTAACACATCTGTTCAATAGCATGAAGGGCAGGATTGCCTGTGTGGTAAAGAAGCAAGGGGATAAGACAGGGTACTAGGTATGGAGCATTCAAAACCTCCTGTCACAGTGGAAGCAACTTAGAAGTCTATTCAACGCCGGCTCAAGGCAGCAATTGATACAGACTTGCTCTCATTCTACACAACTTTGCAAGCCACATTGACCAGCTGTGCCACTTACGACACTGATGTCCCTTGGCCTTTGCAGGTGAAACCTGTCTACTTCCGAAATGGCCAGGTTGACGCTGCAAGATAAAGTACATTTGGTTAATACCTACGATGCTTGTCAAAGCATCTCAGAGACTGCTGTACAGTGTAGAGTGTGCCGTGCGACAGCACGCCGGTGCATCAACCGGTGGCGAAACGAACAGAGTTTAGAAAACAAGCCAGGGACAGGCAGGAAAGCCATACTTTCAGAGGCAGCTGCGCTTCATGCTTCGAATCTATTAGATGAGGGCCAGCATGGAGGTGCTCAGCAGGTGGCCAAGCAGCTGTTGGCGGAGGGGCTTGTGCCGCGGCTTGTGCATAAGTCCACTGTAATTCGTGCAGCAAGGAAAGCAGCCGAAAGTGAGGGGTGCAAGATGGTGGTCTCCAAGCCGCGTCCTCCGAAGGAGCTAACCAAGGATACCAAGAAGAAGCGCCTGCAGTTTGCTAAGGAAAACAGCAAGACCTCTTGGGGCCATGTCCTCTTCACAGACAGGAAGAAGTTCTACTTTCGGTATCCTGGTTCCAGCGTTCAGCCCTGCAGGTGGCAGAAAGTTGGCCCAAACAGGCCAAAAAGACATGGGGCCTACCAGCCAAACAAGCCCCAGTGCCTCAATGTGTATGGTGGAATCACCACGCATGGTGTTACTCCCTTGCATCAAGTTGCTGGCAGCAGCAAGAGCAAGCCCTCCTTTAAGAATAAGAAGGGTGAGCCAGCCAGGAACATATGTGCAGCACAGTACAATAGTGTGCTAAGGGAGACCCTATTGCCTGGGGGTCAGCGGTTGTTTAGTGGACAAGGAATCAGTTGCTGGACTCTGCAGCAGGATGGTGATCCAGCACATGTGGATGCTCCAGGTGTGGTGGAAGAGTGGAGCAAGAAGAACAAGTCCAATGCAAGACTGCTGCCAAATTGGCCTCCCAACTCACCAGATCTCAATCTTATTGAGAATGTCTGGGGTTACGTGCAAGCGAGAGTTGATGCATTGGGTTGCCAGTCCTTTGAGGAGTTCAAGGAAGCTGTGCACAAGCAGTTCCAGGCAGTCCCCTCCTCAATGCTAACACATCTGTTCAATAGCATGAAGGGCAGGATTGCCTGTGTGGTAAAGAAGCAAGGGGATAAGACAGGGTACTAGGTATGGAGCATTCAAAACCTCCTGTCACAGTGGAAGCAACTTAGAAGTCTATTCAACGCCGGCTCAAGGCAGCAATTGATACAGACTTGCTCTCATTCTACACAACTTTGCAAGCCACATTGACCAGCTGTGCCACTTACGACACTGATGTCCCTTGGCCTTTGCAGGTGAAACCTGTCTACTTCCGAAATGGCCAGGTTGACGCTGCAAGATAAAGTACATTTGGTTAATACCTACGATGCTTGTCAAAGCATCTCAGAGACTGCTGTACAGTGTAGAGTGTGCCGTGCGACAGCACGCCGGTGCATCAACCGGTGGCGAAACGAACAGAGTTTAGAAAACAAGCCAGGGACAGGCAGGAAAGCCATACTTTCAGAGGCAGCTGCGCTTCATGCTTCGAATCTATTAGATGAGGGCCAGCAAGGAGGTGCTCAGCAGGTGGCCAAGCAGCTGTTGGCGGAGGGGCTTGTGCCGCGGCTTGTGCATAAGTCCACTGTAATTCGTGCAGCAAGGAAAGCAGCCGAAAGTGAGGGGTGCAAGATGGTGGTCTCCAAGCCGCGTCCTCCGAAGGAGCTAACCAAGGATACCAAGAAGAAGCGCCTGCAGTTTGCTAAGGAAAACAGCAAGACCTCTTGGGGCCATGTCCTCTTCACAGACAGGAAGAAGTTCTACTTTCGGTATCCTGGTTCCAGCGTTCAGCCCTGCAGGTGGCAGAAAGTTGGCCCAAACAGGCCAAAAAGACATGGGGCCTACCAGCCAAACAAGCCCCAGTGCCTCAATGTGTATGGTGGAATCACCACGCATGGTGTTACTCCCTTGCATCAAGTTGCTGGCAGCAGCAAGAGCAAGCCCTCCTTTAAGAATAAGAAGGGTGAGCCAGCCAGGAACATATGTGCAGCACAGTACAATAGTGTGCTAAGGGAGACCCTATTGCCTGGGGGTCAGCGGTTGTTTAGTGGACAAGGAATCAGTTGCTGGACTCTGCAGCAGGATGGTGATCCAGCACATGTGGATGCTCCAGGTGTGGTGGAAGAGTGGAGCAAGAAGAACAAGTCCAATGCAAGACTGCTGCCAAATTGGCCTCCCAACTCACCAGATCTCAATCTTATTGAGAATGTCTGGGGTTACGTGCAAGCGAGAGTTGATGCATTGGGTTGCCAGTCCTTTGAGGAGTTCAAGGAAGCTGTGCACAAGCAGTTCCAGGCAGTCCCCTCCTCAATGCTAACACATCTGTTCAATAGCATGAAGGGCAGGATTGCCTGTGTGGTAAAGAAGCAAGGGGATAAGACAGGGTACTAGGTATGGAGCATTCAAAACCTCCTGTCACAGTGGAAGCAACTTAGAAGTCTATTCAACGCCGGCTCAAGGCAGCAATTGATACAGACTTGCTCTCATTCTACACAACTTTGCAAGCCACATTGACCAGCTGTGCCACTTACGACACTGATGTCCCTTGGCCTTTGCAGGTGAAACCTGTCTACTTCCGAAATGGCCAGGTTGACGCTGCAAGATAAAGTACATTTGGTTAATACCTACGATGCTTGTCAAAGCATCTCAGAGACTGCTGTACAGTGTAGAGTGTGCCGTGCGACAGCACGCCGGTGCATCAACCGGTGGCGAAACGAATAGAGTTTAGAAAACAAGCCAGGGACAGGCAGGAAAGCCATACTTTCAGAGGCAGCTGCGCTTCATGCTTCGAATCTATTAGATGAGGGCCAGCAAGGAGGTGCTCAGCAGGTGGCCAAGCAGCTGTTGGCGGAGGGGCTTGTGCCGCGGCTTGTGCATAAGTCCACTGTAATTCGTGCAGCAAGGAAAGCAGCCGAAAGTGAGGGGTGCAAGATGGTGGTCTCCAAGCGGCGTCCTCCGAAGGAGCTAACCAAGGATACCAAGAAGAAGCGCCTGCAGTTTGCTAAGGAAAACAGCAAGACCTCTTGGGGCCATGTCCTCTTCACAGACAGGAAGAAGTTCTACTTTCGGTATCCTGGTTCCAGCGTTCAGCCCTGCAGGTGGCAGAAAGTTGGCCCAAACAGGCCAAAAAGACATGGGGCCTACCAGCCAAACAAGCCCCAGTGCCTCAATGTGTATGGTGGAATCACCACGCATGGTGTTACTCCCTTGCATCAAGTTGCTGG
Organism: Pseudopediastrum boryanum; assembly: GCA_963556185.1. Lineage (NCBI taxonomy): Eukaryota > Viridiplantae > Chlorophyta > Chlorophyceae > Sphaeropleales > Hydrodictyaceae > Pseudopediastrum > Pseudopediastrum boryanum. The sequence goes on from OY744500.1 coordinate 4,778,218, forward strand.
GAGCAGCAAGAGCAAGCCCTCCTTTAAGAATAAGAAGGGTGAGCCAGCCAGGAACATATGTGCAGCACAATACAATAGTGTGCTAAGGGAGACCCTATTGCCTGGGGGTCAGCGGTTGTTTAGTGGACAAGGAATCAGTTGCTGGACTCTGCAGCAGGATGGTGATCCAGCACATGTGGATGCTCCAGGTGTGGTGGAAGAGTGGAGCAAGAAGAACAAGTCCAATGCAAGACTGCTGCCAAATTGGCCTCCCAACTCACCAGATCTCAATCTTATTGAGAGCGTCTGGGGTTACGTGCAAGCGAGAGTTGATGCATTGGGTTGCCAGTCCTTTGAGGAGTTCAAGGAAGCTGTGCACAAGCAGTTCCAGGCAGTCCCCTCCTCAATGCTAACACATCTGTTCAATAGCATGAAGGGCAGGATTGCCTGTGTGGTAAAGAAGCAAGGGGATAAGACAGGGTACTAGGTATGGAGCATTCAAAACCTCCTGTCACAGTGGAAGCAACTTAGAAGTCTATTCAACGCCGGCTCAAGGCAGCAATTGATACAGACTTGCTCTCATTCTACACAACTTTGCAAGCCACATTGACCAGCTGTGCCACTTACGACACTGATGTCCCTTGGCCTTTGCAGGTGAAACCTGTCTACTTCCGAAATGGCCAGGTTGACGCTGCAAGATAAAGTACATTTGGTTAATACCTACGATGCTTGTCAAAGCATCTCAGAGACTGCTGTACAGTGTAGAGTGTGCCGTGCGACAGCACGCCGGTGCATCAACCGGTGGCGAAACGAACAGAGTTTAGAAAACAAGCCAGGGACAGGCAGGAAAGCCATACTTTCAGAGGCAGCTGCGCTTCATGCTTCGAATCTATTAGATGAGGGCCAGCAAGGAGGTGCTCAGCAGGTGGCCAAGCAGCTGTTGGCGGAAGGGCTTGTGCCGCGGCTTGTGCATAAGTCCACTGTAATTCGTGCAGCAAGGAAAGCAGCCGAAAGTGAGGGGTGCAAGATGGTGGTCTCCAAGCGGCGTCCTCCGAAGGAGCTAACCAAGGATACCAAGAAGAAGCGCCTGCAGTTTGCTAAGGAAAACAGCAAGACCTCTTGGGGCCATGTCCTCTTCACAGACAGGAAGAAGTTCTACTTTCGGTATCCTGGTTCCAGCGTTCAGCCCTGCAGGTGGCAGAAAGTTGGCCCAAACAGGCCAAAAAACATGGGGCCTACCAGCCAAACAAGCCCCAGTGCCTCAATGTGTATGGTGGAATCACCACGCATGGTGTTACTCCCTTGCATCAAGTTGCTGGCAGCAGCAAGAGCAAGCCCTCCTTTAAGAATAAGAAGGGTGAGCCAGCCAGGAACATATGTGCAGCACAGTACAATAGTGTGCTAAGGGAGACCCTATTGCCTGGGGGTCAGCGGTTGTTTAGTGGACAAGGAATCAGTTGCTGGACTCTGCAGCAGGATGGTGATCCAGCACATGTGGATGCTCCAGGTGTGGTGGAAGAGTGGAGCAAGAAGAACAAGTCCAATGCAAGACTGCTGCCAAATTGGCCTCCCAACTCACCAGATCTCAATCTTATTGAGAATGTCTGGGGTTACGTGCAAGCGAGAGTTGATGCATTGGGTTGCCAGTCCTTTGAGGAGTTCAAGGAAGCTGTGCACAAGCAGTTCCAGGCAGTCCCCTCCTCAATGCTAACACATCTGTTCAATAGCATGAAGGGCAGGATTGCCTGTGTGGTAAAGAAGCAAGGGGATAAGACAGGGTACTAGGTATGGAGCATTCAAAACCTCCTGTCACAGTGGAAGCAACTTAGAAGTCTATTCAACGCCGGCTCAAGGCAGCAATTGATACAGACTTGCTCTCATTCTACACAACTTTGCAAGCCACATTGACCAGCTGTGCCACTTACGACACTGATGTCCCTTGGCCTTTGCAGGTGAAACCTGTCTACTTCCGAAATGGCCAGGTTGACGCTGCAAGATAAAGTACATTTGGTTAATACCTACGATGCTTGTCAAAGCATCTCAGAGACTGCTGTACAGTGTAGAGTGTGCCGTGCGACAGCACGCCGGTGCATCAACCGGTGGCGAAACGAACAGAGTTTAGAAAACAAGCCAGGGACAGGCAAGAAAGCCATACTTTCAGAGGCAGCTGCGCTTCATGCTTCGAATCTATTAGATGAGGGCCAGCAAGGAGGTGCTCAGCAGGTGGCCAAGCAGCTGTTGGCGGAAGGGCTTGTGCCGCGGCTTGTGCATAAGTCCACTGTAATTCGTGCAGCAAGGAAAGCAGCCGAAAGTGAGGGGTGCAAGATGGTGGTCTCCAAGCGGCGTCCTCCGAAGGAGCTAACCAAGGATACCAAGAAGAAGCGCCTGCAGTTTGCTAAGGAAAACAGCAAGACCTCTTGGGGCCATGTCCTCTTCACAGACAGGAAGAAGTTCTACTTTCGGTATCCTGGTTCCAGCGTTCAGCCCTGCAGGTGGCAGAAAGTTGGCCCAAACAGGCCAAAAAACATGGGGCCTACCAGCCAAACAAGCCCCAGTGCCTCAATGTGTATGGTGGAATCACCACGCATGGTGTTACTCCCTTGCATCAAGTTGCTGGCAGCAGCAAGAGCAAGCCCTCCTTTAAGAATAAGAAGGGTGAGCCAGCCAGGAACATATGTGCAGCACAGTACAATAGTGTGCTAAGGGAGACCCTATTGCCTGGGGGTCAGCGGTTGTTTAGTGGACAAGGAATCAGTTGCTGGACTCTGCAGCAGGATGGTGATCCAGCACATGTGGATGCTCCAGGTGTGGTGGAAGAGTGGAGCAAGAAGAACAAGTCCAATGCAAGACTGCTGCCAAATTGGCCTCCCAACTCACCAGATCTCAATCTTATTGAGAATGTCTGGGGTTACGTGCAAGCGAGAGTTGATGCATTGGGTTGCCAGTCCTTTGAGGAGTTCAAGGAAGCTGTGCACAAGCAGTTCCAGGCAGTCCCCTCCTCAATGCTAACACATCTGTTCAATAGCATGAAGGGCAGGATTGCCTGTGTGGTAAAGAAGCAAGGGGATAAGACAGGGTACTAGGTATGGAGCATTCAAAACCTCCTGTCACAGTGGAAGCAACTTAGAAGTCTATTCAACGCCGGCTCAAGGCAGCAATTGATACAGACTTGCTCTCATTCTACACAACTTTGCAAGCCACATTGACCAGCTGTGCCACTTACGACACTGATGTCCCTTGGCCTTTGCAGGTGAAACCTGTCTACTTCCGAAATGGCCAGGTTGACGCTGCAAGATAAAGTACATTTGGTTAATACCTACGATGCTTGTCAAAGCATCTCAGAGACTGCTGTACAGTGTAGAGTGTGCCGTGCGACAGCACGCCGGTGCATCAACCGGTGGCGAAACGAACATAGTTTAGAAAACAAGCCAGGGACAGGCAGGAAAGCCATACTTTCAGAGGCAGCTGCGCTTCATGCTTCGAATCTATTAGATGAGGGCCAGCAAGGAGGTGCTCAGCAGGTGGCCAAGCAGCTGTTGGCGGAAGGGCTTGTGCCGCGGCTTGTGCATAAGTCCACTGTAATTCGTGCAGCAAGGAAAGCAGCCGAAAGTGAGGGGTGCAAGATGGTGGTCTCCAAGCGGCGTCCTCCGAAGGAGCTAACCAAGGATACCAAGAAGAAGCGCCTGCAGTTTGCTAAGGAAAACAGCAAGACCTCTTGGGGCCATGTCCTCTTCACAGACAGGAAGAAGTTCTACTTTCGGTATCCTGGTTCCAGCGTTCAGCCCTGCAGGTGGCAGAAAGTTGGCCCAAACAGGCCAAAAAACATGGGGCCTACCAGCCAAACAAGCCCCAGTGCCTCAATGTGTATGGTGGAATCACCACGCATGGTGTTACTCCCTTGCATCAAGTTGCTGGCAGCAGCAAGAGCAAGCCCTCCTTTAAGAATAAGAAGGGTGAGCCAGCCAGGAACATATGTGCAGCACAGTACAATAGTGTGCTAAGGGAGACCCTATTGCCTGGGGGTCAGCGGTTGTTTAGTGGACAAGGAATCAGTTGCTGGACTCTGCAGCAGGATGGTGATCCAGCACATGTGGATGCTCCAGGTGTGGTGGAAGAGTGGAGCAAGAAGAACAAGTCCAATGCAAGACTGCTGCCAAATTGGCCTCCCAACTCACCAGATCTCAATCTTATTGAGAATGTCTGGGGTTACGTGCAAGCGAGAGTTGATGCATTGGGTTGCCAGTCCTTTGAGGAGTTCAAGGAAGCTGTGCACAAGCAGTTCCAGGCAGTCCCCTCCTCAATGCTAACACATCTGTTCAATAGCATGAAGGGCAGGATTGCCTGTGTGGTAAAGAAGCAAGGGGATAAGACAGGGTACTAGGTATGGAGCATTCAAAACCTCCTGTCACAGTGGAAGCAACTTAGAAGTCTATTCAACGCCGGCTCAAGGCAGCAATTGATACAGACTTGCTCTCATTCTACACAACTTTGCAAGCCACATTGACCAGCTGTGCCACTTACGACACTGATGTCCCTTGGCCTTTGCAGGTGAAACCTGTCTACTTCCGAAATGGCCAGGTTGACGCTGCAAGATAAAGTACATTTGGTTAATACCTACGATGCTTGTCAAAGCATCTCAGAGACTGCTGTACAGTGTAGAGTGTGCCGTGCGACAGCACGCCGGTGCATCAACCGGTGGCGAAACGAACAGAGTTTAGAAAACAAGCCAGGGACAGGCAGGAAAGCCATACTTTCAGAGGCAGCTGCGCTTCATGCTTCGAATCTATTAGATGAGGGCCAGCAAGGAGGTGCTCAGCAGGTGGCCAAGCAGCTGTTGGCGGAGGGGCTTGTGCCGCGGCTTGTGCATAAGTCCACTGTAATTCGTGCAGCAAGGAAAGCAGCCGAAAGTGAGGGGTGCAAGATGGTGGTCTCCAAGCGGCGTCCTCCGAAGGAGCTAACCAAGGATACCAAGAAGAAGCGCCTGCAGTTTGCTAAGGAAAACAGCAAGACCTCTTGGGGCCATGTCCTCTTCACAGACAGGAAGAAGTTCTACTTTCGGTATCCTGGTTCCAGCGTTCAGCCCTGCAGGTGGCAGAAAGTTGGCCCAAACAGGCCAAAAAAACATGGGGCCTACCAGCCAAACAAGCCCCAGTGCCTCAATGTGTATGGTGGAATCACCACGCATGGTGTTACTCCCTTGCATCAAGTTGCTGGCAGCAGCAAGAGCAAGCCCTCCTTTAAGAATAAGAAGGGTGAGCCAGCCAGGAACATATGTGCAGCACAGTACAATAGTGTGCTAAGGGAGACCCTATTGCCTGGGGGTCAGCGGTTGTTTAGTGGACAAGGAATCAGTTGCTGGACTCTGCAGCAGGATGGTGATCCAGCACATGTGGATGCTCCAGGTGTGGTGGAAGAGTGGAGCAAGAAGAACAAGTCCAATGCAAGACTGCTGCCAAATTGGCCTCCCAACTCACCAGATCTCAATCTTATTGAGAATGTCTGGGGTTACGTGCAAGCGAGAGTTGATGCATTGGGTTGCCAGTCCTTTGAGGAGTTCAAGGAAGCTGTGCACAAGCAGTTCCAGGCAGTCCCCTCCTCAATGCTAACACATCTGTTCAATAGCATGAAGGGCAGGATTGCCTGTGTGGTAAAGAAGCAAGGGGATAAGACAGGGTACTAGGTATGGAGCATTCAAAACCTCCTGTCACAGTGGAAGCAACTTAGAAGTCTATTCAACGCCGGCTCAAGGCAGCAATTGATACAGACTTGCTCTCATTCTACACAACTTTGCAAGCCACATTGACCAGCTGTGCCACTTACGACACTGATGTCCCTTGGCCTTTGCAGGTGAAACCTGTCTACTTCCGAAATGGCCAGGTTGACGCTGCAAGATAAAGTACATTTGGTTAATACCTACGATGCTTGTCAAAGCATCTCAGAGACTGCTGTACAGTGTAGAGTGTGCCGTGCGACAGCACGCCGGTGCATCAACCGGTGGCGAAACGAACAGAGTTTAGAAAACAAGCCAGGGACAGGCAGGAAAGCCATACTTTCAGAGGCAGCTGCGCTTCATGCTTCGAATCTATTAGATGAGGGCCAGCAAGGAGGTGCTCAGCAGGTGGCCAAGCAGCTGTTGGCGGAGGGGCTTGTGCCGCGGCTTGTGCATAAGTCCACTGTAATTCGTGCAGCAAGGAAAGCAGCCGAAAGTGAGGGGTGCAAGATGGTGGTCTCCAAGCCGCGTCCTCCGAAGGAGCTAACCAAGGATACCAAGAAGAAGCGCCTGCAGTTTGCTAAGGAAAACAGCAAGACCTCTTGGGGCCATGTCCTCTTCACAGACAGGAAGAAGTTCTACTTTCGGTATCCTGGTTCCAGCGTTCAGCCCTGCAGGTGGCAGAAAGTTGGCCCAAACAGGCCAAAAAACATGGGGCCTACCAGCCAAACAAGCCCCAGTGCCTCAATGTGTATGGTGGAATCACCACGCATGGTGTTACTCCCTTGCATCAAGTTGCTGGCAGCAGCAAGAGCAAGCCCTCCTTTAAGAATAAGAAGGGTGAGCCAACCAGGAACATATGTGCAGCACAGTACAATAGTGTGCTAAGGGAGACCCTATTGCCTGGGGGTCAGCGGTTGTTTAGTGGACAAGGAATCAGTTGCTGGACTCTGCAGCAGGATGGTGATCCAGCACATGTGGATGCTCCAGGTGTGGTGGAAGAGTGGAGCAAGAAGAACAAGTCCAATGCAAGACTGCTGCCAAATTGGCCTCCCAACTCACCAGATCTCAATCTTATTGAGAATGTCTGGGGTTACGTGCAAGCGAGAGTTGATGCATTGGGTTGCCAGTCCTTTGAGGAGTTCAAGGAAGCTGTGCACAAGCAGTTCCAGGCAGTCCCCTCCTCAATGCTAACACATCTGTTCAATAGCATGAAGGGCAGGATTGCCTGTGTGGTAAAGAAGCAAGGGGATAAGACAGGGTACTAGGTATGGAGCATTCAAAACCTCCTGTCACAGTGGAAGCAACTTAGAAGTCTATTCAACGCCGGCTCAAGGCAGCAATTGATACAAACTTGCTCTCATTCTACACAACTTTGCAAGCCACATTGACCAGCTGTGCCACTTACGACACTGATGTCCCTTGGCCTTTGCAGGTGAAACCTGTCTACTTCCGAAATGGCCAGGTTGACGCTGCAAGATAAAGTACATTTGGTTAATACCTACGATGCTTGTCAAAGCATCTCAGAGACTGCTGTACAGTGTAGAGTGTGCCGTGCGACAGCACGCCGGTGCATCAACCGGTGGCGAAACGAACAGAGTTTAGAAAACAAGCCAGGGACAGGCAGGAAAGCCATACTTTCAGAGGCAGCTGCGCTTCATGCTTCGAATCTATTAGATGAGGGCCAGCAAGGAGGTGCTCAGCAGGTGGCCAAGCAGCTGTTGGCGGAGGGGCTTGTGCCGCGGCTTGTGCATAAGTCCACTGTAATTCGTGCAGCAAGGAAAGCAGCCGAAAGTGAGGGGTGCAAGATGGTGGTCTCCAAGCCGCGTCCTCCGAAGGAGCTAACCAAGGATACCAAGAAGAAGCGCCTGCAGTTTGCTAAGGAAAACAGCAAGACCTCTTGGGGCCATGTCCTCTTCACAGACAGGAAGAAGTTCTACTTTCGGTATCCTGGTTCCAGCGTTCAGCCCTGCAGGTGGCAGAAAGTTGGCCCAAACAGGCCAAAAAGACATGGGGCCTACCAGCCAAACAAGCCCCAGTGCCTCAATGTGTATGGTGGAATCACCACGCATGGTGTTACTCCCTTGCATCAAGTTGCTGGGAGCAGCAAGAGCAAGCCCTCCTTTAAGAATAAGAAGGGTGAGCCAGCCAGGAACATATGTGCAGCACAGTACAATAGTGTGCTAAGGGAGACCCTATTGCCTGGGGGTCAGCGGTTGTTTAGTGGACAAGGAATCAGTTGCTGGACTCTGCAGCAGGATGGTGATCCAGCACATGTGGATGCTCCAGGTGTGGTGGAAGAGTGGAGCAAGAAGAACAAGTCCAATGCAAGACTGCTGCCAAATTGGCCTCCCAACTCACCAGATCTCAATCTTATTGAGAACGTCTGGGGTTACGTGCAAGCGAGAGTTGATGCATTGGGTTGCCAGTCCTTTGAGGAGTTCAAGGAAGCTGTGCACAAGATGTTCCAGGCAGTCCCCTCCTCAATGCTAACACATCTGTTCAATAGCATGAAGGGCAGGATTGCCTGTGTGGTAAAGAAGCAAGGGGATAAGACAGGGTACTAGGTATGGAGCATTCAAAACCTCCTGTCACAGTGGAAGCAACTTAGAAGTCTATTCAACGCCGGCTCAAGGCAGCAATTGATACAGACTTGCTCTCATTCTACACAACTTTGCAAGCCACATTGACCAGCTGTGCCACTTACGACACTGATGTCCCTTGGCCTTTGCAGGTGAAACCTGTCTACTTCCGAAATGGCCAGGTTGACGCTGCAAGATAAAGTACATTTGGTTAATACCTACGATGCTTGTCAAAGCATCTCAGAGACTGCTGTACAGTGTAGAGTGTGCCGTGCGACAGCACGCCGGTGCATCAACCGGTGGCGAAACGAACAGAGTTTAGAAAACAAGCCAGGGACAGGCAGGAAAGCCATACTTTCAGAGGCAGCTGCGCTTCATGCTTCGAATCTATTAGATGAGGGCCAGCAAGGAGGTGCTCAGCAGGTGGCCAAGCAGCTGTTGGCGGAGGGGCTTGTGCCGCGGCTTGTGCATAAGTCCACTGTAATTCGTGCAGCAAGGAAAGCAGCCGAAAGTGAGGGGTGCAAGATGGTGGTCTCCAAGCGGCGTCCTCCGAAGGAGCTAACCAAGGATACCAAGAAGAAGCGCCTGCAGTTTGCTAAGGAAAACAGCAAGACCTCTTGGGGCCATGTCCTCTTCACAGACAGGAAGAAGTTCTACTTTCGGTATCCTGGTTCCAGCGTTCAGCCCTGCAGGTGGCAGAAAGTTGGCCCAAACAGGCCAAAAAAACATGGGGCCTACCAGCCAAACAAGCCCCAGTGCCTCAATGTGTATGGTGGAATCACCACGCATGGTGTTACTCCCTTGCATCAAGTTGCTGGCAGCAGCAAGAGCAAGCCCTCCTTTAAGAATAAGAAGGGTGAGCCAGCCAGGAACATATGTGCAGCACAGTACAATAGTGTGCTAAGGGAGACCCTATTGCCTGGGGGTCAGCGGTTGTTTAGTGGACAAGGAATCAGTTGCTGGACTCTGCAGCAGGATGGTGATCCAGCACATGTGGATGCTCCAGGTGTGGTGGAAGAGTGGAGCAAGAAGAACAAGTCCAATGCAAGACTGCTGCCAAATTGGCCTCCCAACTCACCAGATCTCAATCTTATTGAGAATGTCTGGGGTTACGTGCAAGCGAGAGTTGATGCATTGGGTTGCCAGTCCTTTGAGGAGTTCAAGGAAGCTGTGCACAAGCAGTTCCAGGCAGTCCCCTCCTCAATGCTAACACATCTGTTCAATAGCATGAAGGGCAGGATTGCCTGTGTGGTAAAGAAGCAAGGGGATAAGACAGGGTACTAGGTATGGAGCATTCAAAACCTCCTGTCACAGTGGAAGCAACTTAGAAGTCTATTCAACGCCGGCTCAAGGCAGCAATTGATACAAACTTGCTCTCATTCTACACAACTTTGCAAGCCACATTGACCAGCTGTGCCACTTACGACACTGATGTCCCTTGGCCTTTGCAGGTGAAACCTGTCTACTTCCGAAATGGCCAGGTTGACGCTGCAAGATAAAGTACATTTGGTTAATACCTACGATGCTTGTCAAAGCATCTCAGAGACTGCTGTACAGTGTAGAGTGTGCCGTGCGACAGCACGCCGGTGCATCAACCGGTGGCGAAACGAACAGAGTTTAGAAAACAAGCCAGGGACAGGCAGGAAAGCCATACTTTCAGAGGCAGCTGCGCTTCATGCTTCGAATCTATTAGATGAGGGCCAGCAAGGAGGTGCTCAGCAGGTGGCCAAGCAGCTGTTGGCGGAGGGGCTTGTGCCGCGGCTTGTGCATAAGTCCACTGTAATTCGTGCAGCAAGGAAAGCAGCCGAAAGTGAGGGGTGCAAGATGGTGGTCTCCAAGCCGCGTCCTCCGAAGGAGCTAACCAAGGATACCAAGAAGAAGCGCCTGCAGTTTGCTAAGGAAAACAGCAAGACCTCTTGGGGCCATGTCCTCTTCACAGACAGGAAGAAGTTCTACTTTCGGTATCCTGGTTCCAGCGTTCAGCCCTGCAGGTGGCAGAAAGTTGGCCCAAACAGGCCAAAAAGACATGGGGCCTACCAGCCAAACAAGCCCCAGTGCCTCAATGTGTATGGTGGAATCACCACGCATGGTGTTACTCCCTTGCATCAAGTTGCTGGGAGCAGCAAGAGCAAGCCCTCCTTTAAGAATAAGAAGGGTGAGCCAGCCAGGAACATATGTGCAGCACAGTACAATAGTGTGCTAAGGGAGACCCTATTGCCTGGGGGTCAGCGGTTGTTTAGTGGACAAGGAATCAGTTGCTGGACTCTGCAGCAGGATGGTGATCCAGCACATGTGGATGCTCTAGGTGTGGTGGAAGAGTGGAGCAAGAAGAACAAGTCCAATGCAAGACTGCTGCCAAATTGGCCTCCCAACTCACCAGATCTCAATCTTATTGAGAACGTCTGGGGTTACGTGCAAGCGAGAGTTGATGCATTGGGTTGCCAGTCCTTTGAGGAGTTCAAGGAAGCTGTGCACAAGATGTTCCAGGCAGTCCCCTCCTCAATGCTAACACATCTGTTCAATAGCATGAAGGGCAGGATTGCCTGTGTGGTAAAGAAGCAAGGGGATAAGACAGGGTACTAGGTATGGAGCATTCAAAACCTCCTGTCACAGTGGAAGCAACTTAGAAGTCTATTCAACGCCGGCTCAAGGCAGCAATTGATACAGACTTGCTCTCATTCTACACAACTTTGCAAGCCACATTGACCAGCTGTGCCACTTACGACACTGATGTCCCTTGGCCTTTGCAGGTGAAACCTGTCTACTTCCGAAATGGCCAGGTTGACGCTGCAAGATAAAGTACATTTGGTTAATACCTACGATGCTTGTCAAAGCATCTCAGAGACTGCTGTACAGTGTAGAGTGTGCCGTGCGACAGCACGCCGGTGCATCAACCGGTGGCGAAACGAACAGAGTTTAGAAAACAAGCCAGGGACAGGCAGGAAAGCCATACTTTCAGAGGCAGCTGCGCTTCATGCTTCGAATCTATTAGATGAGGGCCAGCAAGGAGGTGCTCAGCAGGTGGCCAAGCAGCTGTTGGCGGAGGGGCTTGTGCCGCGGCTTGTGCATAAGTCCACTGTAATTCGTGCAGCAAGGAAAGCAGCCGAAAGTGAGGGGTGCAAGATGGTGGTCTCCAAGCGGCGTCCTCCGAAGGAGCTAACCAAGGATACCAAGAAGAAGCGCCTGCAGTTTGCTAAGGAAAACAGCAAGACCTCTTGGGGCCATGTCCTCTTCACAGACAGGAAGAAGTTCTACTTTCGGTATCCTGGTTCCAGCGTTCAGCCCTGCAGGTGGCAGAAAGTTGGCCCAAACAGGCCAAAAAAACATGGGGCCTACCAGCCAAACAAGCCCCAGTGCCTCAATGTGTATGGTGGAATCACCACGCATGGTGTTACTCCCTTGCATCAAGTTGCTGGCAGCAGCAAGAGCAAGCCCTCCTTTAAGAATAAGAAGGGTGAGCCAGCCAGGAACATATGTGCAGCACAGTACAATAGTGTGCTAAGGGAGACCCTATTGCCTGGGGGTCAGCGGTTGTTTAGTGGACAAGGAATCAGTTGCTGGACTCTGCAGCAGGATGGTGATCCAGCACATGTGGATGCTCCAGGTGTGGTGGAAGAGTGGAGCAAGAAGAACAAGTCCAATGCAAGACTGCTGCCAAATTGGCCTCCCAACTCACCAGATCTCAATCTTATTGAGAATGTCTGGGGTTACGTGCAAGCGAGAGTTGATGCATTGGGTTGCCAGTCCTTTGAGGAGTTCAAGGAAGCTGTGCACAAGCAGTTCCAGGCAGTCCCCTCCTCAATGCTAACACATCTGTTCAATAGCATGAAGGGCAGGATTGCCAATGTGGTAAAGAAACAAGGGGATAAGACAGGGTACTAGGTATGGAGCATTCAAAACCTCCTGTCACAGTGGAAGCAACTTAGAAGTCTATTCAACGCCGGCTCAAGGCAGCAATTGATACAGACTTGCTCTCATTCTACACAACTTTGCAAGCCACATTGACCAGCTGTGCCACTTACGACACTGATGTCCCTTGGCCTTTGCAGGTGAAACCTGTCTACTTCCGAAATGGCCAGGTTGACGCTGCAAGATAAAGTACATTTGGTTAATACCTACGATGCTTGTCAAAGCATCTCAGAGACTGCTGTACAGTGTAGAGTGTGCCGTGCAACAGCACGCCGGTGCATCAACCGGTGGCGAAACGAACAGAGTTTAGAAAACAAGCCAGGGACAGGCAGGAAAGCCATACTTTCAGAGGCAGCTGCGCTTCATGCTTCGAATCTATTAGATGAGGGCCAGCAAGGAGGTGCTCAGCAGGTGGCCAAGCAGCTGTTGGCGGAGGGGCTTGTGCCGCGGCTTGTGCATAAGTCCACTGTAATTCGTGCAGCAAGGAAAGCAGCCGAAAGTGAGGGGTGCAAGATGGTGGTCTCCAAGCGGCGTCCTCTGAAGGAGCTAACCAAGGATACCAAGAAGAAGCGCCTGCAGTTTGCTAAGGAAAACAGCAAGACCTCTTGGGGCCATGTCCTCTTCACAGACAGGAAGAAGTTCTACTTTCGGTATCCTGGTTCCAGCGTTCAGCCCTGCAGGTGGCAGAAAGTTGGCCCCAACAGGCCAAAAAAACATGGGGCCTACCAGCCAAACAAGCCCCAGTGCCTCAATGTGTATGGTGGAATCACCACGCATGGTGTTACTCCCTTGCATCAAGTTGCTGGCAGCAGCAAGAGCAAGCCCTCCTTTAAGAATAAGAAGGGTGAGCCAGCAAGGAACATATGTGCAGCACAGTACAATAGTGTGCTAAGGGAGACCCTATTGCCTGGGGGTCAGCGGTTGTTTAGTGGACAAGGAATCAGTTGCTGGACTCTGCAGCAGGATGGTGATCGAGCACATGTGGATGCTCCAGGTGTGGTGGAAGAGTGGAGCAAGAAGAACAAGTCCAATGCAAGACTGCTGCCAAATTGGCCTCCCAACTCACCAGATCTCAATCTTATTGAGAATGTCTGGGGTTACGTGCAAGCGAGAGTTGATGCATTGGGTTGCCAGTCCTTTGAGGAGTTCAAGGAAGCTGTGCACAAGCAGTTCCAGGCAGTCCCCTCCTCAATGCTAACACATCTGTTCAATAGCATGAAGGGCAGGATTGCCTGTGTGGTAAAGAAGCAAGGGGATAAGACAGGGTACTAGGTATGGAGCATTCAAAACCTCCTGTCACAGTGGAAGCAACTTAGAAGTCTATTCAACGCCGGCTCAAGGCAGCAATTGATACAGACTTGCTCTCATTCTACACAACTTTGCAAGCCACATTGACCAGCTGTGCCACTTACGACACTGATGTCCCTTGGCCTTTGCAGGTGAAACCTGTCTACTTCCGAAATGGCCAGGTTGACGCTGCAAGATAAAGTACATTTGGTTAATACCTACGATGCTTGTCAAAGCATCTCAGAGACTGCTGTACAGTGTAGAGTGTGCCGTGCGACAGCACGCCGGTGCATCAACCGGTGGCGAAACGAACAGAGTTTAGAAAACAAGCCAGGGACAGGCAGGAAAGCCATACTTTCAGAGGCAGCTGCGCTTCATGCTTCGAATCTATTAGATGAGGGCCAGCAAGGAGGTGCTCAGCAGGTGGCCAAGCAGCTGTTGGCGGAGGGGCTTGTGCCGCGGCTTGTGCATAAGTCCACTGTAATTCGTGCAGCAAGGAAAGCAGCCGAAAGTGAGGGGTGCAAGATGGTGGTCTCCAAGCCGCGTCCTCCGAAGGAGCTAACCAAGGATACCAAGAAGAAGCGCCTGCAGTTTGCTAAGGAAAACAGCAAGACCTCTTGGGGCCATGTCCTCTTCACAGACAGGAAGAAGTTCTACTTTCGGTATCCTGGTTCCAGCGTTCAGCCCTGCAGGTGGCAGAAAGTTGGCCCAAACAGGCCAAAAAGACATGGGGCCTACCAGCCAAACAAGCCCCAGTGCCTCAATCTGTATGGTGGAATCACCACGCATGGTGTTACTCCCTTGCATCAAGTTGCTGGGAGCAGCAAGAGCAAGCCCTCCTTTAAGAATAAGAAGGGTGAGCCAGCCAGGAACATATGTGCAGCACAGTACAATAGTGTGCTAAGGGAGACCCTATTGCCTGGGGGTCAGCGGTTGTTTAGTGGACAAGGAATCAGTTGCTGGACTCTGCAGCAGGATGGTGATCCAGCACATGTGGATGCTCCAGGTGTGGTGGAAGAGTGGAGCAAGAAGAACAAGTCCAATGCAAGACTGCTGCCAAATTGGCCTCCCAACTCACCAGATCTCAATCTTATTGAGAACGTCTGGGGTTACGTGCAAGCGAGAGTTGATGCATTGGGTTGCCAGTCCTTTGAGGAGTTCAAGGAAGCTGTGCACAAGATGTTCCAGGCAGTCCCCTCCTCAATGCTAACACATCTGTTCAATAGCATGAAGGGCAGGATTGCCTGTGTGGTAAAGAAGCAAGGGGATAAGACAGGGTACTAGGTATGGAGCATTCAAAACCTCCTGTCACAGTGGAAGCAACTTAGAAGTCTATTCAACGCCGGCTCAAGGCAGCAATTGATACAGACTTGCTCTCATTCTACACAACTTTGCAAGCCACATTGACCAGCTGTGCCACTTACGACACTGATGTCCCTTGGCCTTTGCAGGTGAAACCTGTCTACTTCCGAAATGGCCAGGTTGACGCTGCAAGATAAAGTACATTTGGTTAATACCTACGATGCTTGTCAAAGCATCTCAGAGACTGCTGTACAGTGTAGAGTGTGCCGTGCGACAGCACGCCGGTGCATCAACCGGTGGCGAAACGAACAGAGTTTAGAAAACAAGCCAGGGACAGGCAGGAAAGCCATACTTTCAGAGGCAGCTGCGCTTCATGCTTCGAATCTATTAGATGAGGGCCAGCAAGGAGGTGCTCAGCAGGTGGCCAAGCAGCTGTTGGCGGAGGGGCTTGTGCCGCGGCTTGTGCATAAGTCCACTGTAATTCGTGCAGCAAGGAAAGCAGCCGAAAGTGAGGGGTGCAAGATGGTGGTCTCCAAGCGGCGTCCTCCGAAGGAGCTAACCAAGGATACCAAGAAGAAGCGCCTGCAGTTTGCTAAGGAAAACAGCAAGACCTCTTGGGGCCATGTCCTCTTCACAGACAGGAAGAAGTTCTACTTTCGGTATCCTGGTTCCAGCGTTCAGCCCTGCAGGTGGCAGAAAGTTGGCCCAAACAGGCCAAAAAAACATGGGGCCTACCAGCCAAACAAGCCCCAGTGCCTCAATGTGTATGGTGGAATCACCACGCATGGTGTTACTCCCTTGCATCAAGTTGCTGGCAGCAGCAAGAGCAAGCCCTCCTTTAAGAATAAGAAGGGTGAGCCAGCCAGGAACATATGTGCAGCACAGTACAATAGTGTGCTAAGGGAGACCCTATTGCCTGGGGGTCAGCGGTTGTTTAGTGGACAAGGAATCAGTTGCTGGACTCTGCAGCAGGATGGTGATCCAGCACATGTGGATGCTCCAGGTGTGGTGGAAGAGTGGAGCAAGAAGAACAAGTCCAATGCAAGACTGCTGCCAAATTGGCCTCCCAACTCACCAGATCTCAATCTTATTGAGAATGTCTGGGGTTACGTGCAAGCGAGAGTTGATGCATTGGGTTGCCAGTCCTTTGAGGAGTTCAAGGAAGCTGTGCACAAGCAGTTCCAGGCAGTCCCCTCCTCAATGCTAACACATCTGTTCAATAGCATGAAGGGCAGGATTGCCAATGTGGTAAAGAAACAAGGGGATAAGACAGGGTACTAGGTATGGAGCATTCAAAACCTCCTGTCACAGTGGAAGCAACTTAGAAGTCTATTCAACGCCGGCTCAAGGCAGCAATTGATACAGACTTGCTCTCATTCTACACAACTTTGCAAGCCACATTGACCAGCTGTGCCACTTACGACACTGATGTCCCTTGGCCTTTGCAGGTGAAACCTGTCTACTTCCGAAATGGCCAGGTTGACGCTGCAAGATAAAGTACATTTGGTTAATACCTACGATGCTTGTCAAAGCATCTCAGAGACTGCTGTACAGTGTAGAGTGTGCCGTGCAACAGCACGCCGGTGCATCAACCGGTGGCGAAACGAACAGAGTTTAGAAAACAAGCCAGGGACAGGCAGGAAAGCCATACTTTCAGAGGCAGCTGCGCTTCATGCTTCGAATCTATTAGATGAGGGCCAGCAAGGAGGTGCTCAGCAGGTGGCCAAGCAGCTGTTGGCGGAGGGGCTTGTGCCGCGGCTTGTGCATAAGTCCACTGTAATTCGTGCAGCAAGGAAAGCAGCCGAAAGTGAGGGGTGCAAGATGGTGGTCTCCAAGCGGCGTCCTCTGAAGGAGCTAACCAAGGATACCAAGAAGAAGCGCCTGCAGTTTGCTAAGGAAAACAGCAAGACCTCTTGGGGCCATGTCCTCTTCACAGACAGGAAGAAGTTCTACTTTCGGTATCCTGGTTCCAGCGTTCAGCCCTGCAGGTGGCAGAAAGTTGGCCCCAACAGGCCAAAAAAACATGGGGCCTACCAGCCAAACAAGCCCCAGTGCCTCAATGTGTATGGTGGAATCACCACGCATGGTGTTACTCCCTTGCATCAAGTTGCTGGCAGCAGCAAGAGCAAGCCCTCCTTTAAGAATAAGAAGGGTGAGCCAGCCAGGAACATATGTGCAGCACAGTACAATAGTGTGCTAAGGGAGACCCTATTGCCTGGGGGTCAGCGGTTGTTTAGTGGACAAGGAATCAGTTGCTGGACTCTGCAGCAGGATGGTGATCGAGCACATGTGGATGCTCCAGGTGTGGTGGAAGAGTGGAGCAAGAAGAACAAGTCCAATGCAAGACTGCTGCCAAATTGGCCTCCCAACTCACCAGATCTCAATCTTATTGAGAATGTCTGGGGTTACGTGCAAGCGAGAGTTGATGCATTGGGTTGCCAGTCCTTTGAGGAGTTCAAGGAAGCTGTGCACAAGCAGTTCCAGGCAGTCCCCTCCTCAATGCTAACACATCTGTTCAATAGCATGAAGGGCAGGATTGCCTGTGTGGTAAAGAAGCAAGGGGATAAGACAGGGTACTAGGTATGGAGCATTCAAAACCTCCTGTCACAGTGGAAGCAACTTAGAAGTCTATTCAACGCCGGCTCAAGGCAGCAATTGATACAGACTTGCTCTCATTCTACACAACTTTGCAAGCCACATTGACCAGCTGTGCCACTTACGACACTGATGTCCCTTGGCCTTTGCAGGTGAAACCTGTCTACTTCCGAAATGGCCAGGTTGACGCTGCAAGATAAAGTACATTTGGTTAATACCTACGATGCTTGTCAAAGCATCTCAGAGACTGCTGTACAGTGTAGAGTGTGCCGTGCGACAGCACGCCGGTGCATCAACCGGTGGCGAAACGAACAGAGTTTAGAAAACAAGCCAGGGACAGGCAGGAAAGCCATACTTTCAGAGGCAGCTGCGCTTCATGCTTCGAATCTATTAGATGAGGGCCAGCAAGGAGGTGCTCAGCAGGTGGCCAAGCAGCTGTTGGCGGAGGGGCTTGTGCCGCGGCTTGTGCATAAGTCCACTGTAATTCGTGCAGCAAGGAAAGCAGCCGAAAGTGAGGGGTGCAAGATGGTGGTCTCCAAGCGGCGTCCTCCGAAGGAGCTAACCAAGGATACCAAGAAGAAGCGCCTGCAGTTTGCTAAGGAAAACAGCAAGACCTCTTGGGGCCATGTCCTCTTCACAGACAGGAAGAAGTTCTACTTTCGGTATCCTGGTTCCAGCGTTCAGCCCTGCAGGTGGCAGAAAGTTGGCCCAAACAGGCCAAAAAAACATGGGGCCTACCAGCCAAACAAGCCCCAGTGCCTCAATGTGTATGGTGGAATCACCACGCATGGTGTTACTCCCTTGCATCAAGTTGCTGGCAGCAGCAAGAGCAAGCCCTCCTTTAAGAATAAGAAGGGTGAGCCAGCCAGGAACATATGTGCAGCACAATACAATAGTGTGCTAAGGGAGACCCTATTGCCTGGGGGTCAGCGGTTGTTTAGTGGACAAGGAATCAGTTGCTGGACTCTGCAGCAGGATGGTGATCGAGCACATGTGGATGCTCCAGGTGTGGTGGAAGAGTGGAGCAAGAAGAACAAGTCCAATGCAAGACTGCTGCCAAATTGGCCTCCCAACTCACCAGATCTCAATCTTATTGAGAATGTCTGGGGTTACGTGCAAGCGAGAGTTGATGCATTGGGTTGCCAGTCCTTTGAGGAGTTCAAGGAAGCTGTGCACAAGCAGTTCCAGGCAGTCCCCTCCTCAATGCTAACACATCTGTTCAATAGCATGAAGGGCAGGATTGCCTGTGTGGTAAAGAAGCAAGGGGATAAGACAGGGTACTAGGTATGGAGCATTCAAAACCTCCTGTCACAGTGGAAGCAACTTAGAAGTCTATTCAACGCCGGCTCAAGGCAGCAATTGATACAGACTTGCTCTCATTCTACACAACTTTGCAAGCCACATTGACCAGCTGTGCCACTTACGACACTGATGTCCCTTGGCCTTTGCAGGTGAAACCTGTCTACTTCCGAAATGGCCAGGTTGACGCTGCAAGATAAAGTACATTTGGTTAATACCTACGATGCTTGTCAAAGCACCTCAGAGACTGCTGTACAGTGTAGAGTGTGCCGTGCGACAGCACGCCGGTGCATCAACCGGTGGCGAAACGAACAGAGTTTAGAAAACAAGCCAGGGACAGGCAGGAAAGCCATACTTTCAGAGGCAGCTGCGCTTCATGCTTCGAATCTATTAGATGAGGGCCAGCAAGGAGGTGCTCAGCAGGTGGCCAAGCAGCTGTTGGCGGAGGGGCTTGTGCCGCGGCTTGTGCATAAGTCCACTGTAATTCGTGCAGCAAGGAAAGCAGCCGAAAGTGAGGGGTGCAAGATGGTGGTCTCCAAGCGGCGTCCTCCGAAGGAGCTAACCAAGGATACCAAGAAGAAGCGCCTGCAGTTTGCTAAGGAAAACAGCAAGACCTCTTGGGGCCATGTCCTCTTCACAGACAGGAAGAAGTTCTACTTTCGGTATCCTGGTTCCAGCGTTCAGCCCTGCAGGTGGCAGAAAGTTGGCCCAAACAGGCCAAAAAGACATGGGGCCTACCAGCCAAACAAGCCCCAGTGCCTCAATGTGTATGGTGGAATCACCACGCATGGTGTTACTCCCTTGCATCAAGTTGCTGGGAGCAGCAAGAGCAAGCCCTCCTTTAAGAATAAGAAGGGTGAGCCAGCCAGGAACATATGTGCAGCACAGTACAATAGTGTGCTAAGGGAGACCCTATTGCCTGGGGGTCAGCGGTTGTTTAGTGGACAAGGAATCAGTTGCTGGACTCTGCAGCAGGATGGTGATCCAGCACATGTGGATGCTCCAGGTGTGGTGGAAGAGTGGAGCAAGAAGAACAAGTCCAATGCAAGACTGCTGCCAAATTGGCCTCCCAACTCACCAGATCTCAATCTTATTGAGAATGTCTGGGGTTACGTGCGAGCGAGAGTTGATGCATTGGGTTGCCAGTCCTTTGAGGAGTTCAAGGAAGCTGTGCACAAGATGTTCCAGGCAGTCCCCTCCTCAATGCTAACACATCTGTTCAATAGCATGAAGGGCAGGATTGCCTGTGTGGTAAAGAAGCAAGGGGATAAGACAGGGTACTAGGTATGGAGCATTCAAAACCTCCTGTCATGTGGAAGCAACTTAGAAATCTATTCAACGCCGGCTCAAGGCAGCAATTGATACAGACTTGCTCTCATTCTACACAACTTTGCAAGCCACATTGACCAGCTGTGCCACTTACGACACTGATGTCCCTTGGCCTTTGCAGGTGAAACCTGTCTACTTCCGAAATGGCCAGGTTGACGCTGCAAGATAAAGTACATTTGGTTAATACCTACGATGCTTGTCAAAGCACCTCAGAGACTGCTGTACAGTGTAGAGTGTGCCGTGCGACAGCACGCCGGTGCATCAACCGGTGGCGAAACGAACAGAGTTTAGAAAACAAGCCAGGGACAGGCAGGAAAGCCATACTTTCAGAGGCAGCTGCGCTTCATGCTTCGAATCTATTAGATGAGGGCCAGCAAGGAGGTGCTCAGCAGGTGGCCAAGCAGCTGTTGGCGGAGGGGCTTGTGCCGCGGCTTGTGCATAAGTCCACTGTAATTCGTGCAGCAAGGAAAGCAGCCGAAAGTGAGGGGTGCAAGATGGTGGTCTCCAAGCGGCGTCCTCCGAAGGAGCTAACCAAGGATACCAAGAAGAAGCGCCTGTAGTTTGCTAAGGAAAACAGCAAGACCTCTTGGGGCCATGTCCTCTTCACAGACAGGAAGAAGTTCTACTTTCGGTATCCTGGTTCCAGCGTTCAGCCCTGCAGGTGGCAGAAAGTTGGCCCAAACAGGCCAAAAAGACATGGGGCCTACCAGCCAAACAAGCCCCAGTGCCTCAATGTGTATGGTGGAATCACCACGCATGGTGTTACTCCCTTGCATCAAGTTGCTGGCAGCAGCAAGAGCAAGCCCTCCTTTAAGAATAAGAAGGGTGAGCCAGCCAGGAACATATGTGCAGCACAGTACAATAGTGTGCTAAGGGAGACCCTATTGCCTGGGGGTCAGCGGTTGTTTAGTGGACAAGGAATCAGTTGCTGGACTCTGCAGCAGGATGGTGATCCAGCACATGTGGATGCTCCAGGTGTGGTGGAAGAGTGGAGCAAGAAGAACAAGTCCAATGCAAGACTGCTGCCAAATTGGCCTCCCAACTCACCAGATCTCAATCTTATTGAGAATGTCTGGGGTTACGTGCAAGCGAGAGTTGATGCATTGGGTTGCCAGTCCTTTGAGGAGTTCAAGGAAGCTGTGCACAAGCAGTTCCAGGCAGTCCCCTCCTCAATGCTAACACATCTGTTCAATAGCATGAAGGGCAAGATTGCCTGTGTGGTAAAGAAGCAAGGGGATAAGACAGGGTACTAGGTATGGAGCATTCAAAACCTCCTGTCACAGTGGAAGCAACTTAGAAGTCTATTCAACGCCGGCTCAAGGCAGCAATTGATACAAACTTGCTCTCATTCTACACAACTTTGCAAGCCACATTGACCAGTTGTGCCACTTACGACACTGATGTCCCTTGGCCTTTGCAGGTGAAACCTGTCTACTTCCGAAATGGCCAGGTTGACGCTGCAAGATAAAGTACATTTGGTTAATACCTACGATGCTTGTCAAAGCATCTCAGAGACTGCTGTACAGTGTAGAGTGTGCCGTGCAACAGCACGCCGGTGCATCAACCGGTGGCGAAACGAACAGAGTTTAGAAAACAAGCCAGGGACAGGCAGGAAAGCCATACTTTCAGAGGCAGCTGCGCTTCATGCTTCGAATCTATTAGATGAGGGCCAGCAAGGAGGTGCTCAGCAGGTGGCCAAGCAGCTGTTGGCGGAGGGGCTTGTGCCGCGGCTTGTGCATAAGTCCACTGTAATTCGTGCAGCAAGGAAAGCAGCCGAAAGTGAGGGGTGCAAGATGGTGGTCTCCAAGCGGCGTCCTCCGAAGGAGCTAACCAAGGATACCAAGAAGAAGCGCCTGCAGTTTGCTAAGGAAAACAGCAAGACCTCTTGGGGCCATGTCCTCTTCACAGACAGGAAGAAGTTCTACTTTCGGTATCCTGGTTCCAGCGTTCAGCCCTGCAGGTGGCAGAAAGTTGGCCCAAACAGGCCAAAAAGACATGGGGCCTACCAGCCAAACAAGCCCCAGTGCCTCAATGTGTATGGTGGAATCACCACGCATGGTGTTACTCCCTTGCATCAAGTTGCTGGGAGCAGCAAGAGCAAGCCCTCCTTTAAGAATAAGAAGGGTGAGCCAGCCAGGAACATATGTGCAGCACAGTACAATAGTGTGCTAAGGGAGACCCTATTGCCTGGGGGTCAGCGGTTGTTTAGTGGACAAGGAATCAGTTGCTGGACTCTGCAGCAGGATGGTGATCCAGCACATGTGGATGCTCCAGGTGTGGTGGAAGAGTGGAGCAAGAAGAACAAGTCCAATGCAAGACTGCTGCCAAATTGGCCTCCCAACTCACCAGATCTCAATCTTATTGAGAATGTCTGGGGTTACGTGCAAGCGAGAGTTGATGCATTGGGTTGCCAGTCCTTTGAGGAGTTCAAGGAAGCTGTGCACAAGCAGTTCCAGGCAGTCCCCTCCTCAATGCTAACACATCTGTTCAATAGCATGAAGGGCAAGATTGCCTGTGTGGTAAAGAAGCAAGGGGATAAGACAGGGTACTAGGTATGGAGCATTCAAAACCTCCTGTCACAGTGGAAGCAACTTAGAAGTCTATTCAACGCCGGCTCAAGGCAGCAATTGATACAGACTTGCTCTCATTCTACACAACTTTGCAAGCCACATTGACCAGCTGTGCCACTTACGACACTGATGTCCCTTGGCCTTTGCAGGTGAAACCTGTCTACTTCCGAAATGGCCAGGTTGACGCTGCAAGATAAAGTACATTTGGTTAATACCTACGATGCTTGTCAAAGCATCTCAGAGACTGCTGTACAGTGTAGAGTGTGCCGTGCGACAGCACGCCGGTGCATCAACCGGTGGCGAAACGAACAGAGTTTAGAAAACAAGCCAGGGACAGGCAGGAAAGCCATACTTTCAGAGGCAGCTGCGCTTCATGCTTCGAATCTATTAGATGAGGGCCAGCAAGGAGGTGCTCAGCAGGTGGCCAAGCAGCTGTTGGCGGAGGGGCTTGTGCCGCGGCTTGTGCATAAGTCCACTGTAATTCGTGCAGCAAGGAAAGCAGCCGAAAGTGAGGGGTGCAAGATGGTGGTCTCCAAGCGGCGTCCTCCGAAGGAGCTAACCAAGGATACCAAGAAGAAGCGCCTGCAGTTTGCTAAGGAAAACAGCAAGACCTCTTGGGGCCATGTCCTCTTCACAGACAGGAAGAAGTTCTACTTTCGGTATCCTGGTTCCAGCGTTCAGCCCTGCAGGTGGCAGAAAGTTGGCCCAAACAGGCCAAAAAGACATGGGGCCTACCAGCCAAACAAGCCCCAGTGCCTCAATGTGTATGGTGGAATCACCACGCATGGTGTTACTCCCTTGCATCAAGTTGCTGGGAGCAGCAAGAGCAAGCCCTCCTTTAAGAATAAGAAGGGTGAGCCAGCCAGGAACATATGTGCAGCACAGTACAATAGTGTGCTAAGGGAGACCCTATTGCCTGGGGGTCAGCGGTTGTTTAGTGGACAAGGAATCAGTTGCTGGACTCTGCAGCAGGATGGTGATCCAGCACATGTGGATGCTCCAGGTGTGGTGGAAGAGTGGAGCAAGAAGAACAAGTCCAATGCAAGACTGCTGCCAAATTGGCCTCCCAACTCACCAGATCTCAATCTTATTGAGAATGTCTGGGGTTACGTGCAAGCGAGAGTTGATGCATTGGGTTGCCAGTCCTTTGAGGAGTTCAAGGAAGCTGTGCACAAGCAGTTCCAGGCAGTCCCCTCCTCAATGCTAACACATCTGTTCAATAGCATGAAGGGCAGGATTGCCTGTGTGGTAAAGAAGCAAGGGGATAAGACAGGGTACTAGGTATGGAGCATTCAAAACCTCCTGTCACAGTGGAAGCAACTTAGAAGTCTATTCAACGCCGGCTCAAGGCAGCAATTGATACAGACTTGCT
This sequence comes from Pseudopediastrum boryanum, assembly GCA_963556185.1. Classification (NCBI taxonomy): domain Eukaryota; kingdom Viridiplantae; phylum Chlorophyta; class Chlorophyceae; order Sphaeropleales; family Hydrodictyaceae; genus Pseudopediastrum; species Pseudopediastrum boryanum. Next base: position 4,802,152 of record OY744500.1, read on the forward strand.
CTCATTCTACACAACTTTGCAAGCCACATTGACCAGCTGTGCCACTTACGACACTGATGTCCCTTGGCCTTTGCAGGTGAAACCTGTCTACTTCCGAAATGGCCAGGTTGACGCTGCAAGATAAAGTACATTTGGTTAATACCTACGATGCTTGTCAAAGCATCTCAGAGACTGCTGTACAGTGTAGAGTGTGCCGTGCGACAGCACGCCGGTGCATCAACCGGTGGCGAAACGAACAGAGTTTAGAAAACAAGCCAGGGACAGGCAGGAAAGCCATACTTTCAGAGGCAGCTGCGCTTCATGCTTCGAATCTATTAGATGAGGGCCAGCAAGGAGGTGCTCAGCAGGTGGCCAAGCAGCTGTTGGCGGAGGGGCTTGTGCCGCGGCTTGTGCATAAGTCCACTGTAATTCGTGCAGCAAGGAAAGCAGCCGAAAGTGAGGGGTGCAAGATGGTGGTCTCCAAGCGGCGTCCTCCGAAGGAGCTAACCAAGGATACCAAGAAGAAGCGCCTGCAGTTTGCTAAGGAAAACAGCAAGACCTCTTGGGGCCATGTCCTCTTCACAGACAGGAAGAAGTTCTACTTTCGGTATCCTGGTTCCAGCGTTCAGCCCTGCAGGTGGCAGAAAGTTGGCCCAAACAGGCCAAAAAGACATGGGGCCTACCAGCCAAACAAGCCCCAGTGCCTCAATGTGTATGGTGGAATCACCACGCATGGTGTTACTCCCTTGCATCAAGTTGCTGGGAGCAGCAAGAGCAAGCCCTCCTTTAAGAATAAGAAGGGTGAGCCAGCCAGGAACATATGTGCAGCACAGTACAATAGTGTGCTAAGGGAGACCCTATTGCCTGGGGGTCAGCGGTTGTTTAGTGGACAAGGAATCAGTTGCTGGACTCTGCAGCAGGATGGTGATCCAGCACATGTGGATGCTCCAGGTGTGGTGGAAGAGTGGAGCAAGAAGAACAAGTCCAATGCAAGACTGCTGCCAAATTGGCCTCCCAACTCACCAGATCTCAATCTTATTGAGAATGTCTGGGGTTACGTGCGAGCGAGAGTTGATGCATTGGGTTGCCAGTCCTTTGAGGAGTTCAAGGAAGCTGTGCACAAGCAGTTCCAGGCAGTCCCCTCCTCAATGCTAACACATCTGTTCAATAGCATGAAGGGCAGGATTGCCTGTGTGGTAAAGAAGCAAGGGGATAAGACAGGGTACTAGGTATGGAGCATTCAAAACCTCCTGTCACAGTGGAAGCAACTTAGAAGTCTATTCAACGCCGGCTCAAGGCAGCAATTGATACAAACTTGCTCTCATTCTACACAACTTTGCAAGCCACATTGACCAGTTGTGCCACTTACGACACTGATGTCCCTTGGCCTTTGCAGGTGAAAGCTGTCTACTTCCGAAATGGCCAGGTTGACGCTGCAAGATAAAGTACATTTGGTTAATACCTACGATGCTTGTCAAAGCATCTCAGAGACTGCTGTACAGTGTAGAGTGTGCCGTGCAACAGCACGCCGGTGCATCAACCGGTGGCGAAACGAACAGAGTTTAGAAAACAAGCCAGGGACAGGCAGGAAAGCCATACTTTCAGAGGCAGCTGCGCTTCATGCTTCGAATCTATTAGATGAGGGCCAGCAAGGAGGTGCTCAGCAGGTGGCCAAGCAGCTGTTGGCGGAGGGGCTTGTGCCGCGGCTTGTGCATAAGTCCACTGTAATTCGTGCAGCAAGGAAAGCAGCCGAAAGTGAGGGGTGCAAGATGGTGGTCTCCAAGCGGCGTCCTCCGAAGGAGCTAACCAAGGATACCAAGAAGAAGCGCCTGCAGTTTGCTAAGGAAAACAGCAAGACCTCTTGGGGCCATGTCCTCTTCACAGACAGGAAGAAGTTCTACTTTCGGTATCCTGGTTCCAGCGTTCAGCCCTGCAGGTGGCAGAAAGTTGGCCCAAACAGGCCAAAAAGACATGGGGCCTACCAGCCAAACAAGCCCCAGTGCCTCAATGTGTATGGTGGAATCACCACGCATGGTGTTACTCCCTTGCATCAAGTTGCTGGGAGCAGCAAGAGCAAGCCCTCCTTTAAGAATAAGAAGGGTGAGCCAGCCAGGAACATATGTGCAGCACAGTACAATAGTGTGCTAAGGGAGACCCTATTGCCTGGGGGTCAGCGGTTGTTTAGTGGACAAGGAATCAGTTGCTGGACTCTGCAGCAGGATGGTGATCCAGCACATGTGGATGCTCCAGGTGTGGTGGAAGAGTGGAGCAAGAAGAACAAGTCCAATGCAAGACTGCTGCCAAATTGGCCTCCCAACTCACCAGATCTCAATCTTATTGAGAATGTCTGGGGTTACGTGCGAGCGAGAGTTGATGCATTGGGTTGCCAGTCCTTTGAGGAGTTCAAGGAAGCTGTGCACAAGCAGTTCCAGGCAGTCCCCTCCTCAATGCTAACACATCTGTTCAATAGCATGAAGGGCAGGATTGCCTGTGTGGTAAAGAAGCAAGGGGATAAGACAGGGTACTAGGTATGGAGCATTCAAAACCTCCTGTCACAGTGGAAGCAACTTAGAAGTCTATTCAACGCCGGCTCAAGGCAGCAATTGATACAAACTTGCTCTCATTCTACACAACTTTGCAAGCCACATTGACCAGTTGTGCCACTTACGACACTGATGTCCCTTGGCCTTTGCAGGTGAAAGCTGTCTACTTCCGAAATGGCCAGGTTGACGCTGCAAGATAAAGTACATTTGGTTAATACCTACGATGCTTGTCAAAGCATCTCAGAGACTGCTGTACAGTGTAGAGTGTGCCGTGCAACAGCACGCCGGTGCATCAACCGGTGGCGAAACGAACAGAGTTTAGAAAACAAGCCAGGGACAGGCAGGAAAGCCATACTTTCAGAGGCAGCTGCGCTTCATGCTTCGAATCTATTAGATGAGGGCCAGCAAGGAGGTGCTCAGCAGGTGGCCAAGCAGCTGTTGGCGGAGGGGCTTGTGCCGCGGCTTGTGCATAAGTCCACTGTAATTCGTGCAGCAAGGAAAGCAGCCGAAAGTGAGGGGTGCAAGATGGTGGTCTCCAAGCGGCGTCCTCCGAAGGAGCTAACCAAGGATACCAAGAAGAAGCGCCTGCAGTTTGCTAAGGAAAACAGCAAGACCTCTTGGGGCCATGTCCTCTTCACAGACAGGAAGAAGTTCTACTTTCGGTATCCTGGTTCCAGCGTTCAGCCCTGCAGGTGGCAGAAAGTTGGCCCAAACAGGCCAAAAAGACATGGGGCCTACCAGCCAAACAAGCCCCAGTGCCTCAATGTGTATGGTGGAATCACCACGCATGGTGTTACTCCCTTGCATCAAGTTGCTGGGAGCAGCAAGAGCAAGCCCTCCTTTAAGAATAAGAAGGGTGAGCCAGCCAGGAACATATGTGCAGCACAGTACAATAGTGTGCTAAGGGAGACCCTATTGCCTGGGGGTCAGCGGTTGTTTAGTGGACAAGGAATCAGTTGCTGGACTCTGCAGCAGGATGGTGATCCAGCACATGTGGATGCTCCAGGTGTGGTGGAAGAGTGGAGCAAGAAGAACAAGTCCAATGCAAGACTGCTGCCAAATTGGCCTCCCAACTCACCAGATCTCAATCTTATTGAGAATGTCTGGGGTTACGTGCAAGCGAGAGTTGATGCATTGGGTTGCCAGTCCTTTGAGGAGTTCAAGGAAGCTGTGCACAAGCAGTTCCAGGCAGTCCCCTCCTCAATGCTAACACATCTGTTCAATAGCATGAAGGGCAGGATTGCCTGTGTGGTAAAGAAGCAAGGGGATAAGACAGGGTACTAGGTATGGAGCATTCAAAACCTCCTGTCACAGTGGAAGCAACTTAGAAGTCTATTCAACGCCAGCTCAAGGCAGCAATTGATACAGACTTGCTCTCATTCTACACAACTTTGCAAGCCACATTGACCAGCTGTGCCACTTACGACACTGATGTCCCTTGGCCTTTGCAGGTGAAACCTGTCTACTTCCGAAATGGCCAGGTTGACGCTGCAAGATAAAGTACATTTGGTTAATACCTACGATGCTTGTCAAAGCATCTCAGAGACTGCTGTACAGTGTAGAGTGTGCCGTGCGACAGCACGCCGGTGCATCAACCGGTGGCGAAACGAACAGAGTTTAGAAAACAAGCCAGGGACAGGCAGGAAAGCCATACTTTCAGAGGCAGCTGCGCTTCATGCTTCGAATCTATTAGATGAGGGCCAGCAAGGAGGTGATCAGCAGGTGGCCAAGCAGCTGTTGGCGGAGGGGCTTGTGCCGCGGCTTGTGCATAAGTCCACTGTAATTCGTGCAGCAAGGAAAGCAGCCGAAAGTGAGGGGTGCAAGATGGTGGTCTCCAAGCCGCGTCCTCCGAAGGAGCTAACCAAGGATACCAAGAAGAAGCGCCTGCAGTTTGCTAAGGAAAACAGCAAGACCTCTTGGGGCCATGTCCTCTTCACAGACAGGAAGAAGTTCTACTTTCGGTATCCAGGTTCCAGCGTTCAGCCCTGCACTTGGCAGAAAGTTGGCCCAAACAGGCCAAAAAGACATGGGGCCTACCAGCCAAACAAGCCCCAGTGCCTCAATGTGTATGGTGGAATCACCACGCATGGTGTTACTCCCTTGCATCAAGTTGCTGGGAGCAGCAAGAGCAAGCCCTCCTTTAAGAATAAGAGGGGTGAGCCAGCCAGGAACATATGTGCAGCACAATACAATAGTGTGCTAAGGGAGACCCTATTGCCTGGGGGTCAGCGGTTGTTTAGTGGACAAGGAATCAGTTGCTGGACTCTGCAGCAGGATGGTGATCCAGCACATGTGGATGCTCCAGGTGTGGTGGAAGAGTGGAGCAAGAAGAACAAGTCCAATGCAAGACTGCTGCCAAATTGGCCTCCCAACTCACCAGATCTCAATCTTATTGAGAATGTCTGGGGTTACGTGCAAGCGAGAGTTGATGCATTGGGTTGCCAGTCCTTTGAGGAGTTCAAGGAAGCTGTGCACAAGCAGTTCCAGGCAGTCCCCTCCTCAATGCTAACACATCTGTTCAATAGCATGAAGGGCAGGATTGCCTGTGTGGTAAAGAAGCAAGGGGATAAGACAGGGTACTAGGTATGGAGCATTCAAAACCTCCTGTCACAGTGGAAGCAACTTAGAAGTCTATTCAACGCCGGCTCAAGGCAGCAATTGATACAGACTTGCTCTCATTCTACACAACTTTGCAAGCCACATTGACCAGCTGTGCCACTTACGACACTGATGTCCCTTGGCCTTTGCAGGTGAAACCTGTCTACTTCCGAAATGGCCAGGTTGACGCTGCAAGATAAAGTACATTTGGTTAATACCTACGATGCTTGTCAAAGCATCTCAGAGACTGCTGTACAGTGTAGAGTGTGCCGTGCAACAGCACGCCGGTGCATCAACCGGTGGCGAAACGAACAGAGTTTAGAAAACAAGCCAGGGACAGGCAGGAAAGCCATACTTTCAGAGGCAGCTGCGCTTCATGCTTCGAATCTATTAGATGAGGGCCAGCAAGGAGGTGCTCAGCAGGTGGCCAAGCAGCTGTTGGCGGAGGGGCTTGTGCCGCGGCTTGTGCATAAGTCCACTGTAATTCGTGCAGCAAGGAAAGCAGCCGAAAGTGAGGGGTGCAAGATGGTGGTCTCCAAGCGGCGTCCTCCGAAGGAGCTAACCAAGGATACCAAGAAGAAGCGCCTGCAGTTTGCTAAGGAAAACAGCAAGACCTCTTGGGGCCATGTCCTCTTCACAGACAGGAAGAAGTTCTACTTTCGGTATCCTGGTTCCAGCGTTCAGCCCTGCAGGTGGCAGAAAGTTGGCCCAAACAGGCCAAAAAGACATGGGGCCTACCAGCCAAACAAGCCCCAGTGCCTCAATGTGTATGGTGGAATCACCACGCATGGTGTTACTCCCTTGCATCAAGTTGCTGGGAGCAGCAAGAGCAAGCCCTCCTTTAAGAATAAGAAGGGTGAGCCAGCCAGGAACATATGTGCAGCACAGTACAATAGTGTGCTAAGGGAGACCCTATTGCCTGGGGGTCAGCGGTTGTTTAGTGGACAAGGAATCAGTTGCTGGACTCTGCAGCAGGATGGTGATCGAGCACATGTGGATGCTCCAGGTGTGGTGGAAGAGTGGAGCAAGAAGAACAAGTCCAATGCAAGACTGCTGCCAAATTGGCCTCCCAACTCACCAGATCTCAATCTTATTGAGAATGTCTGGGGTTACGTGCAAGCGAGAGTTGATGCATTGGGTTGCCAGTCCTTTGAGGAGTTCAAGGAAGCTGTGCACAAGCAGTTCCAGGCAGTCCCCTCCTCAATGCTAACACATCTGTTCAATAGCATGAAGGGCAGGATTGCCTGTGTGGTAAAGAAGCAAGGGGATAAGACAGGGTACTAGGTATGGAGCATTCAAAACCTCCTGTCACAGTGGAAGCAACTTAGAAGTCTATTCAACGCCGGCTCAAGGCAGCAATTGATACAAACTTGCTCTCATTCTACACAACTTTGCAAGCCACATTGACCAGTTGTGCCACTTACGACACTGATGTCCCTTGGCCTTTGCAGGTGAAAGCTGTCTACTTCCGAAATGGCCAGGTTGACGCTGCAAGATAAAGTACATTTGGTTAATACCTACGATGCTTGTCAAAGCATCTCAGAGACTGCTGTACAGTGTAGAGTGTGCCGTGCGACAGCACGCCGGTGCATCAACCGGTGGCGAAACGAACAGAGTTTAGAAAACAAGCCAGGGACAGGCAGGAAAGCCATACTTTCAGAGGCAGCTGCGCTTCATGCTTCGAATCTATTAGATGAGGGCCAGCAAGGAGGTGATCAGCAGGTGGCCAAGCAGCTGTTGGCGGAGGGGCTTGTGCCGCGGCTTGTGCATAAGTCCACTGTAATTCGTGCAGCAAGGAAAGCAGCCGAAAGTGAGGGGTGCAAGATGGTGGTCTCCAAGCCGCGTCCTCCGAAGGAGCTAACCAAGGATACCAAGAAGAAGCGCCTGCAGTTTGCTAAGGAAAACAGCAAGACCTCTTGGGGCCATGTCCTCTTCACAGACAGGAAGAAGTTCTACTTTCGGTATCCTGGTTCCAGCGTTCAGCCCTGCACTTGGCAGAAAGTTGGCCCAAACAGGCCAAAAAGACATGGGGCCTACCAGCCAAACAAGCCCCAGTGCCTCAATGTGTATGGTGGAATCACCACGCATGGTGTTACTCCCTTGCATCAAGTTGCTGGGAGCAGCAAGAGCAAGCCCTCCTTTAAGAATAAGAAGGGTGAGCCAGCCATGAACATATGTGCAGCACAGTACAATAGTGTGCTAAGGGAGACCCTATTGCCTGGGGGTCAGCGGTTGTTTAGTGGACAAGGAATCAGTTGCTGGACTCTGCAGCAGGATGGTGATCCAGCACATGTGGATGCTCCAGGTGTGGTGGAAGAGTGGAGCAAGAAGAACAAGTCCAATGCAAGACTGCTGCCAAATTGGCCTCCCAACTCACCAGATCTCAATCTTATTGAGAATGTCTGGGGTTACGTGCAAGCGAGAGTTGATGCATTGGGTTGCCAGTCCTTTGAGGAGTTCAAGGAAGCTGTGCACAAGCAGTTCCAGGCAGTCCCCTCCTCAATGCTAACACATCTGTTCAATAGCATGAAGGGCAGGATTGCCTGTGTGGTAAAGAAGCAAGGGGATAAGACAGGGTACTAGGTATGGAGCATTCAAAACCTCCTGTCACAGTGGAAGCAACTTAGAAGTCTATTCAACGCCGGCTCAAGGCAGCAATTGATACAGACTTGCTCTCATTCTACACAACTTTGCAAGCCACATTGACCAGCTGTGCCACTTACGACACTGATGTCCCTTGGCCTTTGCAGGTGAAACCTGTCTACTTCCGAAATGGCCAGGTTGACGCTGCAAGATAAAGTACATTTGGTTAATACCTACGATGCTTGTCAAAGCATCTCAGAGACTGCTGTACAGTGTAGAGTGTGCCGTGCAACAGCACGCCGGTGCATCAACCGGTGGCGAAACGAACAGAGTTTAGAAAACAAGCCAGGGACAGGCAGGAAAGCCATACTTTCAGAGGCAGCTGCGCTTCATGCTTCGAATCTATTAGATGAGGGCCAGCAAGGAGGTGCTCAGCAGGTGGCCAAGCAGCTGTTGGCGGAGGGGCTTGTGCCGCGGCTTGTGCATAAGTCCACTGTAATTCGTGCAGCAAGGAAAGCAGCCGAAAGTGAGGGGTGCAAGATGGTGGTCTCCAAGCCGCGTCCTCCGAAGGAGCTAACCAAGGATACCAAGAAGAAGCGCCTGCAGTTTGCTAAGGAAAACAGCAAGACCTCTTGGGGCCATGTCCTCTTCACAGACAGGAAGAAGTTCTACTTTCGGTATCCTGGTTCCAGCGTTCAGCCCTGCAGGTGGCAGAAAGTTGGCCCAAACAGGCCAAAAAGACATGGGGCCTACCAGCCAAACAAGCCCCAGTGCCTCAATGTGTATGGTGGAATCACCACGCATGGTGTTACTCCCTTGCATCAAGTTGCTGGGAGCAGCAAGAGCAAGCCCTCCTTTAAGAATAAGAAGGGTGAGCCAGCCAGGAACATATGTGCAGCACAGTACAATAGTGTGCTAAGGGAGACCCTATTGCCTGGGGGTCAGCGGTTGTTTAGTGGACAAGGAATCAGTTGCTGGACTCTGCAGCAGGATGGTGATCCAGCACATGTGGATGCTCCAGGTGTGGTGGAAGAGTGGAGCAAGAAGAACAAGTCCAATGCAAGACTGCTGCCAAATTGGCCTCCCAACTCACCAGATCTCAATCTTATTGAGAATGTCTGGGGTTACGTGCAAGCGAGAGTTGATGCATTGGGTTGCCAGTCCTTTGAGGAGTTCAAGGAAGCTGTGCACAAGCAGTTCCAGGCAGTCCCCTCCTCAATGCTAACACATCTGTTCAATAGCATGAAGGGCAGGATTGCCTGTGTGGTAAAGAAGCAAGGGGATAAGACAGGGTACTAGGTATGGAGCATTCAAAACCTCCTGTCACAGTGGAAGCAACTTAGAAGTCTATTCAACGCCGGCTCAAGGCAGCAATTGATACAGACTTGCTCTCATTCTACACAACTTTGCAAGCCACATTGACCAGCTGTGCCACTTACGACACTGATGTCCCTTGGCCTTTGCAGGTGAAACCTGTCTACTTCCGAAATGGCCAGGTTGACGCTGCAAGATAAAGTACATTTGGTTAATACCTACGATGCTTGTCAAAGCATCTCAGAGACTGCTGTACAGTGTAGAGTGTGCCGTGCGACAGCACGCCGGTGCATCAACCGGTGGCGAAACGAACAGAGTTTAGAAAACAAGCCAGGGACAAGCAGGAAAGCCATACTTTCAGAGGCAGCTGCGCTTCATGCTTCGAATCTATTAGATGAGGGCCAGCAAGGAGGTGCTCAGCAGGTGGCCAAGCAGCTGTTGGCGGAGGGGCTTGTGCCGCGGCTTGTGCATAAGTCCACTGTAATTCGTGCAGCAAGGAAAGCAGCCGAAAGTGAGGGGTGCAAGATGGTGGTCTCCAAGCCGCGTCCTCCGAAGGAGCTAACCAAGGATACCAAGAAGAAGCGCCTGCAGTTTGCTAAGGAAAACAGCAAGACCTCTTGGGGCCATGTCCTCTTCACAGACAGGAAGAAGTTCTACTTTCGGTATCCTGGTTCCAGCGTTCAGCCCTGCAGGTGGCAGAAAGTTGGCCCAAACAGGCCAAAAAGACATGGGGCCTACCAGCCAAACAAGCCCCAGTGCCTCAATGTGTATGGTGGAATCACCACGCATGGTGTTACTCCCTTGCATCAAGTTGCTGGCAGCAGCAAGAGCAAGCCCTCCTTTAAGAATAAGAAGGGTGAGCCAGCCAGGAACATATGTGCAGCACAGTACAATAGTGTGCTAAGGGAGACCCTATTGCCTGGGGGTCAGCGGTTGTTTAGTGGACAAGGAATCAGTTGCTGGACTCTGCAGCAGGATGGTGATCGAGCACATGTGGATGCTCCAGGTGTGGTGGACGAGTGGAGCAAGAAGAACAAGTCCAATGCAAGACTGCTGCCAAATTGGCCTCCCAACTCACCAGATCTCAATCTTATTGAGAATGTCTGGGGTTACGTGCAAGCGAGAGTTGATGCATTGGGTTGCCAGTCCTTTGAGGAGTTCAAGGAAGCTGTGCACAAGCAGTTCCAGGCAGTCCCCTCCTCAATGCTAACACATCTGTTCAATAGCATGAAGGGCAGGATTGCCTGTGTGGTAAAGAAGCAAGGGGATAAGACAGGGTACTAGGTATGGAGCATTCAAAACCTCCTGTCACAGTGGAAGCAACTTAGAAGTCTATTCAACGCCGGCTCAAGGCAGCAATTGATACAGACTTGCTCTCATTCTACACAACTTTGCAAGCCACATTGACCAGCTGTGCCACTTACGACACTGATGTCCCTTGGCCTTTGCAGGTGAAACCTGTCTACTTCCGAAATGGCCAGGTTGACGCTGCAAGATAAAGTACATTTGGTTAATACCTACGATGCTTGTCAAAGCATCTCAGAGACTGCTGTACAGTGTAGAGTGTGCCGTGCGACAGCACGCCGGTGCATCAACCGGTGGCGAAACGAACAGAGTTTAGAAAACAAGCCAGGGACAGGCAGGAAAGCCATACTTTCAGAGGCAGCTGCGCTTCATGCTTCGAATCTATTAGATGAGGGCCAGCAAGGAGGTGCTCAGCAGGTGGCCAAGCAGCTGTTGGCGGAGGGGCTTGTGCCGCGGCTTGTGCATAAGTCCACTGTAATTCGTGCAGCAAGGAAAGCAGCCGAAAGTGAGGGGTGCAAGATGGTGGTCTCCAAGCGGCGTCCTCCGAAGGAGCTAACCAAGGATACCAAGAAGAAGCGCCTGCAGTTTGCTAAGGAAAACAGCAAGACCTCTTGGGGCCATGTCCTCTTCACAGACAGGAAGAAGTTCTACTTTCGGTATCCTGGTTCCAGCGTTCAGCCCTGCAGGTGGCAGAAAGTTGGCCCAAACAGGCCAAAAAAACATGGGGCCTACCAGCCAAACAAGCCCCAGTGCCTCAATGTGTATGGTGGAATCACCACGCATGGTGTTACTCCCTTGCATCAAGTTGCTGGCAGCAGCAAGAGCAAGCCCTCCTTTAAGAATAAGAAGGGTGAGCCAGCCAGGAACATATGTGCAGCACAGTACAATAGTGTGCTAAGGGAGACCCTATTGCCTGGGGGTCAGCGGTTGTTTAGTGGACAAGGAATCAGTTGCTGGACTCTGCAGCAGGATGGTGATCGAGCACATGTGGATGCTCCAGGTGTGGTGGAATAGTGGAGCAAGAAGAACAAGTCCAATGCAAGACTGCTGCCAAATTGGCCTCCCAACTCACCAGATCTCAATCTTATTGAGAATGTCTGGGGTTACGTGCAAGCGAGAGTTGATGCATTGGGTTGCCAGTCCTTTGAGGAGTTCAAGGAAGCTGTGCACAAGCAGTTCCAGGCAGTCCCCTCCTCAATGCTAACACATCTGTTCAATAGCATGAAGGGCATGATTGCCTGTGTGGTAAAGAAGCAAGGGGATAAGACAGGGTACTAGGTATGGAGCATTCAAAACCTCCTGTCACAGTGGAAGCAACTTAGAAGTCTATTCAACGCCGGCTCAAGGCAGCAATTGATACAGACTTGCTCTCATTCTACACAACTTTGCAAGCCACATTGACCAGCTGTGCCACTTACGACACTGATGTCCCTTGGCCTTTGCAGGTGAAACCTGTCTACTTCCGAAATGGCCAGGTTGACGCTGCAAGATAAAGTACATTTGGTTAATACCTACGATGCTTGTCAAAGCATCTCAGAGACTGCTGTACAGTGTAGAGTGTGCCGTGCGACAGCACGCCGGTGCATCAACCGGTGGCGAAACGAACAGAGTTTAGAAAACAAGCCAGGGACAGGCAGGAAAGCCATACTTTCAGAGGCAGCTGCGCTTCATGCTTCGAATCTATTAGATGAGGGCCAGCAAGGAGGTGCTCAGCAGGTGGCCAAGCAGCTGTTGGCGGAGGGGCTTGTGCCGCGGCTTGTGCATAAGTCCACTGTAATTCGTGCAGCAAGGAAAGCAGCCGAAAGTGAGGGGTGCAAGATGGTGGTCTCCAAGCCGCGTCCTCCGAAGGAGCTAACCAAGGATACCAAGAAGAAGCGCCTGCAGTTTGCTAAGGAAAACAGCAAGACCTCTTGGGGCCATGTCCTCTTCACAGACAGGAAGAAGTTCTACTTTCGGTATCCTGGTTCCAGCGTTCAGCCCTGCAGGTGGCAGAAAGTTGGCCCAAACAGGCCAAAAAGACATGGGGCCTACCAGCCAAACAAGCCCCAGTGCCTCAATGTGTATGGTGGAATCACCACGCATGGTGTTACTCCCTTGCATCAAGTTGCTGGCAGCAGCAAGAGCAAGCCCTCCTTTAAGAATAAGAAGGGTGAGCCAGCCAGGAACATATGTGCAGCACAGTACAATAGTGTGCTAAGGGAGACCCTATTGCCTGGGGGTCAGCGGTTGTTTAGTGGACAAGGAATCAGTTGCTGGACTCTGCAGCAGGATGGTGATCCAGCACATGTGGATGCTCCAGGTGTGGTGGAAGAGTGGAGCAAGAAGAACAAGTCCAATGCAAGACTGCTGCCAAATTGGCCTCCCAACTCACCAGATCTCAATCTTATTGAGAATGTCTGGGGTTACGTGCAAGCGAGAGTTGATGCATTGGGTTGCCAGTCCTTTGAGGAGTTCAAGGAAGCTGTGCACAAGCAGTTCCAGGCAGTCCCCTCCTCAATGCTAACACATCTGTTCAATAGCATGAAGGGCAGGATTGCCTGTGTGGTAAAGAAGCAAGGGGATAAGACAGGGTACTAGGTATGGAGCATTCAAAACCTCCTGTCACAGTGGAAGCAACTTAGAAGTCTATTCAACGCCGGCTCAAGGCAGCAATTGATACAAACTTGCTCTCATTCTACACAACTTTGCAAGCCACATTGACCAGCTGTGCCACTTACGACACTGATGTCCCTTGGCCTTTGCAGGTGAAACCTGTCTACTTCCGAAATGGCCAGGTTGACGCTGCAAGATAAAGTACATTTGGTTAATACCTACGATGCTTGTCAAAGCATCTCAGAGACTGCTGTACAGTGTAGAGTGTGCTGTGCGACAGCACGCCGGTGCATCAACCGGTGGCGAAACGAACAGAGTTTAGAAAACAAGCCAGGGACAGGCAGGAAAGCCATACTTTCAGAGGCAGCTGCGCTTCATGCTTCGAATCTATTAGATGAGGGCCAGCAAGGAGGTGCTCAGCAGGTGGCCAAGCAGCTGTTGGCGGAGGGGCTTGTGCCGCGGCTTGTGCATAAGTCCACTGTAATTCGTGCAGCAAGGAAAGCAGCCGAAAGTGAGGGGTGCAAGATGGTGGTCTCCAAGCCGCGTCCTCCGAAGGAGCTAACCAAGGATACCAAGAAGAAGCGCCTGCAGTTTGCTAAGGAAAACAGCAAGACCTCTTGGGGCCATGTCCTCTTCACAGACAGGAAGAAGTTCTACTTTCGGTATCCTGGTTCCAGCGTTCAGCCCTGCAGGTGGCAGAAAGTTGGCCCAAACAGGCCAAAAAGACATGGGGCCTACCAGCCAAACAAGCCCCAGTGCCTCAATGTGTATGGTGGAATCACCACGCATGGTGTTACTCCCTTGCATCAAGTTGCTGGGAGCAGCAAGAGCAAGCCCTCCTTTAAGAATAAGAAGGGTGAGCCAGCCAGGAACATATGTGCAGCACAGTACAATAGTGTGCTAAGGGAGACCCTATTGCCTGGGGGTCAGCGGTTGTTTAGTGGACAAGGAATCAGTTGCTGGACTCTGCAGCAGGATGGTGATCCAGCACATGTGGATGCTCCAGGTGTGGTGGAAGAGTGGAGCAAGAAGAACAAGTCCAATGCAAGACTGCTGCCAAATTGGCCTCCCAACTCACCAGATCTCAATCTTATTGAGAATGTCTGGGGTTACGTGCAAGCGAGAGTTGATGCATTGGGTTGCCAGTCCTTTGAGGAGTTCAAGGAAGCTGTGCACAAGCAGTTCCAGGCAGTCCCCTCCTCAATGCTAACACATCTGTTCAATAGCATGAAGGGCAGGATTGCCTGTGTGGTAAAGAAGCAAGGGGATAAGACAGGGTACTAGGTATGGAGCATTCAAAACCTCCTGTCACAGTGGAAGCAACTTAGAAGTCTATTCAACGCCGGCTCAAGGCAGCAATTGATACAAACTTGCTCTCATTCTACACAACTTTGCAAGCCACATTGACCAGCTGTGCCACTTACGACACTGATGTCCCTTGGCCTTTGCAGGTGAAACCTGTCTACTTCCGAAATGGCCAGGTTGACGCTGCAAGATAAAGTACATTTGGTTAATACCTACGATGCTTGTCAAAGCATCTCAGAGACTGCTGTCCAGTGTAGAGTGTGCTGTGCGACAGCACGCCGGTGCATCAACCAGTGGCGAAACGAACAGAGTTTAGAAAACAAGCCAGGGACAGGCAGGAAAGCCATACTTTCAGAGGCAGCTGCGCTTCATGCTTCGAATCTATCAGATGAGGGCCAGCAAGGAGGTGCTCAGCAGGTGGCCAAGCAGCTGTTGGCGGAGGGGCTTGTGCCGCGGCTTGTGCATACTGTAATTCGTGCAGCAAGGAAAGCAGCCGAAAGTGAGGGGTGCAAGATGGTGGTCTCCAAGCGGCGTCCTCCGAAGGAGCTAACCAAGGATACCAAGAAGAAGCGCCTGCAGTTTGCTAAGGAAAACAGCAAGACCTCTTGGGGCCATGTCCTCTTCACAGACAGGAAGAAGTTCTACTTTCGGTATCCTGGTTCCAGCGTTCAGCCCTGCAGGTGGCAGAAAGTTGGCCCAAACAGGCCAGAAAAACATGGGGCCTACCAGCCAAACAAGCCCCAGTGCCTCAATGTGTATGGTGGAATCACCACGCATGGTGTTACTCCCTTGCATCAAGTTGCTGGCAGCAGCAAGAGCAAGCCCTCCTTTAAGAATAAGAAGGGTGAGCCAGCCAGGAACATATGTGCAGCACAGTACAATAGTGTGCTAAGGGAGACCCTATTGCCTGGGGGTCAGCGGTTGTTTAGTGGACAAGGAATCAGTTGCTGGACTCTGCAGCAGGATGGTGATCCAGCACATGTAGATGCTCCAGGTGTGGTGGAAGAGTGGAGCAAGAAGAACAAGTCCAATGCAAGACTGCTGCCAAATTGGCCTCCCAACTCACCAGATCTCAATCTTATTGAGAATGTCTGGGGTTACGTGCAAGCGAGAGTTGATGCATTGGGTTGCCAGTCCTTTGAGGAGTTCAAGGAAGCTGTGCACAAGCAGTTCCAGGCAGTCCCCTCCTCAATGCTAACACATCTGTTCAATAGCATGAAGGGGAGGATTGCCTGTGTGGTAAAGAAGCAAGGGGATAAGACAGGGTACTAGGTATGGAGCATTCAAAACCTCCTGTCACAGTGGAAGCAACTTAGAAGTCTATTCAACGCCGGCTCAAGGCAGCAATTGATACAGACTTGCTCTCATTCTACACAACTTTGCAAGCCACATTGACCAGCTGTGCCACTTACGACACTGATGTCCCTTGGCCTTTGCAGGTGAAACCTGTCTACTTCCGAAATGGCCAGGTTGATGCTGCAAGATAAAGTACATTTGGTTAATACCTACGATGCTTGTCAAAGCATCTCAGAGACTGCTGTACAGTGTAGAGTGTGCCGTGCGACAGCACGCCGGTGCATCAACCGGTGGCGAAACGAACAGAGTTTAGAAAACAAGCCAGGGACAGGCAGGAAAGCCATACTTTCAGAGGCAGCTGCGCTTCATGCTTCGAATCTATTAGATGAGGGCCAGCAAGGAGGTGCTCAGCAGGTGGCCAAGCAGCTGTTGGCGGAGGGGCTTGTGCCGCGGCTTGTGCATAAGTCCACTGTAATTCGTGCAGCAAGGAAAGCAGCCGAAAGTGAGGGGTGCAAGATGGTGGTCTCCAAGCGGCGTCCTCCGAAGGAGCTAACCAAGGATACCAAGAAGAAGCGCATGCAGGTTGCTAAGGATAACAGCAAGACCTCTTGGGGCCATGTCCTCTTCACAGACAGGAAGAAGTTCTACTTTCGGTATCCTGGTTCCAGCGTTCAGCCCTGCAGGTGGCAGAAAGTTGGCCCAAACAGGCCAAAAAAACATGGGGCCTACCAGCCAAACAAGCCCCAGTGCCTCAATGTGTATGGTGGAATCACCACGCATGGTGTTACTCCCTTGCATCAAGTTGCTGGCAGCAGCAAGAGCAAGCCCTCCTTTAAGAATAAGAAGGGTGAGCCAGCCAGGAACATATGTGCAGCACAGTACAATAGTGTGCTAAGGGAGACCCTATTGCCTGGGGGTCAGCGGTTGTTTAGTGGACAAGGAATCAGTTGCTGGACTCTGCAGCAGGATGGTGATCCAGCACATGTGGATGCTCTAGGTGTGGTGGAAGAGTGGAGCAAGAAGAACAAGTCCAATGCAAGACTGCTGCCAAATTGGCCTCCCAACTCACCAGATGTCAATCTTATTGAGAATGTCTGGGGTTACGTGCAAGCGAGAGTTGATGCATTGGGTTGCCAGTCCTTTGAGGAGTTCAAGGAAGCTGTGCACAAGCAGTTCCAGGCAGTCCCCTCCTCAATGCTAACACATCTGTTCAATAGCATGAAGGGCAGGATTGCCTGTGTGGTAAAGAAGCAAGGGGATAAGACAGGGTACTAGGTATGGAGCATTCAAAACCTCCTGTCACAGTGGAAGCAACTTAGAAGTCTATTCAACGCCGGCTCAAGGCAGCAATTGATACAGACTTGCTCTCATTCTACACAACTTTGCAAGCCACATTGACCAGCTGTGCCACTTACGACACTGATGTCCCTTGGCCTTTGCAGGTGAAACCTGTCTACTTCCGAAATGGCCAGGTTGACGCTGCAAGATAAAGTACCTTTGGTTAATACCTACGATGCTTGTCAAAGCATCTCAGAGACTGCTGTACAGTGTAGAGTGTGCTGTGCGACAGCACGCCGGTGCATCAACCGGTGGCGAAACGAACAGAGTTTAGAAAACAAGCCAGGGACAGGCAGGAAAGCCATACTTTCAGAGGCAGCTGCGCTTCATGCTTCGAATCTATCAGATGAGGGCGAGCAAGGAGGTGCTCAGCAGGTGGCCAAGCAGCTGTTGGCGGAGGGGCTTGTGCCGCGGCTTGTGCATAAGTCCACTGTAATTCGTGCAGCAAGGAAAGCAGCCGAAAGTGAGGGGTGCAAGATGGTGGTCTCCAAGCGGCGTCCTCCGAAGGAGCTAACCAAGGATACCAAGAAGAAGCGCCTGCAGTTTGCTAAGGAAAACAGCAAGACCTCTTGGGGCCATGTCCTCTTCACAGACAGGAAGAAGTTCTACTTTCGGTATCCTGGTTCCAGCGTTCAGCCCTGCAGGTGGCAGAAAGTTGGCCCAAACAGGCCAAAAAAACATGGGGCCTACCAGCCAAACAAGCCCCAGTGCCTCAATGTGTATGGTGGAATCACCACGCATGGTGTTACTCCCTTGCATCAAGTTGCTGGCAGCAGCAAGAGCAAGCCCTCCTTTAAGAATAAGAAGGGTGAGCCAGCCAGGAACATATGTGCAGCACAGTACAATAGTGTGCTAAGGGAGACCCTATTGCCTGGGGGTCAGCGGTTGTTTAGTGGACAAGGAATCAGTTGCTGGACTCTGCAGCAGGATGGTGATCCAGCACATGTGGATGCTCCAGGTGTGGTGGAAGAGTGGAGCAAGAAGAACAAGTCCAATGCAAGACTGCTGCCAAATTGGCCTCCCAACTCACCAGATGTCAATCTTATTGAGAATGTCTGGGGTTACGTGCAAGCGAGAGTTGATGCATTGGGTTGCCAGTCCTTTGAGGAGTTCAAGGAAGCTGTGCACAAGCAGTTCCAGGCAGTCCCCTCCTCAATGCTAACACATCTGTTCAATAGCATGAAGGGCAGGATTGCCTGTGTGGTAAAGAAGCAAGGGGATAAGACAGGGTACTAGGTATGGAGCATTCAAAACCTCCTGTCACAGTGGAAGCAACTTAGAAGTCTATTCAACGCCGGCTCAAGGCAGCAATTGATACAGACTTGCTCTCATTCTACACAACTTTGCAAGCCACATTGACCAGCTGTGCCACTTACGACACTGATGTCCCTTGGCCTTTGCAGGTGAAACCTGTCTACTTCCGAAATGGCCAGGTTGACGCTGCAAGATAAAGTACCTTTGGTTAATACCTACGATGCTTGTCAAAGCATCTCAGAGACTGCTGTACAGTGTAGAGTGTGCTGTGCGACAGCACGCCGGTGCATCAACCGGTGGCGAAACGAACAGAGTTTAGAAAACAAGCCAGGGACAGGCAGGAAAGCCATACTTTCAGAGGCAGCTGCGCTTCATGCTTCGAATCTATCAGATGAGGGCGAGCAAGGAGGTGCTCAGCAGGTGGCCAAGCAGCTGTTGGCGGAGGGGCTTGTGCCGCGGCTTGTGCATAAGTCCACTGTAATTCGTGCAGCAAGGAAAGCAGCCGAAAGTGAGGGGTGCAAGATGGTGGTCTCCAAGCGGCGTCCTCCGAAGGAGCTAACCAAGGATACCAAGAAGAAGCGCCTGCAGTTTGCTAAGGAAAACAGCAAGACCTCTTGGGGCCATGTCCTCTTCACAGACAGGAAGAAGTTCTACTTTCGGTATCCTGGTTCCAGCGTTCAGCCCTGCAGGTGGCAGAAAGTTGGCCCAAACAGGCCAAAAAAACATGGGGCCTACCAGCCAAACAAGCCCCAGTGCCTCAATGTGTATGGTGGAATCACCACGCATGGTGTTACTCCCTTGCATCAAGTTGCTGGCAGCAGCAAGAGCAAGCCCTCCTTTAAGAATAAGAAGGGTGAGCCAGCCAGGAACATATGTGCAGCACAGTACAATAGTGTGCTAAGGGAGACCCTATTGCCTGGGGGTCAGCGGTTGTTTAGTGGACAAGGAATCAGTTGCTGGACTCTGCAGCAGGATGGTGATCCAGCACATGTGGATGCTCCAGGTGTGGTGGAAGAGTGGAGCAAGAAGAACAAGTCCAATGCAAGACTGCTGCCAAATTGGCCTCCCAACTCACCAGATCTCAATCTTATTGAGAATGTCTGGGGTTACGTGCAAGCGAGAGTTGATGCATTGGGTTGCCAGTCCTTTGAGGAGTTCAAGGAAGCTGTGCACAAGCAGTTCCAGGCAGTCCCCTCCTCAATGCTAACACATATGTTCAATAGCATGAAGGGCAGGATTGCCTGTGTGGTAAAGAAGCAAGGGGATAAGACACGGTACTAGGTATGGAGCATTCAAAACCTCCTGTCACAGTGGAAGGAACTTAGAAGTCTATTCAACGCCGGTTCAAGGCAGCAATTGATACAGACTTGCTCTCATTCTACACAACTTTGCAAGCCACATTGACCAGCTGTGCCACTTACGACACTGATGTCCCTTGGCCTTTGCAGGTGAAACCTGTCTACTTCCGAAATGGCCAGGTTGACGCTGCAAGATAAAGTACCTTTGGTTAATACCTACGATGCTTGTCAAAGCATCTCAGAGACTGCTGTACAGTGTAGAGTGTGCTGTGCGACAGCACGCCGGTGCATCAACCGGTGGCGAAACGAACAGAGTTTAGAAAACAAGCCAGGGACAGGCAGGAAAGCCATACTTTCAGAGGCAGCTGCGCTTCATGCTTCGAATCTATTAGATGAGGGCCAGCTAGGAGGTGCTCAGCAGGTGGCCAAGCAGCTGTTGGCGGAGGGGCTTGTGCCGCGGCTTGTGCATAAGTCCAATGTAATTCGTGCAGCAAGGAAAGCAGCCGAAAGTGAGGGGTGCAAGATGGTGGTCTCCAAGCGGCGTCCTCCGAAGGAGCTAACCAAGGATACCAAGAAGAAGCGCCTGCAGTTTGCTAAGGAAAACAGCAAGACCTCTTGGGGCCATGTCCTCTTCACAGACAGGAAGAAGTTCTACTTTCGGTATCCTGGTTCCAGCGTTCAGCCCTGCAGGTGGCAGAAAGTTGGCCCAAACAGGCCAAAAAAACATGGGGCCTACCAGCCAAACAAGCCCCAGTGCCTCAATGTGTATGGTGGAATCACCACGCATGGTGTTACTCCCTTGCATCAAGTTGCTGGCAGCAGCAAGAGCAAGCCCTCCTTTAAGAATAAGAAGGGTGAGCCAGCCAGGAACATATGTGCAGCACAGTACAATAGTGTGCTAAGGGAGACCCTATTGCCTGGGGGTCAGCGGTTGTTTAGTGGACAAGGAATCAGTTGCTGGACTCTGCAGCAGGATGGTGATCCAGCACATGTGGATGCTCCAGGTGTGGTGGAAGAGTGGAGCAAGAAGAACAAGTCCAATGCAAGACTGCTGCCAAATTGGCCTCCCAACTCACCAGATCTCAATCTTATTGAGAATGTCTGGGGTTACGTGCAAGCGAGAGTTGATGCATTGGGTTGCCAGTCCTTTGAGGAGTTCAAGGAAGCTGTGCACAAGCAGTTCCAGGCAGTCCCCTCCTCAATGCTAACACATATGTTCAATAGCATGAAGGGCAGGATTGCCTGTGTGGTAAAGAAGCAAGGGGATAAGACACGGTACTAGGTATGGAGCATTCAAAACCTCCTGTCACAGTGGAAGGAACTTAGAAGTCTATTCAACGCCGGTTCAAGGCAGCAATTGATACAGACTTGCTCTCATTCTACACAACTTTGCAAGCCACATTGACCAGCTGTGCCACTTACGACACTGATGTCCCTTGGCCTTTGCAGGTGAAACCTGTCTACTTCCGAAATGGCCAGGTTGACGCTGCAAGATAAAGTACCTTTGGTTAATACCTACGATGCTTGTCAAAGCATCTCAGAGACTGCTGTACAGTGTAGAGTGTGCTGTGCGACAGCACGCCGGTGCATCAACCGGTGGCGAAACGAACAGAGTTTAGAAAACAAGCCAGGGACAGGCAGGAAAGCCATACTTTCAGAGGCAGCTGCGCTTCATGCTTCGAATCTATTAGATGAGGGCCAGCTAGGAGGTGCTCAGCAGGTGGCCAAGCAGCTGTTGGCGGAGGGGCTTGTGCCGCGGCTTGTGCATAAGTCCACTGTAATTCGTGCAGCAAGGAAAGCAGCCGAAAGTGAGGGGTGCAAGATGGTGGTCTCCAAGCGGCGTCCTCCGAAGGAGCTAACCAAGGATACCAAGAAGAAGCGCCTGCAGTTTGCTAAGGAAAACAGCAAGACCTCTTGGGGCCATGTCCTCTTCACAGACAGGAAGAAGTTCTACTTTCGGTATCCTGGTTCCAGCGTTCAGCCCTGCAGGTGGCAGAAAGTTGGCCCAAACAGGCCAAAAAAACATGGGGCCTACCAGCCAAACAAGCCCCAGTGCCTCAATGTGTATGGTGGAATCACCACGCATGGTGTTACTCCCTTGCATCAAGTTGCTGGCAGCAGCAAGAGCAAGCCCTCCTTTAAGAATAAGAAGGGTGAGCCAGCCAGGAACATATGTGCAGCACAGTACAATAGTGTGCTAAGGGAGACCCTATTGCCTGGGGGTCAGCGGTTGTTTAGTGGACAAGGAATCAGTTGCTGGACTCTGCAGCAGGATGGTGATCCAGCACATGTGGATGCTCCAGGTGTGGTGGAAGAGTGGAGCAAGAAGAACAAGTCCAATGCAAGACTGCTGCCAAATTGGCCTCCCAACTCACCAGATCTCAATCTTATTGAGAATGTCTGGGGTTACGTGCAAGCGAGAGTTGATGCATTGGGTTGCCAGTCCTTTGAGGAGTTCAAGGAAGCTGTGCACAAGCAGTTCCAGGCAGTCCCCTCCTCAATGCTAACACATATGTTCAATAGCATGAAGGGCAGGATTGCCTGTGTGGTAAAGAAGCAAGGGGATAAGACACGGTACTAGGTATGGAGCATTCAAAACCTCCTGTCACAGTGGAAGGAACTTAGAAGTCTATTCAACGCCGGTTCAAGGCAGCAATTGATACAGACTTGCTCTCATTCTACACAACTTTGCAAGCCACATTGACCAGCTGTGCCACTTACGACACTGATGTCCCTTGGCCTTTGCAGGTGAAACCTGTCTACTTCCGAAATGGCCAGGTTGACGCTGCAAGATAAAGTACCTTTGGTTAATACCTACGATGCTTGTCAAAGCATCTCAGAGACTGCTGTACAGTGTAGAGTGTGCTGTGCGACAGCACGCCGGTGCATCAACCGGTGGCGAAACGAACAGAGTTTAGAAAACAAGCCAGGGACAGGCAGGAAAGCCATACTTTCAGAGGCAGCTGCGCTTCATGCTTCGAATCTATTAGATGAGGGCCAGCTAGGAGGTGCTCAGCAGGTGGCCAAGCAGCTGTTGGCGGAGGGGCTTGTGCCGCGGCTTGTGCATAAGTCCACTGTAATTCGTGCAGCAAGGAAAGCAGCCGAAAGTGAGGGGTGCAAGATGGTGGTCTCCAAGCGGCGTCCTCCGAAGGAGCTAACCAAGGATACCAAGAAGAAGCGCCTGCAGTTTGCTAAGGAAAACAGCAAGACCTCTTGGGGCCATGTCCTCTTCACAGACAGGAAGAAGTTCTACTTTCGGTATCCTGGTTCCAGCGTTCAGCCCTGCAGGTGGCAGAAAGTTGGCCCAAACAGGCCAAAAAAACATGGGGCCTACCAGCCAAACAAGCCCCAGTGCCTCAATGTGTATGGTGGAATCACCACGCATGGTGTTACTCCCTTGCATCAAGTTGCTGGCAGCAGCAAGAGCAAGCCCTCCTTTAAGAATAAGAAGGGTGAGCCAGCCAGGAACATATGTGCAGCACAGTACAATAGTGTGCTAAGGGAGACCCTATTGCCTGGGGGTCAGCGGTTGTTTAGTGGACAAGGAATCAGTTGCTGGACTCTGCAGCAGGATGGTGATCCAGCACATGTGGATGCTCCAGGTGTGGTGGAAGAGTGGAGCAAGAAGAACAAGTCCAATGCAAGACTGCTGCCAAATTGGCCTCCCAACTCACCAGATCTCAATCTTATTGAGAATGTCTGGGGTTACGTGCAAGCGAGAGTTGATGCATTGGGTTGCCAGTCCTTTGAGGAGTTCAAGGAAGCTGTGCACAAGCAGTTCCAGGCAGTCCCCTCCTCAATGCTAACACATCTGTTCAATAGCATGAAGGGCAGGATTGCCTGTGTGGTAAAGAAGCAAGGGGATAAGACAGGGTACTAGGTATGGAGCATTCAAAACCTCCTGTCACAGTGGAAGCAACTTAGAAGTCTATTCAACGCCGGCTCAAGGCAGCAATTGATACAGACTTGCTCTCATTCTACACAACTTTGCAAGCCACATTGACCAGCTGTGCCACTTACGACACTGATGTCCCTTGGCCTTTGCAGGTGAAACCTGTCTACTTCCGAAATGGCCAGGTTGACGCTGCAAGATAAAGTACATTTGGTTAATACCTACGATGCTTGTCAAAGCATCTCAGAGACTGCTGTACAGTGTAGAGTGTGCTGTGCGACAGCACGCCGGTGCATCAACCGGTGGCGAAACGAACAGAGTTTAGAAACCAAGCCAGGGACAGGCAGGAAAGCCATACTTTCAGAGGCAGCTGCGCTTCATGCTTCGAATCTATTAGATGAGGGCGAGCAAGGAGGTGCTCAGCAGGTGGCCAAGCAGCTGTTGGCGGAGGGGCTTGTGCCGCGGCTTGTGCATAAGTCCACTGTTATTCGTGCAGCAAGGAAAGCAGCCGAAAGTGAGGGGTGCAAGATGGTGGTCTCCAAGCGGCGTCCTCCGAAGGAGCTAACCAAGGATACCAAGAAGAAGCGCCTGCAGTTTGCTAAGGAAAACAGCAAGACCTCTTGGGGCCATGTCCTCTTCACAGACAGGAAGAAGTTCTACTTTCGGTATCCTGGTTCCAGCGTTCAGCCCTGCAGGTGGCAGAAAGTTGGCCCAAACAGGCCAAAAAAACATGGGGCCTACCAGCCAAACAAGCCCCAGTGCCTCAATGTGTATGGTGGAATCACCACGCATGGTGTTACTCCCTTGCATCAAGTTGCTGGCAGCAGCAAGAGCAAGCCCTCCTTTAAGAATAAGAAGGGTGAGCCAGCCAGGAACATATGTGCAGCACAGTACAATAGTGTGCTAAGGGAGACCCTATTGCCTGGGGGTCAGCGGTTGTTTAGTGGACAAGGAATCAGTTGCTGGACTCTGCAGCAGGATGGTGATCCAGCACATGTGGATGCTCCAGGTGTGGTGGAAGAGTGGAGCAAGAAGAACAAGTCCAATGCAAGACTGCTGCCAAATTGGCCTCCCAACTCACCAGATCTCAATCTTATTGAGAATGTCTGGGGTTACGTGCAAGCGAGAGTTGATGCATTGGGTTGCCAGTCCTTTGAGGAGTTCAAGGAAGCTGTGCACAAGCAGTTCCAGGCAGTCCCCTCCTCAATGCTAACACATCTGTTCAATAGCATGAAGGGCAGGATTGCCTGTGTGGTAAAGAAGCAAGGGGATAAGACATGGTACTAGGTATGGAGCATTCAAAACCTCCTGTCATGTGGAAGCAACTTAGAAATCTATTCAACGCCGGCTCAAGGCAGCAATTGATACAGACTTGCTCTCATTCTACACAACTTTGCAAGCCACATTGACCAGCTGTGCCACTTACGACACTGATGTCCCTTGGCCTTTGCAGGTGAAACCTGTCTACTTCCGAAATGGCCAGGTTGACGCTGCAAGATAAAGTACATTTGGTTAATACCTACGATGCTTGTCAAAGCATCTCAGAGACTGCTGTACAGTGTAGAGTGTGCCGTGCGACAGCACGCCGGTGCATCAACCAATGGCGAAACGAACAGAGTTTAGAAAACAAGCCAGGGACAGGCAGGAAAGCCATACTTTCAGAGGCAGCTGCGCTTCATGCTTCGAATCTATTAGATGAGGGCCAGCAAGGAGGTGCTCAGCAGGTGGCCAAGCAGCTGTTGGCGGAGGGGCTTGTGCCGCGGCTTGTGCATAAGTCCACTGTAATTCGTGCAGCAAGGAAAGCAGCCGAAAGTGAGGGGTGCAAGATGGTGGTCTCCAAGCGGCGTCCTCCGAAGGAGCTAACCAAGGATACCAAGAAGAAGCGCCTGCAGTTTGCTAAGGAAAACAGCAAGACCTCTTGGGGCCATGTCCTCTTCACAGACAGGAAGAAGTTCTACTTTCGGTATCCTGGTTCCAGCGTTCAGCCCTGCAGGTGGCAGAATGTTGGCCCAAACAGGCCAAAAAAACATGGGGCCTACCAGCCAAACAAGCCCCAGTGCCTCAATGTGTATGGTGGAATCACCACGCATGGTGTTACTCCCTTGCATCAAGTTGCTGGCAGCAGCAAGAGCAAGCCCTCCTTTAAGAATAAGAAGGGTGAGCCAGCCAGGAACATATGTGCAGCACAGTACAATAGTGTGCTAAGGGAGACCCTATTGCCTGGGGGTCAGCGGTTGTTTAGTGGACAAGGAATCAGTTGCTGGACTCTGCAGCAGGATGGTGATCCAGCACATGTGGATGCTCCAGGTGTGGTGGAAGAGTGGAGCAAGAAGAACAAGTCCAATGCAAGACTGCTGCCAAATTGGCCTCCCAACTCACCAGATCTCAATCTTATTGAGAATGTCTGGGGTTACGTGCAAGCGAGAGTTGATGCATTGGGTTGCCAGTCCTTTGAGGAGTTCAAGGAAGCTGTGCACAAGCAGTTCCAGGCAGTCCCCTCCTCAATGCTAACACATCTGTTCAATAGCATGAAGGGCAGGATTGCCTGTGTGGTAAAGAAGCAAGGGGATAAGACATGGTACTAGGTATGGAGCATTCAAAACCTCCTGTCATGTGGAAGCAACTTAGAAATCTATTCAACGCCGGCTCAAGGCAGCAATTGATACAGACTTGCTCTCATTCTACACAACTTTGCAAGCCACATTGACCAGCTGTGCCACTTACGACACTGATGTCCCTTGGCCTTTGCAGGTGAAAACTGTCTACTTCCGAAATGGTCAGGTTGACGCTGCAAGAGTACATTTGGTTAATACCTACGATGCTTGTCAAAGCATCTCAGAGACTGCTGTACAGTGTAGAGTGTGCCGTGCGACAGCACGCCGGTGCATCAACCAGTGGCGAAACGAACAGAGTTTAGAAAACAAGCCAGGGACAGGCAGGAAAGCCATACTTTCAGAGGCAGCTGCGCTTCATGCTTCGAATCTATTAGATGAGGGCCAGCAAGGATGTGCTCAGCAGGTGGCCAAGCAGCTGTTGGCGGAGGGGCTTGTGCCGCGGCTTGTGCATAAGTCCACTGTAATTCGTGCAGCAAGGAAAGCAGCCGAAAGTGAGGGGTGCAAGATGGTGGTCTCCAAGCGGCGTCCTCCGAAGGAGCTAACCAAGGATACCAAGAAGAAGCGCCTGCAGTTTGCTAAGGAAAACAGCAAGACCTCTTGGGGCCATGTCCTCTTCACAGACAGGAAGAAGTTCTACTTTCGGTATCCTGGTTCCAGCGTTCAGCCCTGCAGGTGGCAGAAAGTTGGCCCAAACAGGCCAAAAAAACATGGGGCCTACCAGCCAAACAAGCCCCAGTGCCTCAATGTGTATGGTGGAATCACCACGCATGGTGTTACTCCCTTGCATCAAGTTGCTGGCAGCAGCAAGAGCAAGCCCTCCTTTAAGAATAAGAAGGGTGAGCCAGCCAGGAACATATGTGCAGCACAGTACAATAGTGTGCTAAGGGAGACCCTATTGCCTGGGGGTCAGCGGTTGTTTAGTGGACAAGGAATCAGTTGCTGGACTCTGCAGCAGGATGGTGATCCAGCACATGTGGATGCTCCAGGTGTGGTGGAAGAGTGGAGCAAGAAGAACAAGTCCAATGCAAGACTGCTGCCAAATTGGCCTCCCAACTCACCAGATCTCAATCTTATTGAGAATGTCTGGGGTTACGTGCAAGCGAGAGTTGATGCATTGGGTTGCCAGTCCTTTGAGGAGTTCAAGGAAGCTGTGCACAAGCAGTTCCAGGCAGTCCCCTCCTCAATGCTAACACATCTGTTCAATAGCATGAAGGGCAGGATTGCCTGTGTGGTAAAGAAGCAAGGGGATAAGACAGGGTACTAGGTATGGAGCATTCAAAACCTCCTGTCACAGTGGAAGCAACTTAGAAGTCTATTCAACGCCGGCTCAAGGCAGCAATTGATACAGACTTGCTCTCATTCTACACAACTTTGCAAGCCACATTGACCAGCTGTGCCACTTACGACACTGATGTCCCTTGGCCTTTGCAGGTGAAACCTGTCTACTTCCGAAATGGCCAGGTTGACGCTGCAAGATAAAGTACATTTGGTTAATACCTACGATGCTTGTCAAAGCATCTCAGAGACTGCTGTACAGTGTAGAGTGTGCCGTGCGACAGCACGCCGGTGCATCAACCAGTGGCGAAACGAACAGAGTTTAGAAAACAAGCCAGGGACAGGCAGGAAAGCCATACTTTCAGAGGCAGCTGCGCTTCATGCTTCGAATCTATTAGATGAGGGCCAGCAAGGATGTGCTCAGCAGGTGGCCAAGCAGCTGTTGGCGGAGGGGCTTGTGCCGCGGCTTGTGCATAAGTCCACTGTAATTCGTGCAGCAAGGAAAGCAGCCGAAAGTGAGGGGTGCAAGATGGTGGTCTCCAAGCGGCGTCCTCCGAAGGAGCTAACCAAGGATACCAAGAAGAAGCGCCTGCAGTTTGCTAAGGAAAACAGCAAGACCTCTTGGGGCCATGTCCTCTTCACAGACAGGAAGAAGTTCTACTTTCGGTATCCTGGTTCCAGCGTTCAGCCCTGCAGGTGGCAGAAAGTTGGCCCAAACAGGCCAAAAAAACATGGGGCCTACCAGCCAAACAAGCCCCAGTGCCTCAATGTGTATGGTGGAATCACCACGCATGGTGTTACTCCCTTGCATCAAGTTGCTGGCAGCAGCAAGAGCAAGCCCTCCTTTAAGAATAAGAAGGGTGAGCCAGCCAGGAACATATGTGCAGCACAGTACAATAGTGTGCTAAGGGAGACCCTATTGCCTGGGGGTCAGCGGTTGTTTAGTGGACAAGGAATCAGTTGCTGGACTCTGCAGCAGGATGGTGATCCAGCACATGTGGATGCTCCAGGTGTGGTGGAAGAGTGGAGCAAGAAGAACAAGTCCAATGCAAGACTGCTGCCAAATTGGCCTCCCAACTCACCAGATCTCAATCTTATTGAGAATGTCTGGGGTTACGTGCAAGCGAGAGTTGATGCATTGGGTTGCCAGTCCTTTGAGGAGTTCAAGGAAGCTGTGCACAAGCAGTTCCAGGCAGTCCCCTCCTCAATGCTAACACATCTGTTCAATAGCATGAAGGGCAAGATTGCCTGTGTGGTAAAGAAGCAAGGTGATAAGACAGGGTACTAGGTATGGAGCATTCAAAACCTCCTATCATGTGGAAGCAACTTAGAAATCTATTCAACGCCGGCTCAAGGCAGCAATTGATACAGACTTGCTCTCATTCTACACAACTTTGCAAGCCACATTGACCAGCTGTGCCACTTACGACACTGATGTCCCTTGGCCTTTGCAGGTGAAACCTGTCTACTTCCGAAATGGCCAGGTTGACGCTGCAAGATAAAGTACATTTGGTTAATACCTACGATGCTTGTCAAAGCATCTCAGAGACTGCTGTACAGTGTAGAGTGTGCCGTGCGACAGCACGCCGGTGCATCAACCGGTGGCGAAACGAACAGAGTTTAGAAAACAAGCCAGGGACAGGCAGGAAAGCCATACTTTCAGAGGCAGCTGCGCTTCATGCTTCGAATCTATTAGATGAGGGCCAGCAAGGAGGTGCTCAGCAGGTGGCCAAGCAGCTGTTGGCGGAGGGGCTTGTGCTGCGGCTTGTGCATAAGTCCACTGTTATTCGTGCAGCAAGGAAAGCAGCCGAAAGTGAGGGGTGCAAGATGGTGGTCTCCAAGCGGCGTCCTCCGAAGGAGCTAACCAAGGATACCAAGAAGAAGCGCCTGCAGTTTGCTAAGGAAAACAGCAAGACCTCTTGGGGCCATGTCCTCTTCACAGACAGGAAGAAGTTCTACTTTCGGTATCCTGGTTCCAGCGTTCAGCCCTGCAGGTGGCAGAAAGTTGGCCCAAACAGGCCAAAAAAACATGGGGCCTACCAGCCAAACAAGCCCCAGTGCCTCAATGTGTATGGTGGAATCACCACGCATGGTGTTACTCCCTTGCATCAAGTTGCTGGCAGCAGCAAGAGCAAGCCCTCCTTTAAGAATAAGAAGGGTGAGCCAGCCAGGAACATATGTGCAGCACAGTACAATAGTGTGCTAAGGGAGACCCTATTGCCTGGGGGTCAGCGGTTGTTTAGTGGACAAGGAATCAGTTGCTGGACTCTGCAGCAGGATGGTGATCCAGCACATGTGGATGCTCCAGGTGTGGTGGAAGAGTGGAGCAAGAAGAACAAGTCCAATGCAAGACTGCTGCCAAATTGGCCTCCCAACTCACCAGATCTCAATCTTATTGAGAATGTCTGGGGTTACGTGCAAGCGAGAGTTGATGCATTGGGTTGCCAGTCCTTTGAGGAGTTCAAGGAAGCTGTGCACAAGCAGTTCCAGGCAGTCCCCTCCTCAATGCTAACACATCTGTTCAATAGCATGAAGGGCAGGATTGCCTGTGTGGTAAAGAAGCAAGGGGATAAGACATGGTACTAGGTATGGAGCATTCAAAACCTCCTGTCATGTAGAAGCAACTTAGAAATCTATTCAACGCCGGCTCAAGGCAGCAATTGATACAGACTTGCTCTCATTCTACACAACTTTGCAAGCCACATTGACCAGCTGTGCCACTTACGACACTGATGTCCCTTGGCCTTTGCAGGTGAAACCTGTCTACTTCCGAAATGGCCAGGTTGACGCTGCAAGATAAAGTACATTTGGTTAATACCTACGATGCTTGTCAAAGCATCTCAGAGACTGCTGTACAGTGTAGAGTGTGCCGTGCGACAGCACGCCGGTGCATCAACCAGTGGCGAAACGAACAGAGTTTAGAAAACAAGCCAGGGACAGGCAGGAAAGCCATACTTTCAGAGGCAGCTGCGCTTCATGCTTCGAATCTATTAGATGAGGGCCAGCAAGGAGGTGCTCAGCAGGTGGCCAAGCAGCTGTTGGCGGAGGGGCTTGTGCCGCGGCTTGTGCATAAGTCCACTGTAATTCGTGCAGCAAGGAAAGCAGCCGAAAGTGAGGGGTGCAAGATGGTGGTCTCCAAGCGGCGTCCTCCGAAGGAGCTAACCAAGGATACCAAGAAGAAGCGCCTGCAGTTTGCTAAGGAAAACAGCAAGACCTCTTGGGGCCATGTCCTCTTCACAGACAGGAAGAAGTTCTACTTTCGGTATCCTGGTTCCAGCGTTCAGCCCTGCAGGTGGCAGAAAGTTGGCCCAAACAGGCCAAAAAAACATGGGGCCTACCAGCCAAACAAGCCCCAGTGCCTCAATGTGTATGGTGGAATCACCACGCATGGTGTTACTCCCTTGCATCAAGTTGCTGGCAGCAGCAAGAGCAAGCCCTCCTTTAAGAATAAGAAGGGTGAGCCAGCCAGGAACATATGTGCAGCACAGTACAATAGTGTGCTAAGGGAGACCCTATTGCCTGGGGGTCAGCGGTTGTTTAGTGGACAAGGAATCAGTTGCTGGACTCTGCAGCAGGATGGTGATCCAGCACATGTGGATGCTCCAGGTGTGGTGGAAGAGTGGAGCAAGAAGAACAAGTCCAATGCAAGACTGCTGCCAAATTGGCCTCCCAACTCACCAGATCTCAATCTTATTGAGAATGTCTGGGGTTACGTGCAAGCGAGAGTTGATGCATTGGGTTGCCAGTCCTTTGAGGAGTTCAAGGAAGCTGTGCACAAGCAGTTCCAGGCAGTCCCCTCCTCAATGCTAACACATATGTTCAATAGCATGAAGGGCAAGATTGCCTGTGTGGTAAAGAAGCAAGGGGATAAGACAGGGTACTAGGTATGGAGCATTCAAAACCTCCTGTCACAGTGGAAGCAACTTAGAAGTCTATTCAACGCCGGCTCAAGGCAGCAATTGATACAGACTTGCTCTCATTCTACACAACTTTGCAAGCCACATTGACCAGCTGTGCCACTTACGACACTGATGTCCCTTGGCCTTTGCAGGTGAAACCTGTCTACTTCCGAAATGGCCAGGTTGACGCTGCAAGATAAAGTACATTTGGTTAATACCTACGATGCTTGTCAAAGCATCTCAGAGACTGCTGTACAGTGTAGAGTGTGCCGTGCGACAGCACGCCGGTGCATCAACCAGTGGCGAAACGAACAGAGTTTAGAAAACAAGCCAGGGACAGGCAGGAAAGCCATACTTTCAGAGGCAGCTGCGCTTCATGCTTCGAATCTATTAGATGAGGGCCAGCAAGGATGTGCTCAGCAGGTGGCCAAGCAGCTGTTGGCGGAGGGGCTTGTGCCGCGGCTTGTGCATAAGTCCACTGTAATTCGTGCAGCAAGGAAAGCAGCCGAAAGTGAGGGGTGCAAGATGGTGGTCTCCAAGCGGCGTCCTCCGAAGGAGCTAACCAAGGATACCAAGAAGAAGCGCCTGCAGTTTGCTAAGGAAAACAGCAAGACCTCTTGGGGCCATGTCCTCTTCACAGACAGGAAGAAGTTCTACTTTCGGTATCCTGGTTCCAGCGTTCAGCCCTGCAGGTGGCAGAAAGTTGGCCCAAACAGGCCAAAAAAACATGGGGCCTACCAGCCAAACAAGCCCCAGTGCCTCAATGTGTATGGTGGAATCACCACGCATGGTGTTACTCCCTTGCATCAAGTTGCTGGCAGCAGCAAGAGCAAGCCCTCCTTTAAGAAAAAGAAGGGTGAGCCAGCCAGGAACATATGTGCAGCACAGTACAATAGTGTGCTAAGGGAGACCCTATTGCCTGGGGGTCAGCGGTTGTTTAGTGGACAAGGAATCAGTTGCTGGACTCTGCAGCAGGATGGTGATCCAGCACATGTGGATGCTCCAGGTGTGGTGGAAGAGTGGAGCAAGAAGAACAAGTCCAATGCAAGACTGCTGCCAAATTGGCCTCCCAACTCACCAGATCTCAATCTTATTGAGAATGTCTGGGGTTACGTGCAAGCGAGAGTTGATGCATTGGGTTGCCAGTCCTTTGAGGAGTTCAAGGAAGCTGTGCACAAGCAGTTCCAGGCAGTCCCCTCCTCAATGCTAACACATCTGTTCAATAGCATGAAGGGCAAGATTGCCTGTGTGGTAAAGAAGCAAGGTGATAAGACAGGGTACTAGGTATGGAGCATTCAAAACCTCCTATCATGTGGAAGCAACTTAGAAATCTATTCAACGCCGGCTCAAGGCAGCAATTGATACAGACTTGCTCTCATTCTACACAACTTTGCAAGCCACATTGACCAGCTGTGCCACTTACGACACTGATGTCCCTTGGCCTTTGCAGGTGAAACCTGTCTACTTCCGAAATGGCCAGGTTGACGCTGCAAGATAAAGTACATTTGGTTAATACCTACGATGCTTGTCAAAGCATCTCAGAGACTGCTGTACAGTGTAGAGTGTGCCGTGCGACAGCACGCCGGTGCATCAACCGGTGGCGAAACGAACAGAGTTTAGAAAACAAGCCAGGGACAGGCAGGAAAGCCATACTTTCAGAGGCAGCTGCGCTTCATGCTTCGAATCTATTAGATGAGGGCCAGCAAGGAGGTGCTCAGCAGGTGGCCAAGCAGCTGTTGGCGGAGGGGCTTGTGCTGCGGCTTGTGCATAAGTCCACTGTAATTCGTGCAGCAAGGAAAGCAGCCGAAAGTGAGGGGTGCAAGATGGTGGTCTCCAAGCGGCGTCCTCCGAAGGAGCTAACCAAGGATACCAAGAAGAAGCGCCTGCAGTTTGCTAAGGAAAACAGCAAGACCTCTTGGGGCCATGTCCTCTTCACAGACAGGAAGAAGTTCTACTTTCGGTATCCTGGTTCCAGCGTTCAGCCCTGCAGGTGGC
The DNA here is from genome assembly GCA_963556185.1 of Pseudopediastrum boryanum. Lineage (NCBI taxonomy): Eukaryota > Viridiplantae > Chlorophyta > Chlorophyceae > Sphaeropleales > Hydrodictyaceae > Pseudopediastrum > Pseudopediastrum boryanum. The sequence goes on from OY744500.1 coordinate 4,835,233, forward strand.
AGAAAGTTGGCCCAAACAGGCCAAAAAAACATGGGGCCTACCAGCCAAACAAGCCCCAGTGCCTCAATGTGTATGGTGGAATCACCACGCATGGTGTTACTCCCTTGCATCAAGTTGCTGGCAGCAGCAAGAGCAAGCCCTCCTTTAAGAATAAGAAGGGTGAGCCAGCCAGGAACATATGTGCAGCACAATACAATAGTGTGCTAAGGGAGACCCTATTGCCTGGGGGTCAGCGGTTGTTTAGTGGACAAGGAATCAGTTGCTGGACTCTGCAGCAGGATGGTGATCCAGCACATGTGGATGCTCCAGGTGTGGTGGAAGAGTGGAGCAAGAAGAACAAGTCCAATGCAAGACTGCTGCCAAATTGGCCTCCCAACTCACCAGATCTCAATCTTATTGAGAATGTCTGGGGTTACGTGCAAGCGAGAGTTGATGCATTGGGTTGCCAGTCCTTTGAGGAGTTCAAGGAAGCTGTGCACAAGCAGTTCCAGGCAGTCCCCTCCTCAATGCTAACACATCTGTTCAATAGCATGAAGGGCAAGATTGCCTGTGTGGTAAAGAAGCAAGGGGATAAGACAGGGTACTAGGTATGGAGCATTCAAAACCTCCTATCATGTGGAAGCAACTTAGAAATCTATTCAACGCCGGCTCAAGGCAGCAATTGATACAGACTTGCTCTCATTCTACACAACTTTGCAAGCCACATTGACCAGCTGTGCCACTTACGACACTGATGTCCCTTGGCCTTTGCAGGTGAAACCTGTCTACTTCCGAAATGGCCAGGTTGACGCTGCAAGATAAAGTACATTTGGTTAATACCTACGATGCTTGTCAAAGCATCTCAGAGACTGCTGTACAGTGTAGAGTGTGCCGTGCGACAGCACGCCGGTGCATCAACCAGTGGCGAAACGAACAGAGTTTAGAAAACAAGCCAGGGACAGGCAGGAAAGCCATACTTTCAGAGGCAGCTGCGCTTCATGCTTCGAATCTATTAGATGAGGGCCAGCAAGGATGTGCTCAGCAGGTGGCCAAGCAGCTGTTGGCGGAGGGGCTTGTGCCGCGGCTTGTGCATAAGTCCACTGTAATTCGTGCAGCAAGGAAAGCAGCCGAAAGTGAGGGGTGCAAGATGGTGGTCTCCAAGCGGCGTCCTCCGAAGGAGCTAACCAAGGATACCAAGAAGAAGCGCCTGCAGTTTGCTAAGGAAAACAGCAAGACCTCTTGGGGCCATGTCCTCTTCACAGACAGGAAGAAGTTCTACTTTCGGTATCCTGGTTCCAGCGTTCAGCCCTGCAGGTGGCAGAAAGTTGGCCCAAACAGGCCAAAAAAACATGGGGCCTACCAGCCAAACAAGCCCCAGTGCCTCAATGTGTATGGTGGAATCACCACGCATGGTGTTACTCCCTTGCATCAAGTTGCTGGCAGCAGCAAGAGCAAGCCCTCCTTTAAGAATAAGAAGGGTGAGCCAGCCAGGAACATATGTGCAGCACAGTACAATAGTGTGCTAAGGGAGACCCTATTGCCTGGGGGTCAGCGGTTGTTTAGTGGACAAGGAATCAGTTGCTGGACTCTGCAGCAGGATGGTGATCCAGCACATGTGGATGCTCCAGGTGTGGTGGAAGAGTGGAGCAAGAAGAACAAGTCCAATGCAAGACTGCTGCCAAATTGGCCTCCCAACTCACCAGATCTCAATCTTATTGAGAATGTCTGGGGTTACGTGCAAGCGAGAGTTGATGCATTGGGTTGCCAGTCCTTTGAGGAGTTCAAGGAAGCTGTGCACAAGCAGTTCCAGGCAGTCCCCTCCTCAATGCTAACACATCTGTTCAATAGCATGAAGGGCAAGATTGCCTGTGTGGTAAAGAAGCAAGGGGATAAGACAGGGTACTAGGTATGGAGCATTCAAAACCTCCTATCATGTGGAAGCAACTTAGAAATCTATTCAACGCCGGCTCAAGGCAGCAATTGATACAGACTTGCTCTCATTCTACACAACTTTGCAAGCCACATTGACCAGCTGTGCCACTTACGACACTGATGTCCCTTGGCCTTTGCAGGTGAAACCTGTCTACTTCCGAAATGGCCAGGTTGACGCTGCAAGATAAAGTACATTTGGTTAATACCTACGATGCTTGTCAAAGCATCTCAGAGACTGCTGTACAGTGTAGAGTGTGCCGTGCGACAGCACGCCGGTGCATCAACCGGTGGCGAAACGAACAGAGTTTAGAAAACAAGCCAGGGACAGGCAGGAAAGCCATACTTTCAGAGGCAGCTGCGCTTCATGCTTCGAATCTATTAGATGAGGGCCAGCAAGGAGGTGCTCAGCAGGTGGCCAAGCAGCTGTTGGCGGAGGGACTTGTGCTGCGGCTTGTGCATAAGTCCACTGTAATTCGTGCAGCAAGGAAAGCAGCCGAAAGTGAGGGGTGCAAGATGGTGGTCTCCAAGCGGCGTCCTCCGAAGGAGCTAACCAAGGATACCAAGAAGAAGCGCCTGCAGTTTGCTAAGGAAAACAGCAAGACCTCTTGGGGCCATGTCCTCTTCACAGACAGGAAGAAGTTCTACTTTCGGTATCCTGGTTCCAGCGTTCAGCCCTGCAGGTGGCAGAAAGTTGGCCCAAACAGGCCAAAAAAACATGGGGCCTACCAGCCAAACAAGCCCCAGTGCCTCAATGTGTATGGTGGAATCACCACGCATGGTGTTACTCCCTTGCATCAAGTTGCTGGCAGCAGCAAGAGCAAGCCCTCCTTTAAGAATAAGAAGGGTGAGCCAGCCAAGAACATATGTGCAGCACAGTACAATAGTGTGCTAAGGGAGACCCTATTGCCTGGGGGTCAGCGGTTGTTTAGTGGACAAGGAATCAGTTGCTGGACTCTGCAGCAGGATGGTGATCCAGCACATGTGGATGCTCCAGGTGTGGTGGAAGAGTGGAGCAAGAAGAACAAGTCCAATGCAAGACTGCTGCCAAATTGGCCTCCCAACTCACCAGATCTCAATCTTATTGAGAATGTCTGGGGTTACGTGCAAGCGAGAGTTGATGCATTGGGTTGCCAGTCCTTTGAGGAGTTCAAGGAAGCTGTGCACAAGCAGTTCCAGGCAGTCCCCTCCTCAATGCTAACACATCTGTTCAATAGCATGAAGGGCAGGATTGCCTGTGTGGTAAAGAAGCAAGGGGATAAGACAGGGTACTAGGTATGGAGCATTCAAAACCTCCTGTCATAGGGTGTTGCATAATGAATGTGCCAGCTAGCCTTAGCTCCCATGGTTCCAGTCTTTATTCTCATGAGTGGCAGTCAGGTGGCTTTGGTGAGGCTCCCTCTCTAGTACAGCAGCATGTGGGGGCATGGCTGCTTGGGTGTTGTTTGCACATGTTTGTTTGGAGTGCAATATTGGCACCTGTGCACTTCACCTAGTTGCTGTGCCAACCAAACCCTGGGTGTTTTGCTACATCCCACTGTGGTGCTTAAACCCTGGATTGCAGTGGCAAGGGGATAAGGCTGCAGCGGAGGCAAGTCTTGTTTCATTACATGCTGTGGGGTTGAGGCATGCTGATAGGCTGCTCCATTCTAGGTCTCTTTTGTACCAAATGCTTTCGGCGTGACCCCTTTGTCACAGCAATTTTTTCCAGCCTGTCTTGACAATGTGGAGTATGGTGCTGGAAACATATTGTGCAGTGGTGCAGGCTGTGATGAATGCACTGGTGTGGTCAGCTGTTGCAGGGCCAAGCTTGGGTGCTTGGGGTTTAAGCATTCTCACAAGTGCTTTTTTTGCACCATCACCCTATGGCTTGACCCCAACTTTCAGCTCCTGTCCTAGTTAAGAGGGCACTCCCTTCAGGGCAGGGCCCATCCTTGGTGCAGGCCCTTGCATGCTTGTTAACACCCACTGGTCCCTATGGGCATTGCTTTGCTGGGTGGCTGCTACCTGCCCTTCGAAGTTGGCCCCTTTGGGGATGGTTGATGGAGCATAAGTCCTAGCTCACTTGTCTGATTGCCTTCAAACCACTTGCAGCTGGTGGGCAAGGGTCCCAGCACACATCAGGGACTTATACACATTTTTCGGAAATTTTCAGGCCCAAATTCGCACGTTTGCCTCCTCAAAATGGGCATTTTCAGCGCAGCCCATGATCCACTTTTCACCAAGTCAGAATTGGCCATACACTCCTTGAGAGCAAAACATAGCAAATCATCAGACAAATGCATAGCCGTAACCGCCGTGCAAATTGGGCATAGTTGCCTTTGTAGATGCACCAGCAGGCGACCAGAAGCTGCAGTTACTGCCCGACCACCTTTTTCTAGAGAATGGGAAGAGGGTGTTCATTGGTGTAGAGGGTCGGGACCCACAACAACGGGGGTTCATTCCAGTAGGCACTCCATCCCCCCCACCGCCACCATCACCGCCTGCTCGGCCCTCCGTGGCCTCAGAGCCTCCTGCTAGCACAAGGGACAGGGAGGATCCAGCTAGAGGAGGGGTGACAAGGCAGGAAGATCCTAGTAATGGCTCCACTGCTATGCAAGTGGACCCCACGCCCGCACCCTTCCCTCTCATCTCAGCAGCAGACTTCCAAGCACTTGTGCAGCAGAGGGAAGCGTTGATGAGGCTGGCTGACCGCCCCCCTCGTACATGGGGCTCACAAGAGCAGCACTGGGGTAGGCTTGCAGGGCCCAGGTTGCCCAGTGCCATGGACATTGATAGCACAGGCACTACCCCTGAAACTGCTCCTAGGGCAGCTGCTCCTACAACCCAGCAATGGCAGCAACAATCTGGCCAGCATACATTGCCTCAACAACACCAAGCGGAGCAGCAGCAGCAGCAGCAGCAGCAAGCACAACGCGAGCAGCAAGAGAGGCAAGAGCAGGAGCAACAGCAACAGCGCCAGCAGGAGCTATACCAGGCTCAGCAACAACGGCTGCAACAACAGCACCTCCAACGCCGTCAACAGCAGCAGCAGCAGCAGCAGCAGCAGCAGCAGATACGCCCACAACCAGGGCAGCAACAACAGCAGCACAGACGAGAGCACCAACAGCCGTCACCGCCTAGGCAGACACGGGCTGAGAGAGCTTGGACAGCATGGAAGAAAGATAATGCCCTGTATGACAACATGGCATATGCTCTTGACGAACATGAGCTCAAAGCAGGGGAGACCAAGGAGTCCGTCATTAGGGAGTTCTATGCATTCCTCGGGAGTTCGCCTCTGGCACGAGACAACCACCAAGGTGGCACGGGGGCACGAGGCACTGCATCTTTACCTAGATATGCCATCTTGTGGCTAGAGGAGAGATATAAGATTGGGGGTTATGGCTTTGACACCTCATCAGGTGGCCTCCTATCCACTAGAAAAAGCAGCAGGACCCGCCGGGCTCCCGACCCCGAGCGGCAATATGGTAGCCGCGAAACCAGCAGCCCCAGGGGGGCCCCTGCATAATGCCTGGGACCCCAGGTGTGAATGGGTGTGCCCTCTCTTGCCTAGTGGTGAATGTCAACGGCATGCGCAGCCGCAACAAACGCCGGGGTCTATTCCAACGCCTGCGTGACCTCCGCTACTCCATTGTGGTTCTTTGTGAGACTCACAGCACAGATGACAGGGAAACCACTCGCTGGGCTCAAGAGGGGGCAGGCCCAGGCCTGCCATGGGAGGGACAGGCTTTTTGGAGCCATGGCACTTCTTCCTCACGAGGAGTGGCCATCTTAGTACGGCCGGGATTAGCTATAGTGGATCCAACGGTGGCCTTTAAGGATACTAACGGAAGATTGTTAATGGTGAAGTTCAGTAGTGAAGCAGGGCACCCATGGGCAGTTCTGGGGGTCTATGGCCCTGTAGAGCCGGCGGATAGAGCTGGCTTTTATACAAGTCAACTCCGGGAAGCGGCAGAAGCACGGCCTTCTGGCAGCTCCCTGCTCATGGCGGGGGATTTCAACTGTGTCACATCACAACTGGATGTGCAGACTCAACAAGCAAATCCAGCTCAAAATAGCAGATTGATTGGGGGGGACAGCCTGCAAGCGGTGCAAGCAGAGCAAGGACTCACGGATGTTTGGCGGCTGCATAATCCACAAGCAATGGAATACACCCGCACAACCCACTCCGCCAACCATGTTGTCTCTTCAGGTCGCACCACACGGTGGTTGATTTCTCAAGAGGTGTTGGATGCTCAGTGGTTGGCCTCTTGTGCGCACTTGTATGGGCAGGTGCCAGGGGATCATGCAGCGGCGGCCGTGGAGCTTAAGCCCCCACAGGAGCCATTGGTGGGGAAAAGGTCATGGGTTTTCCCCACCTACCTCCTTCTGGTGCAGGAATTTCTAGAGCACATGACAACGCATATCCAGGACTACTTGGCCCAACCCATGAATGGGCTAGGGGCCATGGATCTGTGGAGCGATTTGAAGGTATCCATCAAGCTTTGCACTTTGGCTTTCTGCTACAGCCGTGCTGCGGATAGACGGAGGGAGAGGGGGGAGTTGGAACAGGCATTGCATTCCACACGGGTAGCCTTTCATAACAATCCTGAAAGCTCTCTTGTAGCCTCCAACATGCAGCAAGCTATCAAAGCATTGCAACAGCATGATGAGGCTCAGGTCTCAAAGCAGGGATTAACACTGGATGCTCTATGGGGGGCCTATGGAGAGCAAGGCACCATGTGGTTCCATCGCCTAGGTAGAGAGACTAAGGATAGCCAACCAATGCGGCTCATCTGAAACCCTGCAGGAGGGCCACCTGCGGACTTGTCAACGGTTGCGGGGGTCAACCAAGCTAAGGGTCTCTTGGCAGATTTCTTTGATGGGTCCCTTCCTACTGGCTTGTTCCACCCTGCAGCTGTAGATGTAGTTGCTTAGGATACCCTACTCCAAGCTCTTGACGCATCCTTGGATGCGGAAGCGCAAGCATCCTGCACAGGTCCTTCGCCTGATGGCCGCCTGACAGCGACATGCTTGGAGAAAGCCTTAAAAGCTTCCCCTAAAGGAACCATGCCCGGCTGTGATGGGCTGCCCTACGAGTTTTACCAGGCTTTTTGGTCGCTGGTGGAGGGGCCGATGATAGCAGCTTTTAATGAGCCCTTCCTCTCTGCAGACACATCCCCCCAGCTTTCTGAGGGCAGTCAAACTGGGTTGGTTGTGCTTATCTACAAGGAAGGGGGTAAACCCAGAGATGACCCGGACAGCTATAGACCCATCACACTGCTCAACTGTGATGTGAAGCTAGTAGCTAAGGTGATGGTGCTCCGTATGGGTAACGCACTGGACACGGTGATTGATGGTACACAGACGGCCTTTGTCCCAGGCCGGTGGATTGGGGACAACGTGTTGTTCCACCTTGAGGAATTGGAGTATGTACAAGCAACCCAAGCGGCTGCTTGCATTGTAGGTTTAGATTATAATAAGGCCTATGATCGGGTGCATAGAGGCTGGTTAGACCGCTGCATGGAGGCCCTCGGCGTCCCCCTTGCGGCCCGTAGGTGGGTGTCTCTTTTGCTCCAAGGGACCAGAGGTCTGGTGGTGTTCAATGGCTGGACATCCCGACCCTTTCCTATCTTAGCTGGTTGTGCCCAGGGCAGCCCACTGTCCCCCTTATTGTATGTTATCACGGCACAGCCTTTGGCAGCTATGTGTCGGAAGCTGCAACACGAGGGTAGGATTTCCGCCATTCTGCTCCCAGATGGCACCTCAGCACCCCCTATGCACCAGCATGCAGATGACACTACAATCCACATGTCCACAGCTGATGACCTAACCACCGTCATTCAGGAGGCGGTCCAGCCATTCTGCCGGGCCAGTAGTGCCAAAGTGAGCCTCCCTAAATCCTGGGGTTTGACCCTGGGCAGCCACCCATCCATTGTGGGTACCCATGGGCCTACTGGCATTTTTTTTTCGGAATTTACAAGACCAAAAGGTACATAGATACTTTGGGAGTTCACAGCTGGGAACCTCCCGGAACCAGCCGTTATGCTCAACACCAGAGATGAGCAACACACGTTATCACAGCCTACCAGACGCAGGGCAAACACGGCAAATGGCAAGGAGGGGCTCAAACATGCCTCCACACTAAGATACATACAGAATACAGGACAGGGACAGCGAGGCGAAGACATGCTAAGGCCACGCATTAAAGCTATGAGGGCAGAGAGATGCAACAACATACAGAGAGTGCTCATAAGACATGCATACATGAAACAACCCCACGGGCGAATGCAGAAACACACCTTACAACTCAGACACTAGGACCACCTAGGACCACCTAATCAGAACGGAAAAACCCTAGACAACCAGTGCGGTAAAAATGGCGCACAGGCCCACCTTGAGAACCCTGGAGAGCACACTGCCAGAATTGACCCCAACCCCTAATGAGTTGTGCAGACCCCCAAACCCCTGACTACCCTTAAAGTGGCAGACCTGGCACCGAAAACCTTGAGAGCTTTAAGACCATCCGAGGTTGGCCGCCCACAACAAGCTGAGTGGAGGCAAGCACATCTTCCGCGCACCACCATGATTGGAACCGTTGCAGAGGCAAGGAGGGATCCCGACCCCGAAACCATGATGGGCAGACCCCGCCCAGCTGACGAACATCCCCCTCCACACGCAACCAGTCCTGCTGCATCAAGGAGCGGAGCTCACAAATAAAAGCACAAACAATAGCCGGTGTAGACGCCTGAGAAGGGCCATCCCCAGCTGCCACTGCAGCACATCGCCCTATCCATATCCGCTTTAACATGGTCAGCCGCAAGAGGTTCCACAGGCTGGAGAGTTGTTGAGGCGGGGCCCATGTAACCTGATCATCTGCCAGCAGAACATGGGGCAGCATGGGTGGGGCAGGATGCTG